>JADMNG010000004.1:600000-948520 GCA_016097075.2 Sporothrix phasma | reverse complement strand
AACACATGAAAACATCACTCCCACTTGCGAGCATTTGCGCAGACTGAAAACTTAGGTGCAAACTTGTACACAATTTTGGGATGGCACCGTGCGCCGGGACGACGATGAGCCCCATCTGTATTCACCGAATCAATTCAATGCGACTGTCCGGTTTGCTCCCTTTTGCTTCAGCCCCCGCGTAGCTAGATTCACGACGACAAAAGATCTTTTGTGATGTTTGACAGTACACTTGGACAAGACTCGTGTGTGCAGGCTCTCACCCAAACTTGCGTCTTGCTCCGCGCAGCATCTGATGAACAGAAACCAGAGTTTGACGACCTCGCTATCTGGGAAGAAAACTCACCAATATGTACGCGGCCAGGACACACTTGGCCTGCTTGTGGATGATCCATACGAGCCGAAGTATCAGGTTGCTCGAGATCGTCTCCGTCATGGCTGCGACTCAACCCGTTCTCTGATAGACTGTGTCTTACCATGTCCAGCCCTTCTAGAGAGGCCGGCGCGGGGTGGAGGAGCGGGGTGAAAGAAACAGGGACAATACAGGAGCTGAACGACAGCGTGGGGGGGGGAACAAATGCTAAAGAGGATGCAGAAAGAAAGCCAAGGGAAACAAGAGCAGTAAATCGCATTGCACTCGAATGTACAGGCACTACAAGAGCCGGCCAAGCTTCACCATTCCTCCTCGTTCCAGTGTCCTGTCAATCACCGTTGTCACAAGCCACATAGAGGTGTGCACAACCGCAGACTCTCATCACCGTGTGCGTCAATCTCGGCATTCGTCGGCAGATGCCGTACGCCAGCAGGGCAATACATACTGTAGCCGTAATACATCAGGCGCGCCAGCATCGAAGAAAGGTTTAAATTCAAAGCGGGAGATAGCTAACAGCATCACACCCCGACCCTCGTTGGCATAGTCGGTTTTCTGTTGTCTGCCTGCCGTCTTGAGTCCATCTATTGTCGGACGCCATCGCCTCCACAGCCATACCATGCCCAATCTACTCAGACTCTCAAGCTCTCTACGTCCCGCACATCAGTTACATCGACGTCGACGTTCGACTACCGCCTGTCTCGACCGGTCATTGTCGGCACCAAGGCCTACCATTGTGCCTGTGCTCCTCAACACGATCACGGCCACCGCAGATCGCGACGAGCCAAACTCCAGAATGCTGCCGCAGGCGCCGCCGCCGACTTGGATGCCGTCGTGCCTCTTGGCCACGCCCGCACCACGCCACGATCGTTTTACATCACCGTCACTGCTTCCTCCCTCACGTCACCCCGTGTCCTGGCAGTCATCATCGTCCGTTACCTCTGTTGCCTGTTGGCCATCTAGCCATTGGTCTAGTCAGGCTCCGTGCTGCGGCTCATCGTAGCCCTCGTCGCTGCACACGGGACAGCGGAAGTGCCTGTTTGTAGTGGAGCTCAGGTATGTATCCCTGACTTTTCTCGTCCGGGCAGTCCTTGCCTCGCTTTGTCGCGTCTTTGCAACGGGCGAGTCTGACTTGGCGAGACGAGTGAAAGCAGCGGCGTAAACTTCGGTACTGTGGATGCGTTGGCACATGTCCTGTGTGTCGGAAATGCGTGTTTGAGCTTTTGGAAGATACTTGACGACGGGAAAGAAGAGGGCAAGAGGGTTGATGGTGAAGTCACGCAAGGTAAGAGATGCCTTGTCGTGCGCCACAAAGAAGCATTCGCGTCAGTGGAATGGAGACCGGTGGTCGAGGAGGAAGGGAAAACAGAACAAAACAAAACAACAATTGTCGAGACCATGGCGTGTTGCTTTGATTTTATAGACAATACAGCACTCTCTGGGCTCCTTTGTCTTTACCAGACCACAGTCTGTACTGTTGACTCGCCAGGCGTCCGGATTCAAGTCTTTTTTTCTCTTTCCTTCTCTATTTTAGTATATATTTCATCTATTTCTTTCTCGCAATCATACCTCGCAAAATCCTCCAATGCACAGCTTTCTCACTCGGGAGAGCGCCTTTGATTTTCCGAATCACCAGCACCGCTTTCGCTACCAAGCGTACATTGTAGGGAGATTAAATAGACAAGCTGCATACTTCCAGGCAACAGTTTCATGTGAGGTCATGTAAGCCAAGCCTGTAAGCACTACAAAACAATGCAAGGTACACTTTCTTGGTCGTCTCCCAGCACAATAAAGTCACCTAAACCTACCAAATGTCACCAATGAAGCCCGCGTGATGCCCACAAAGCCACACAATAACAAGCGCCAAGCCAAGATGGACGCTGCTCTAGCCAGGCACCGAGTACGATGTGCTCTTGATACTTTCATGCCAGGGCGGCATGCCTGATACAGAGTATCCACGTCATACTTGAGCCCTGGTCAACTATACCTCGCCGTAATCTGAATGATGGTGTCATGTAAGTGTGCTCTTCCCACCACTTGACTCTGCTTCTTTTTCTAGTCTTTTACTCGAGTGGACCGCGGGAGTCTCGTCAAGTGTTCAGTTTCACATAGACATGATTGCTTTACATCCTGTTATTCAATCCACCCGTGATTTGTGAAACCTGCACCGAGCACAATGTCACTTAGTTCGCGACGGAGCGTCGAGTGCCCAAATACCCCATGCGGAGCCAGCAAATGGTCCTATAGTCTAGCGGTTAGGACATTGGATTCTGATCTCACCAAATGAACACTTTCCAGTAGCCCCGGTTCGATTCGGGTAGGACCTTCATTTTGTTAGCTTCCACGCCACTATGGCGATGGCCTCTTTTTTGGCATCTCTACTTCTTTACTTTATTTTCTTGCCAGACCAGATGTCCAAGCTCCTCAATTGTTCATATGTGAACTCACAGTATCCGTGAAAGTATTCTGTACGTATTTTTCCAGTCATAAAAACGTGCAAAGAACTCAAAAGTACAAAGCAGGTGTCGAGTTGACGACTTTGAGAATCTCGCTATAGGACAGCTTGGCCGGCGTCTCCGGGTTGGGCTGTGCCTTCTCGCAAGATTGAGGTGCGCCTTGAATGAGTAGTCGGTAGGCAGACCTAGGAGCTTTTGCAGCGCCTCCGTCACGCCCGCAGATTGCCCAGACGCTGCAGGTTGGCGCCAAAGCCGTCGAGCATCGAGGGATGTCTGGACCGAATCTGCTTGATGGCGCTGGCTGCTCCGAGTACTGGGGAAGCCTTGGCGGCCACTTTGTGCGTCTCGCTGCCTTGCCCAACGTGTCACCGCTGACCCAGGAAAGGATAGAGCCGTAGGCGCTCTTGTGGCCCTCGAGGCGGGGGCCCAGGCCGCCCAACGCCGGTCGGCCTGCTCGAGGACCGGCTTGGAAACGCGATCATGGCCTGCCAGAGTTGCTTGTGCTTGTCGCCCATGGCCGAGGTGATGCGTCGAGCTGGGTGTAGAGGAAGGAAGGAAGAGGGCTGAAGGACAGGACCTGCTTGACCTCGTCCTCGATGCTGGCCGCCGGGGACGTGCGAGGTGTTCTTGAGGCGTAGACGCTACGACGGTACGCAGCAGCGCTGAGCCACTGGCCAGTGGTGATGGCAGTAGGAGGGGCATTATGATATGTGGGTGCTTGCGTTGGTTAGAAAGGGTCTGATTCGGCTTAGCTGTCAAAGATGGAGATGAAGACGAGTGTCACTTCAGTCTAACGACAAGACGAGATGACCTTGCTTCATATATATCGTCGACCAGCAGGCACCTTGCCCAAGGTCGTATGGCGGCATCATCTGGAAATGCAAATTGGCCCAAGAATGTAGTCGTTTACAACTGCCTCATTCAAGACGTCAAGACAGTGTTTCGTCGCAGAAATGCACGGCCAAACAAAATGTAACTGGCCATCAGCAACTACGCTCGACGTCTGCAAACCGCATGGCTATCAGGGCCGCAACCACTTCAGGGACAATCATCAAGCCGTGCTGTTTTCTGTCCGTGCCGGCCATGGCTTTGGATGGTTTAGTGTCGTCGTTCGTCCGTCTCGCCGTCCATATTGATCGTCAAGGCAAGCCACATAGAGACGGGCGCGTGACGTCCCTGCCGTCCCGAGGTGGTCCATACAAACAGCACAAGACCACGTTGAGCGACTTGATGCGTTGAAAACAAGACACCATCGCCGTCCAAGAGCTCGGCTCATTTGCCGCGCTTGAGTGGAGAGAGGCCCGATGCCACCAGGCCTGAAACCTGGGTCGACACCGTCGGGAGAAAAAGCTGCGATATCATCAGTGGAGAAAGCCGGTCCTAAAGGCCCTTGATCGGATTTTTGTGAGTAATGCTGATGCATGCAATGACGAAGCCGGTGTGTTGTAGTATAGTTTAGTTATTTCCTGCTTCCCTTACGAATACCCCTTGTCTCGTTATCAGCATCTGCAACCGATTTTACAGGACCCGTTGTATCGTTTACTTTGTTTGGCACCACGGGACATTGTACAGTTTTTATGGTCGGTGCCCAGAAGCGACATACATGGAGGAAAGATAGCGGCCAAGATGCACCACGGGAGACTGTTCAAGCCAAGTGTTTCTGCGCCATCGTCGCGGAAGTCTGGCATGGCCGTAGCCATATTACGACGGCGCTGGCGAAGGAAAGGCAACAAGAATGACACAAAACGAATTCTCTTCAGCGTCAACCTCCACTCATACCAGCGGTTTTTAGGCGCCGTCAATCTTCGGACGGGCTGGAGTCGATATGATGACTACGCAGCCACGGAGGCGGCATTCTGGGACCCTTTGCAAGGAGTCGGAGGAGCATAACCCACATGTGATCAAGACGATCAAGCAGCATTGTACGACGCACCTCAGTAAGATACCATTCCACCGCCCAGCCGCGGTCAACGATTTCGTCGAGAGTTTAAATTCGAGGCTCTTTTGTGCGTGTTTTGTGGTTTTGTCCCACGTACGGCGGAAAGCTTCTTGTCATGATTCGGTTTGCTGGTCTCCAAGTTCATTTTTCTGTTAGTATGGTCATTTCCTTTTCTTTTTAGCCTGCATGCGACAGGCCTCTGACAGGGCTTTCGACGTGCCGTGTCGATCCCATTTCTGCCAAGAGCCGTAGACGAGGAGCCAGAGACTTCAGATGACTCTAGAGTCCTCGACTCCAATATCATCCCCCCCTCAAACCACCTATCGACTCTCAAATCAGCCTCAAAGCAAAATACGACAAACGACATCCAGAGGCAGCCAACAGCCAATGGGACCAACCGATCGGTTTCGCGATAGCTTCCTTTGCCTGCTGCTTCATCTCCTCGTCTCTCTGGCGCGCTCTTGCTCTCTAGTGTTGTCATTGCTGCCCACCATTGCCACCACTGCCCACAAACGGCCCTAACGGCTAAGCGTTTACTCTTTTTCTTTTCCTTTTTCTCTTCCGCAACAACGGTCAGCTGTACACTAGTGGCGGCGGCAGCGAACCCACTCTATTTAGCGAGTTTCTCCACCGATTGGGGCTACCGTCCACCAAACTGACGATGCCCATGCGCTAGGCTGCACCTTAAATTCGACGTTGTAAGTCTTCCCATGTGAGACTCACACCACGGGCAGTGTTGGCCGTGTACGAAGTGCGGAGAGATAGCCCTACGGCGCAGAACTGTTTATGACTGATTCCATTGAGTCTGTTGCAGCTGCTGCCGTGAAGATGTCGTATTCTACGAAGGACAGTACGCGCACATGGACTCGTTCTCGTTGTGCTATGCCGTGTCTCCCAGCCCTCGTCTTTTTGCACGCCATGCAACAGACACAGAATATGCGATATTGGATTCCAACAGTCGCCTCACTTTGTATTTGGACTGTTGTTCCTCGTCCTTGTCCCGATATGGGAAAGCGTGGTAGGACAGCTTTGGCCCAGAACGGTTGCAAGGGAGAAAGAAGATTAGAGAAAGGAGGAGATTATCTTGGCTATTTTGTTGGCTATTTTGTTGGCCGTTGGTGGCTGATTTTAGGAGGTGTTCTTTGTCCTCTCCAGCGTTTGCCATGAACGATGGAGGATGACATTGAACAGGGAAAAGTAAAAGGACGTTCTCTCTGCTCCGTCTCGACTCTCGCGAGCTTGACAAATCTCCCCTCTCCTCTCAGCGACGTACTACTCAGTACAAGTACTTGTCACCCTTCCACTTTCCCGGCCCGTTCTTCAGCCGAAGTGGTGGCCAAAGGTGGCCCAATCAGCCCCGGCCACCGGCGCGTGCTTGGCCTTCTTATCACTCATTATGCTCTTCTGGAACGGTGGTCTGTGGTCACAGGTCCGATCATGCAGCCTGATGCATGGGCCGTTCAATTCTCATGCGAAGCCCCTCTTTTGTCTCTTCCTTGTCGCCAGTCTTGTGTTGGCCCTGTCTGCCTTGCGCTATGCCCGCCCCGGTTCTGCCTCTTTGAGCTGGAATCAGAGCTCTGGGCATGGGACTGCGGATCGACTGTCTGAGGCGACTGTATTCGTACTCTTGGCTGCCTCTATTGTCTTGGCAGAAGGCAACAGGGGAAGAAAGACGCGTCCCGCATTCTGCTTCCTTCTACCTTCTTCCTGATGGTGTGATGTCACTTGCTCGCACAGTCTCGGCCGAGGGTCCTTGCACAACGACAAATCGTGACCGTCGACAGTACGAGTACGGAGTGCACGGCGTCCATAGCGTCCACTTGTCATGGTGCATGTGCTGTCACAACCAGTTTGCGGGCGCTGTGACTGAGCACTGACGAACACTGACAAGGACATCAAGAACAACAGTGGCCAGGACAGCGAAACACAAAAGCACAGAGACACACCCTTGCTCACAAGCAATATACTTCTCCCCACCCTCCGTCTTTTCCATCTTCTGCATTTTGTCTTCGCTTCGATGGTCGGAGCAGGCGCTGATCCTATCTGTATCTGTCTTGGCAGTTGGCTGGGTCAGACAGCTTTCTTGGTTGTCCTGATACTTTCTTGTGACGGACCAATGCACTTTTGATACGCCTTCGGAGACCAGCTCAGCATCAGCCCACCTCGCACGCGTGCCCTCCCTGGCGCTTGTTCTTACATACCCCATTCTTTGGATCAAAGTCTATTTTCATGGGTCCCTCGCCCGGGTCTCAGCTTTCTCTCCTGTCCTTCTCTGCTGGCCTTTAAGTAGGATCCCTCGCACACCACACCACACCCGCTTCCCTTTCCCCTTATCCTCTTCCCTCCTTCAACCGTTTACCCCCGGTCAGCCTTGCAAACAACAGCCTCTTGTCGTTTGTCGACAGCCACTCGCATCGCCATCTCATCACATCCAGCCGCACACAATCTCCGCGACCTCACGGACCCCACAGACCCCATTGTGTCGATATCCTCTTGTCACCCCTCCCCACCTTCACTCCCACCATGTCCGCCTTCGTCGACGGCCAGAGCCGTTCTGCCGTGCTGTCGCTGCCCAAGTGGACGCTCTTTGTCCGCATCGCCCAGCTCGTGCTGGCCTTTTTGTTGCTGGTCCTGACGGCCTACGCGGCCTCCAAGCTCGGCTCCAACGCCGCGGGCTTTGGCCTCACCTGGTTCACCTTTATCCTCACCGTGCTCTACTTTGTCTGGCTCGGCGTCAGCCTGACGGCCGTCCCGGCGCTCTACCATCCTGTCGCCCACCTGCCCGTCGAGATACTTCTCAACATTTTTTGGCTCTCGTCCTGGGCCGTCCTCGCCAGCGAGGCCTCATCCATTGGCAGCCTCGAGCACTACCTGGGCTCCTACTACACCAGCAGACTGCCCGCCGCCTACAAGAACGCGCTCAACTGCGTCAAGGCCGCGGCCGCTCTCGGTGCCCTGCTGTGGGTTTTGTTCTGCATCACTCTCGCCTATCTGGTGATTTCCTTTTTGGACTGGCACAAGCACGGCGCCACGACTGGTGCTGTGGTGTCGGTGTCGGCGCCGGTGCTGGCGTCGGTGGCACCAAGACGAGACCGAGCTGCAAGACTACAACAATGGCGTTGGGGCTGGCGTGCCGCCCCGGGTGCTCCGTCACCGACCCTGCCACCGGCTACCCCGTCCAGCAGCAGCAGGACCAGGGCTTACCCGCAGCAGGCTCAGGCCCCTACGCCGACCCCGACCAGCCCCAGCCCAGCAGCATACTCGCAGCAGCCGTACACCGACCCCAGCCAGCCTCAGCAGCAGCACCCCAACGTCTAAGGGCTTCGTGCTGGCTCTTTGTGAATTGCGACGGCGTGGCGAGGTTGTCTGCGCTTGCGTCACTGAGCCTCTTCACTTGGACAACACTTTCTGGACTCTTGATACCCTGGCTACTCTTCGTTTGTCTTGCTTTTTGTTTTATTTCTGTCTCGTTCTCTTTTGGTGACTTGCGGATACGGGCTGCGGTCCTGGTCTGAATGCGTGTTTCTTTCGTTTTCGGTGGCTGCATCTTAACGGATCGTGACCTACATCACACGCCGTGAAGACTGCCCACCGCGTTGGTTTCGTCTCCTTGGTCAATACCCCCTTTAAAATAATTTTCTAATGATACTCCTTTCTCCCTGTCCATTGGAGTTCGATGCCGTTTTGACGACGCTGGACGACACGCGGCGGAGTAGCAGACTACATATTGCAAATCGCATATACCGAGCATTGATACGACGTATTGCAGTTCTCTTTCCTTTTCCAGCTAACCAGTGCCCGCAATACTCATCTTCGAGTCAATCTGGGAAGAGGACGCCGACCGCGGCCTTATGTAGCTCTGCGCTCGGTGAAGAAGAAGGGTCACCGGTGCAATGGGACAAGTACAAGCAGCAAGTATCGCGACTCTGTCGCGGCCAAAGTGGTTCCAACGACCACGACCAGATCGATCATCAAAAGCCAAACTATCACTGGCCGAAGCGGCCTGTCCGATGATACGCGAAAACTCCACAAGGGCTGCCCATGCGACTGCAAGAGACTGGTCCTGTCAGATCTGGCGGGCGCGCGTGGCACTGTCTTGACCGGCGGGCCACCTCATTGCTGCCAGCTCGTGCGACGACCTTGGCCGGTGGCAACTCGACCAGCACCACTGACGTCCGGCCCAGGCCAGCGACGGCCTGGCCATGGCTCCCGACGGCCGCACCACCTATGCCTTGCTGGGACTGGCGACTACAGCGCAGCCTCCAACCAACGCGCCATCATCATCATCAACATGGGCAACGGCAGCTACCACCACCGTCGGGTCCTCCGCTTATATATGAAGCATCGGCCAACGGCACTGGTGCTGGACGCGACGCCCAGTGCCAGACGCAGCGCCACCCCGCGCGCGTCGTCAATTCCGCGCACACAAGCTCCGGCCCGGCGGCAGTGCGGCCGATGTGACAATGCACGGCCGCATGGACAAGGAGTCCGGCGAGGGCCATCGGGTGTAGCGCATCGATCTTGGGCTCGGGCGGCTATTGGACATAACCGATGCATCGGGCGAGCTGCCCGCGGGGAGGGGGGTCGACAAACGGACGTTCCTTGCTTGGTTGCAGACATGAAGGAATATGTGTAAGACAAGTAGCGACTGAAACTAACAAACGTCGACTGGTTTATGTGTTTGTCGAATTGGAATGCACCGATTTGACAGTGTCTCAGACCTGCTGCAATGGCCGTGGCAGGCGGCAGTACCCAGTAGTGTGTGACGGCGGCCGTTTTGAGGCTGGTTGTTTTATCTGATCTGTATGGAAGAGACTGCGTCAAAAAAGACCGCGGCAAAAAAGACTTGAAGGGGTTTGCCAAACTGTTTGGTTTGTTGACAGTTGCGCAAAGAGGTCCAATGAAGGAGTCGATGTACTTCCAAAGACAAAAAGAAAGTTGAATAAGGAAGGCATTCAAAATGCGGACAGTAACTAAGAATATGTACATGAAGATGTGGCCAACCGCTGTTTGTCGGCCCTGGTGTATGTATGCTTTTTGTATTTACAAAATAAGCGAAGCCTTCTGCCCTCCCCGGTTCGTTCGTCGTAAAGACAGTAAAGACGCAAAAAGATGTGTTCGTACAAAAACATGTGCGTCAGAAAGAAGAGATGCAACCGCATCCGGCCGCCTTGTCGGCCAGTGTTCTCCATGATATGGCGCGTATTCGACCAATTGCGCCGTGCAGATCGTCCGCCGACAAAGAAAGGGAAAGGAAATAAAAGGAAACAAGCAGACTGCGCTACTTGCAGAGAGTGTGTAAAAAGGAAACAGTTCGCAGAAAATCAGATGGCGAGTGGCAGAATATGAGTAAGAAAGTTGATAAGGATCGTCGAACAGCGGCCGCCGTTGGCTTGTGTCCAATGCGTGCGGGGAAGTGTCGTAAATGGGAAAAGATAGGTGAGGTAGATCGACTTTGAGGTGAAGAAGAAGCTTGAAAGTTTGTCGAGGGAGCTAGCTCGGCTCGGCTCCAGGCGTGTTGGCTAGGTTTGAGGATGGTGGGTTGAGATGGATTCAAGGAAGAGATTGAGGCGACGCTTTTCGGTATGCGGCGCGGACGGGCGATGCAAAGCTCGGCCAGCGTTTCACAATGTTCTATCCAGATCGCTGACGGTTTGTTCTGTGGTCATCGTGCCGCACAACGCCGCGTCGTTACAAAGGGGAGGCCAGCATTCTGTCAGCTTCTTTAAAGAGACATTGGCAGATCTGTCTCGCCCCCACCAGATGACCAAAAACGGTGATGTTGAGACATTGAACCATTTGCACTCAACGTCTCTCGTCAATGGTCGGGTTCTCTGCCCACCAGTCTTGTGTGCGGCTTGAGCCTTGGACGCGGAGCCAAAGGAGGGCATCGACAGACGGCTGCGCAGCTTGTTTGGTGACGGGCCCGAGTCGAGACGGAGACGGGAAGACGCGGATTGCCGGCTGGCGGACGAGGTGGATGTGCTGGAGGACGAGCCAGTGGAGACGGGCGTCTGGTAGACGTACTCGCCGTCGACGTAGACGGCGTTGGACACAAAGGTCGAGCGCCGGTTGCGGCTGCGGGTGTAGCGCTTCTCGAGGCGGAAAAGCTCGAGCTTCGACTGGATGCGTTCGATAAAGTCGGCATGGTGGCGGGCGATGGGAAAAGAAAAATGAAAAGAAAAGGAGGAGAAGAGTCGTCGGGAATTTGTCGTTGAGACCGAAGCGCCGATGTCCGCAGTATATATTTCGAATTTGCAAGAACGGTGTGGAGGTGAGAAGCCGGTGGTTGTCGATTGGTTCGGAAGGAGTGGAAGATTGGTGAGAAGAAGGAATGCGGACGAGCACAGAATACGGCACGGAGCACGGCGTAGGCGGAAAGGAGAGAATAAGAAAATCAGAGAAGAAAGCTCGAGATTCAAGATGATGGTAGGAAAGGAGAGACGGGGAAAATAGGCAAGAGAGACAAGAGACAGAGACAGAGACAAAAGACAAGAGACAAAACACTGGGGAAAATCGAGATGGAGAGATAAAGAGGCGACACACACACGCACAAAGCAAAATGGTAAAAGAAAGACAAGTAGAAAAGGACAAAAGACCAAGCGGAGTCCACAGTCTAGAAACGGAGGCCGGAGGCCGAGTACTCGTTGTTCTGAAAACAGAAAAAAGCTCAATGGCAAGCCAGGCCCGCTGTTCGGATGCTCAGTTTCAGTCTCTTCTCAGCCTGTCTTGGTCCCCTGTCCTCGTCAGGATCATCGTTGCAGTTTCTGAAAAGCAGACTATCGTACTCGTACTTTGTACTTTGCAGAACGCAAACAACCCCGGTCTAGCGGGAACGTGCCAAAAGGGGGGATGCACGGAATGGATGGAAAATGTGCAGGGCCGCGAGCTAGCAGGGGTTTGGCGCACCATGGACAAGCTTGCGATGAGCGGACGAGCGTGGCAAGCTTTGGCAGCATTGCATAGGGATTTCTGCATGGGAAAAATGAAAATCGAAAAATCGAACAAGCGAGTTTTATTTTGAGATTTTGAGATTTCACTCGTAGGGAAAAGGGAAGTGGAGAGCGCCAGGGAGATGGGAAAGGCGAGGAAGGCGCGAACATGGCAGGAGCGACTGGCAGCAGCGAGACCACGAAACACAGTACCCAAAATACCCAAAGCCCAAACCAACAACAATGACGAGCAGGCCACTGACACTATGATCGGACAATGCGGACTGAACAATGTAACGACGGTCGAGGTATTGGCAGGCAACGCTACTCCAGACACGGCACGACACCCGTTCGAAACGCGCGGCGGTGGAGGCCGGTCAATGTCCCAGGCCAGGCAAGCCCCAGGGTCTAAACTCTTCCCAAACAAGCGGCTCGATGCAATTTCGTACATCAAGAGTCGACGAGCTATGTCCACGAGATTGCGGTGGAAATGACGAGCACGCCAAGTACCAGCTGGGAAACGAGCGTGTACGAAGTATTGTCCCGACTTGACTGCCCTTCTCGTTTATCCTTGCTGGGCTTTTCGTCACCCGTTGGTGGCTCACAGCGCACTCGCCTTCCTCATTGGTACGTCGCATGGCGCGATGTATCGTCGTCGCATGTTTACTAGGTCTGTATTCCTGTGTGGTCTGCATGAGTTTTTATCTTTGGCGCCTCACCAAGCTTCTCTATTTCTTTCTTATTCTTACTCTTATTCATCGTCGTTTTGTTCAATTGTTCTTTTCTTCTTCTTTTCGTCCCCCTTTTGATTGTTGCGTGGGCCAACTGCTGGCCATAAGATGCCGCTCCTTCTAAAGCGATCCGTTTCCCTGGCAAGCTGCCGAGCATTAGCTGAGAAGCCAAAACAAACCCAAATAGCCAAAAAGCCCTAAAAGATAGCCATAGCCATAGCCATAGTCCACAGCCAGCACAGCACCCGGCCAACCATGATAAGCCCAAAGCCACTGAAAGCTAATGCACTACTGAGCTACTGCGCTAATGAATACGGGAGGCTAAACAGAAGCACGCACAACATGGCGACGCCCGTGCGGGTGACTCTAGCGTGTCGGCCACACCAAGTGGGCCCAGACGCAGGGGGTGCGGGCCTTCCTCATTCTCTCGCTCTTCTTTCCCTGTTCGCCGTTTGCAGCGGGACGGAGCGCGTGGCTTACGTTCGCTCTTTCCTCCATGTCGGCTTTGTCAGAGAAAGGGAGGCGCTTATGTTTCGGTGACAGAAGATGAAGAGGAACGGACAGGGGCAACGGTGCCGAGAGGTTCGCCGAGGACAGGTCGACGTGAACAGCATCCGGCTGGCGAGAAGGGCGTGAGACGAGGACAAGGGCACCGAATGCGACGTATGGGCAGTTTGTCGACGTACAACGTACTCGGTAGGCATGGAATCCACCTGACAGGGAGGAACGGTCGTTGGTGGAAAGGAGATATATCATTGCGTTCGTGCAAGGTCATCCGTTTGGTCTTTTCACCTCGGACATGGTTATTTCATGACGATCTCGCACATCGTCTCCGCCCAAAATCTGGAGATCCATGTGGCCGACACACGATGCACCAGACGCACACCAAGAACAGCCATCACCAGACACCACTCCCATCCTGCTGGCGGGAGACGGCATCTCTACTTCGTACATGTACGCAATATGCATGGACGCCTCATCCCATCTCAGTCATGCGCAGCCCGTGGATCTTACATGGTCTCTTTGCGTACTCGTAGACCTTGCAGGAACGGTGGGATGTGTGGCCCGCCTGTTCCTGTTTCGCGTTGGGGGCTGAGCAGATCCAATGCATTGACGTTGACATTGACCTTTCCCAACACGCTTTGTATCAGCTCCTTTGCCTGTCGATCGACTGGTCCGGAGCAAGTCTACCTCGAGACAAGAGGCATGATCCAAGCATCTTCGGCTGTCGCAGAGTCCTCTGAACCACGTTTCGCTCGACTTGATGCCATTGCCACTACGGCCGCGCTACCGACACCGATGCTTCCGAGAGGCAAAACGGGACAATGACATACTCGTGCTGAGTACTGTCCCTGGTACCACGGCCAAGGCGCATGGTCGGTCCGGCTTTTGCGCAGGATGCTCAAAGTACTCGTACTGAACAGACGGATACGCACGGGTAAGAAAGAGAAGAGCCCAACACGACGGACCCATACACGCTGAGCCTCGAGGCCAGGCTCGGTGCGTCCGGAGCAGCATACAATCACAAGACACATGAATGGGTACACTCAACGAGCCAACAAGAACGAAACCTCTTTATGAATCGAGAGGTTGGTTCGAAAGCTCACTTTTCGGTCGGTTGAGGTTTATACTTTGTACATGCTGAAATGTATGGCTAGTGTTCATACACAAAGACAAAGTAACTTGGCAGCAAAGGTAAAAAGTATGGGTACGTACAGATGAGAGAGGAAGAGAAGTGGGTGGTAAGACAACAGGTGAAGAAAGGAGGAAAGAATCCGTGCAAGAAGAGGCCGCCGGCAGCAAACAACTCAGACAACGACACATGCGCACATCTACACATCGTACAGCCGCACGCTCACCGCTCACATACTCTTGGGTCGAACCACACAACGACCTCGCGGAAGGCGCCGCCAATGGAGCTGCCAATCGCCGTCAGGATACGCCACAGCTGGCGCGGCACAAAGGTGACAATGTGGAAGAGGATGACGCCGATAAAGAACAAGACCGTGCCGACGCTGCCAAAACAAGCTTCCAGAGCTTTGCGCGCGTAATCGACAAATATCAGGAGCCCCTGCAAGACGGCCTTGGGGAGACCGATGAAGATGGCCCGGCCGACGGCCTGGAACCCGCGCAGGACGTCGGCCAATGTAAAGGTGCGGAAAAAGGTGGCCACGGCCTCCACGGTGGTATGGCCGCCGAGAGGGCGCGGCCAAAAGACGTGCGCAGCGGCCGTGCCCCATGCCGAGAGGGTCGCGACGAGCCACTGGCCGGCGACCGCGAGCGCCTTGGGGATGCGCCTCGCGAGGGCCACCACCATGTCGACGAGGCCCGAGACCATGTCCCGCAGAATCTCGCGCGTGTTCGCGAGGCCCTTGCCACGTGGCGCGGCAGCTTCATCACGAATCGGCCCACGGCCGGCAGGACTTCCCGGCGGTGCTGCCAGAGGCAGCGGCAGCCGCGGCCGACAGGCTCGAGACCAGTTTCGTGGGGATGGTCCACAGCAAAACCTGGGACGTACCACAGGACAACCATGCCCAGGGACTGGTGAACCACACGATGCTGCGGCCGGCCTTGGTCGTGCGCTGGCGCGGCGCGGCCATGGCGCGCAGCAAAACGGGCCCAGGCACCGCTGCGGCGGCGGGCGGCAGCATCTCGACCAGCTCGCGATGGCGGCCCTCCGGCGGCCAGACGCAAGGCATGGTAGCCGTCGGGGGCCACGAGCGCGTCGTCAGGCCTTGAGCTCCTGGAAGAGGAGCTTGGCCAGCGCGGTACGGCCCTGGGCCGCCGCCAGCATGAAGCGGTGTGCGGCGAACGCCGGTAGTCGACTTCGTTTGTCCATGCCGCGGCCCGTGCGGCTCAAGTAGTTGGGCCGGGCGTCTGCGGCGCGGTGCAGGTCGGGCGGGCGGGCCATGCGATTCGATGTCGGCGCCCAGGCTCACCAGCGTGCGGACCATGGCGGCGTCGCCGGCATCGACGGCCGTCAGCAACGGCGTGGCGCCGTTCCACGGGTCGCCGCGGCCGCTGCTCGTCAGGGGAGGCGCCAGTGCTGAGACGGGGCCTCGTTCGCTTCACCGCCCTCGCCGACCACGCCGTTCGCTCTTCTTCTGGCCGCCACCTTTGGCGCGACCGGCGCGTCTGCGTCTGCAGCCGCCGTCGCCTCTTCTTCTCCGCCCGTTCTTCCCGCTCCTTGTCCTCGGGTAGGTACTGCATGCCGTACGTGTTCTCGTACCCGCGGCCGTCGGTCACGTCCGGCTCACCAGGCCCTTAAGCACCATCTGCGCCACCAGGCCCGTCTGGCCCGTGCGGACGAGCCGAAAAGAATGTCTCAATGATGGTCTTCTGGTCTTGCAGCAGGTCGGCCGCCGCCTCCGACCGGGCCAGAGCCTCGACGAGCTCGGGCGGCGCGTGATGGGCGTCTTGAAGTTTTCCGGCGTCGCCGGGATGGTGTAGCCCAGCGTGCCCGCCCAGCGTCGGCCGTGTCAGCCGTCCTTTTTCGTCACACAATCTGTGTGTTGAAGCGCGGGTGCGTCAGCGGCAGGTCGAGCTCGTCGGCGCGCTCGGCCATGCGGTCCATCCATGCCCACACGCCATTGTCCTCCGTGGCCGCATACGTCGGCAGGGCGGGGTCGCCGTTTTCGGCCATGGCAGCGAGCGAAGCGAGCTACAAGCGTTATGGAGGGTGGTGTCGTGAGCGTTGGTGCAGGCCAGAGTGATGCGACGCTGGTGTATGCCGTAGCGCCTGTCGAGCATTCGTTTGCTTGCGTCTGTGTCTGTTGTCATTTGCGCTGGAGTTTGCAACTATTGCAGAATGGGCGGGATGTCGCGGTGTTTAAATTGCTCTTATGATGCATCCCGCTTTCATCACGTCAAACGTTGTCTTGGCGCTTCATTTCGTTCCCTTGTTTGGTCCTCTGCCTCCCGTTTTCAGCTCCCGGCCCTGTTTTCCCCATCGAGAAAATGCCTGACCACCTGTGCACAGATGCTCTCGTCTGTTCTGTTTGACCTGCTTATTGGTTGGCCAGGCCGCCAACAAAGGTCAAGCCAAGAAGGCAACGTACGAACAGAGTATTGATGGCCGTTGACGATGCAGACGGTAGCCGACTTTCACACCCCATCGTGGCATAGTCTGTGGGGCGCAGCACTGCCTTGCCATGTGTTCCTGTGCCTCTGCGTGTCTTTGGTCCAGGCTTCACCCCAACGCTGTATTGTGGCTGCAAATCAGCAAGGTCTCTCTTCCCTTTTGTTGGGATCCCAGGCATGGCCAGCCTCCCTCAGGTACCGAGGTGCTCAGAGTTCACGTCACGGCCCACTGTCTCGGTGCGATTCGTGTCTTTCCTTGTGCTTCAGGCGCTGGCCGGCTTGGCACTGATCCTTTGGCTTTTTGACTTTTCCAAGACGGGCTCTTATCTTTCAGCTCTGACGTTGGTGTGTCCTTTGTAAAGGTGAGTGTCGTGCGACACCCCATCTCTCCAGGACCGGGCGATGCCCACAGTATGACACCTTTCTTTACAAAGTACAGCTCCTAGCCGCTCCTAGTCGCTTGTTTGGCCTGGATGGCGGATGCCATCGATCTGATAACAAAATCAAGTGGACCAGACATCAAAGCCTGACCATACACGTTGATGTGCCTTATTTCAACATTCTTCATTGAGTTCAGCTTAAGCGATTTTTACAAGAGATTCCCTTCAAACGAGTAACGCGCTGCCGCTCTTCACTGTCTTGATACCGTCTACTCCTACCTTACCAGCTCCTTCTTGGCCTTGACCTCCCGACGGATGCGGTGCGAATTGATTCAGTGCAGATTAGAACAGCAACTGTGCAATTTGTTCCTGATTTGGGGTAAGACTCAAAGTCCATGAGATGGAACCCATCATCAACTTGTTCGGCGGGCGTAGCTACACCCTACTCATGTACAAGAAACTTGAACAAACCAAGCCAACTCTCCCAAAATACGTAACACGTAAGGGTTAACGATACATGCGCGGTCTGGTGGAGCGTGGTGGTTTTCAGTGTCGTGCTGGCAGCCGGCGGAAAAGAAAGAAAAAGGGAAGACATTCATCGAGCTGGCAGAGGGGGAATAGGAATTGAATGCTTTTCTTTCCTACCTAATCATGCTGCGTCTGGGACAAGACGATGCTTTCAGTGCAATCCTATCCTTGTTCTTCTCGTTTCTTTGAAATGCCATGCTGGCAATGAGATTTAGCTGCTGGCATCAGAATGTCGCTCTTCTGCCTGGCCACTTGTTTCTATTTGCTCATTCATATCTCAATGTCTCTGGGGACTGGTAGGGAGGATGACCAAGACAATAGACGCAGTGGTTGGACGATAAGGAGAATGCGCAAGATGGCAGTCGAGGCAGAGAAAAAGAAATACAAAGTCAGCAACGATAGGCACCATCAGGCCATTTCACCACCTTGTAGCGATGACAAATGGCATCTAGCTGCTTTGGAGCTTAGCTCATGCGCTCTCCCTCGGACAGCGGCGCAATGGATTCCATAAGCAGGGTGGTGGAGATCTGAAGCTCTCAGACAGCAGACGGCTTAAAGAAGGCCGATTATTGATAAGCTCCAGCTACCGCCCAATACACCGGACATGACGTAGAAGGTTCAGTCTGTTTCGGCGGCCATGGGCATCGCGGAAGGGGCTTTTGCCTTTGACTTTGATATATATTGAATACATCCTTTCTTGAAATCAAGTCAGTTCTTTTCACATCATCAACAAAGAGTAGTAAAAGAACATTAACAAAAACACCACGCAACACAACACAACACAGCACTGCACAACACAACGCAACATGTCCCGCACGCTTCTCATTACGGGCGCCACTGGCAAACAGGGCGGCGCCGTCGTGCGCGCGCTCCTCGCCGCCAAGGCCAACGTTCAGATCCTGGCCGTGACGCGCGATCCCACATCGCCCTCGGCCAAGCGCCTGCTGTCGGCGTCCAGCAGCATCAAGCTCGTGCAGGGCGACCTCGACGACTGCGATGCCATCTTCAAGGCCGCCAAGGCCGCCACCTCCGCCCGATCTGGGGCGTGTTTAGCATCCAGGTACGCGTCCGCGGCGACGAGAGCCGGCCAGCGGCCAGCGAAAGCTCCGCATACGCGCACGCGCACACACGCTGACAGACAGACACCCGCGCTCAACAAGAACGGCCCCATCCAGGAAGAGCGCCAGGCAAGGCGCTCGTCGACGCCGCCCTCCAGCACGACGCCCGGCACTTTGTCTACGCGTCCGTCGACCGCGGCGGCGCGCGCTCCGACGACAATCCGACCGACATTCCCCATTTTGCCAGCAAGCACCGCATCGAGAAGCATCTGAAGGCGAGCACCGCAGGCAGCGACTGCGCCATGCAGTGGACGATTCTGCGCCCGTCGCCTTCATGGAAAACTTTGACGGCGGCTTCCTGGGCAAGGTCTTTGCCACCTCCTGGCAGGTGGCCCTGCCCGCCGACAAGCCGCTGCAGCTGGTGGCCACCGAAGACATTGGCGTCTTTGCGGCCAAGGCCTTTATGGAGCCAGCGGCATACCAGGGCAAGGCCGTGTCGCTGGCGGGCGACGAGCTGCGCTTCGACGACATGGTCAAGGTGTTTCAGCAGCAAACCGGCTCGCCGCCGCCCCAGACGTATGCTTTCGTGGCGCGCATGGTGATCTGGGTATCGGAGGAGATGCGCACCATGTTCAGCTTCTTTGCGCGCGAAGGCTACGGTGCGGACGTGGCCGCGCTCAAAAAGGTGCATCCGCAGCTGAAGACGCTGTCCGACTGGCTGGCGAAGAAGTGATGTTGTCTGGTGCCGTCGTATCATTGTGCCATCGTGTCATTGTGTCCTTTCTGTACCTCATAGAATACCCATCTCATTTAATCCACAACCCTACGGCGCCGCCTGGCCAGCCCCGAGAACGGGCTGGCGGCGTGGCTCGACGATGAAGTGTGACTGTAGAACATACGTGGCAGTTGATGTTGCACTACGAGTATGCGTGGGAGGGTCGTGGGAGACACGCACGTCGTGCCGGCGGCGGTCAGTGGTGTCGCCCCCAAAGTCTGAGCAACTGACGTTGATGCGGATCCTGTCTTTCTGTCGAATGCATCTGCGAGTGGATGGGGTCTCGTCAAGGGTGGTGCGAGAACTCACATTCAGAGTACGTGTCGAGGCACGCTCAATCGGGGACCTAAAGAGACCAGTACGCTCGTAGCTGAGGTCAGCGGCGATGACGTACCGCCGTGGCCGCCGTCGTCGCGGTGGAGACTGCTGCGGTGTTCTCCGTTGCCGTCTTGTAGTCACAAGCAGTCACAATCAGTCACAATCAGTCACAAATAGTAACACAAGAGATACAAGACAGACGTGACTATCGTAAACAGTGTACTTGGCAGATACAACAAACATGAGAAGGCTGACACGGGTGGCTGGCTATGGATCCGTAGATGCCTTACAGATGCACACGCAAAGACCTGAAGAGAACCGCGGTTGCGGCACGGCTAGCCATGGCGTTGACAACAGCTCTGCAGCTTCACCCCCAAGATACCGAAGTCACCGAAATCACCGAACACCGAGCTATGGGCGCCCAGTCTCTATATAAATCCATCGGGTGCGCCGTATTTCACCGGAATTTTGCATACCGATGCCATCGGGGACAAACGACAGCTTCGAGTTTTCTGGGATCCGGCTTCCGAAGAGCGCTGGCAAGCTGGCTACGGTCCGGACGACATCCGAACAGGTCTTTTTAAATTACCAAGTCTTCCCGAAACACTTTTCTTGGAGAGATATCCTGGTTGGAGCCAGCGGTCCAATGGCTACCATTGTATTTCCCCGTCTGCCTTCCGATCTACCATGTCCAAATGGCACTCTTGAGGGGGCGCCACGCTTAGTTTGAGAACATGGAGAAGTTAGACGAAAAGGAGGAGGGACGGGGAATTCCCACGGTTGGAGCCGGTCCAATGGCATCGACCGGAGACATCAGCAGCACCCCAGGTTGCCCCACAACTACCCCAGATCAACGGTACTTTCTCCGCAACGCCGAGCTCGACAATCCGTCCTATCTTCTACCATGGGTTCCAACCTCATTGAGATTCTCAGTCAGGCTCAGAAATCCCATCTCCAAAGTCCATCCCCTCATTCGGATGGCAGCCAAAGTGTCTCCTTCTACCATCCGAAAACAGATGCGGGCAAGAAGCCTTAGACTCCCCTCCCTAAGCGCGTTCAGACGATATGCCCTGCCCAGGGTATACCCAGACTCGTAGAAAGGCTCGCTGATGACGTGTGGAAGCCCCCATGGCTCTTTGTATATAATCTCTGGCCATGCCATCCAGCGTTCAGCATCGGCATTCAGCATTCAGCATTCAGCAGTGTCCATGTGATATCCAGATCCAGAATTTGTGCCATCGACCTCGACCACCACCGCAACAATGTCGACACTCAACATTGTCACCAGCCAGCTGCGGCTGGCAGCAGCCCAGCCACTCTATGTGGCGGGCGCCGTCTTGGGCGCTCTCATCGTCTGGTACCTGCACTCGTACTTTACGTCTCCCCTGCGAAAGTACCCGGGCCCTCTCCTTGCCGGTACGTTCCCGTTCACGACCCATGGACGTCTTGCACGTCTGGTCGACACGCTCGTCTGACGCTTTCCCTCCCCCTTAGGCTGGACCAATCTGTGGCGTCTCCACCTTGTGAACTCGGGCAAGTACCAGTTCGCCATTGAGAAGCTGCACGAGAGGCATGGCCCCATTGTGCGCATCGGCCCCAACCTGCTGGACATTGACTACCCGGAGATGATCAAGACCATGTACGGTACCGACGGCAAGTGGCGCAAGACGGAGTTCTACCACAACAGCAGCGCCTACATTGACGGCAAGCTCACCTACCACCTGTTCAGCACGACGAACCAGGCGGAGCACGCCCGCTTGAAGCGGCCCATTGTCAAGTACTACTCATGAGCAGCGTGCTCGCCATGGAGCCGCAAGTCAACAGTGTCCTGGGCGATTTCTGCTGCCACTGGAGACCCGCTTCATGGACAAGGCCGGCCGCGCCAGCACCGACTGTGACCTGGGCCGCTGGATCGCCTTCTACACCTGGACACTATCAGCGCGGCCACCTTCAGCCAGCGGTTCGGGTACATGACAAGGGCTACGACTTTGACGGCACCATCCACGTGGCCGACCAGGCCGCCGACTACTTTGCCACCGTCGGCCAGATGCCGTGGCTCGACTTTGTCCTCGACAAGAACCCCATCAAGGCGCATCGGCCCGCCCAATTTGCAAAACGTCACGCGCATCTCCTACGAAAACATGGTCGCCCGCATGGAGGAGGGCGACGAAAAGGCCGACGCCAAGACGGCCGAGCAAAAGGACTTTCTGGACCACTTCCTGGACGCCCGCGCAAGGTCCCCGACGTCGTCGATACCAAGATCATCATGGGCTACCTGCAGGTCAACATGCTCGCCGGCGCCGACACCACCGCCATTACCCTGCGCGCCGTTTTCAACTACCTCTTACCAACCCACGCACCCTGGCCAAGCTCGAGCAGGAGATTGCCACCACCAACCCGCCCATGGTCGACGGTGTCGTCTCCTTTGCTGCCGCCCGCGCCATGCCTTATCTCGACGGCGTCGTCGCGAGGCCATGCGCATGCACCCCGGCGTCGGCCTGCTGTTGGAGCGCTACGTGCCCGCCGAGGGCGCCACCCTCCCCGACGGCAGCTTCCTACCGGCCGGCACGGGCGTCGCATTAACCCCTACGTCATGGGCCGCAACAAGTCGGTTTGGGGCGAAGACGCGGCCGAGTTCCGCCCGAGCGCTGGCTCCAGCGCCCCGACGAGAGCGACGACGCCTTCCAGCAGCGCCTGCGCCTCATGAACGCCTCGGACCTCACGTTTGGCGGCGGCTCGCGCATCTGCATCGGCCGCAACATCGCCATGCTCGAGACCTACAAGGTCGTCGCCACGCTGGTCAAGCGGTTCCGCTTCCTGCCGGCCAACGAGCCGCAGGAGTTTGAGATTGTGTCCACCTGGTTCCCGCGCCAATCGGGCTGGTGTGCCGCTTGGAGAAGCGGGACCCGTAGAGGGGAGGGGAGGTGGCATGGGCGTTCTCCTAGTTCTTTGTCTGCGGCGACAGTCTGCTCAAGCGCGGTCGGCACTGTCTCTGATACTGTATGTCGGACAGACGGCGGCGCATCTGTACCTATTGAGGGCGGGCGCAGCTGGACCCTGGCGGCGCACAGCAAAGAAACACACACACCAAACAAACCAAGAAACCAAGGTCACAAGACGCGTCCCTGATGTCAAGACGGCATCAGGAAAAACGTCCCTACAACCACAACAACACAAGAACGAAAGAAGAATGTGGAGGAGGTCGTGATCGGTGTCGTAGGTATCGGTCGGTGGCAGTAACGAGAGTATCGGAGTGTTTAATGCTGGCGCGCAGTTCCGCCTGCCCAGGCGGATGCCCGAGCAGGCAGAACCTCAACTGTTAGCTGTCTCTTTCTCTCTCTGTCTCACGTACCAACTGTTCCGGATCTCCTTTGATCTCAAAAGGAGACGCGTTCTTGTTTGGTGGTGAAGGCGATGATGATCTGATGATAGCTAAAAACTAAAAGAAACGATACTAATGAAGGATGCTGAGAACAAGTTGTTCCAAAAGCCAACGAAATAAATAGTCGCAGATGAGATAGCAGTGAGTCCAAGGTCCAGCCTACAAGTCGCGCTTAAGAGCCATAAAGGGTAGAAAAGGACTCCAACCAAAAGCAACCACGCGTAGAACAAACAAGAACAAGAAGGGTAGCCCCTATCCGCCCTCGCCATCCGCATCGAGGCATACGTCGTCCTACAGACGGCAGGCAAAGTATGGCACGGCCTCTTTGCGCGGCTGGTCAACACACGTAAGATCGGACTCGTTGAGGAATCTGAGGTGCGTGATGTTGATGCCCTCTCTCTAGCTGATCAGTCGAGCTGCTCTCGAACCGCACAAAACAGCACCACAGCACAACAGCATGCTGCCACGGGGCTCCAGCGCACCTTGTACCGCTGCACATTCACCACGAGATAGTCGGCAGACGCCCGGCTCCAGTCGCCACTCGTGCAGTTTGGTGCACCCGGGATGCTGGACAGGTAGCCGCCGTCGGCGTCGTCGCCGTTGCTCTTCAGAATCCCGGGCGCCGGCCACGCGTCTGCGTGAACGTCTGGACGCCGCACGCCGCCGCCTGCTTGGCTACCCACAGCTGGCTCGAGTCCGTGCGGTACCATTAGTAGTGCGGCTCCCCATCGGAGCCGTCTGCGGGCGCATTCGGCTCGGTCGACTTCGTCCAGTCCAGGGTGTTGTTGGGTCTGCTGCCGATATCATTTGTCAGCATAGAGAAGCCCACGCCAGAGGTGGCGTCCAACAGCAAGCCGACCAGCGCGGCGTGCACGCCCGTGGGCAGATTGAGAAGCTGGCTGGTGCGCTGGAAGGCTTTGCTGAACACAAAGCCGTCACTCGTCTGGTACGTCGTTGCGGTGTCGCCGTCCGACGGAGCAGGCTGGCTGGGGCATCTGCGGCCGCAGCGACGGCGACGGTCACGGCCACCGGACCGGCCACTGCAGAAGCCGCCTAAGAGTACAAAGAACCGATGCGATAGGGACAGGGACGTATCTATAGTCTTGATCTGAGAAAACAGATGTGATGGTCTGTATGTACTGTCCTCTTGAACTCGCAAACAAGTGTTAAACACGCAAAGTGTTAGTTGAGACACCGTTGCATCCTGTTGTTGCAGAATGCTGCCGAAACTAGCCACGCTGGCTTCTCGCTCTGTTTTGTTTGATTAGAACGTCGGGATGGTTGTTTGCGAGCACATTTTAACACGAAGGGACAAACAGCCTAGAGCGTGAGCGCAACCTTTTCTCACCTTACCGCGCACCACGTCGTACCACGAATGTGCGGGGAAACATAAATCACTGCTCGACCTGCAGCTGGTCTCGCCCAACTAGATAAGCATCATATGCACCAGATGAGATGTTCCCGGGGGTAACGAGCTGGCCACTGTACGTGCCTGTATCAACATTGCATGTCCAATGATACGTATTCTGCCCAGCGGTAACCACAATGTCAACAAGCATAACTTCCCGCGGCGCCGTCCACGTAGAGCCACTGGCAACGTACGGTGCAGGAAAGACCATTTTGCGCATTGGGTACGTCACTTCCCTACTCTCGCTGATATCATCCGCTGACTGGCAGAAATGGCGGCGCCGGTGCGACCGGTCTTCTCAAGGCGCTCGCTGATGACTTTCTCTCCTCTCGTCCCCAATATGGCGGCTCCGACAGCTCCATCGACTGGGTCTGCAACCACTCCCGCAATACGCAGCGGGCTCTCTTGCGCGGCGCTGTGGACGTGGCCCTGACGTATGAGCGGGACATGGAGCAGGTGGCTGCGGAAGAAGGATGGTCGACCACCGTTGGGTGTGTCTTTCACGACCACTTTATCCTTGCCGGGCCCGTGACCGACCCTGCGGAGGCACGGTCGCTCCGGCACTGTACGACGCCTTCCGACGGATCCATCGTCGTGGTGCGCTCTTCCACTCACGCCAAGACGGATCAGCCACCACGGCCAAAGAGCATACGCTCTGGGAAGCAAGTGGACTGCAGCCGCCGGTCAGCGACAATGGTACGGGACACTGGTACAAGACCAGCCAGTCGACGCCGCAAGAGGCTCTTGTGAAGGCCGCCGCGGCTGGCGCCTATCTTCTGACCGACCGCTCTACCCTCTTGCGCCAGACATGGCTTCAGTCTATCCCGAACGGCAGCATCACCGTCTTCTTTGAGCCCACGACACCGACGACGTCCTACTGAATAGTTGCTGCTGCCTGCATGCGACCGTCCCGGACGACAGATATGCAAGCGGGACACACGGGTTCCTCGACTATCTCATGTCGCCTCGCGGCAGTCTGTCATTGCCCGTTACGGCGTGGAGGAGACCGGTCTTCCCCTGTTTGCGCCCGTGGCCGACAGATTTGCAACGACATTTCTGCGTGGCGGGCGGCCAACAAATGGACGGTGGATTCGAAACGAGTAGTTTATAGGCCGTTTTGATAGTGACAGTGCAAATCAACCCATCCATTGACGACTCCCAGTCCAGAATCGAATGATCAAAAGACATCCACGCACGACATTTTTCTGGTTGTGAGGCCCTCCTGTCTATGCCAACGAGCCCAAGTGTGGCTACGACTGATAGTTGACTCGTTTTGTCGTCTGAAGAGTACAGCGTTTCGACTCCACGATTGCCTTTCCTTTCATCCTTTGATGTCCCTTGTCACGGTGTCCTTGGTATCATCATTGGGCGTCGAGTCAAAGTGGGGCATAAAATTCCCATGAACCAGTCCCACTATATCCCTCATCGACAGACTTGACATTCAGCAACATTGACACGCACACTCACACAAAATGGCACCCAGCACCTCCACAATCGTAAAGCACCTCGAGGGCCTGCTGTCGACGGCGTCCCACGACCGCACAGCCTTTGCCACGTCGGTGCTGCCCGCCCTCCTCGACAGCATCGCCGCCGTCTCGTCCGCTTTGAGGGCGGCCCACCATGTCGCCCTCGCCGGCGGCACCAACGCCTTTGGCGACGACCAGCTCAATGTCGACCTGGAGGCCGAGAACCTGATCCGGGATGCGCTAGCTCGCTGTCCCACTGTCGCCACGGCCAGCTCCGAGGAGGATCCGATTGAGCGCCCTGTGTCGTCCGTGTCTCCGACCTCGTCCGAGACGTACACCGTCGCCTTTGACCCCCTCGACGGCAGCTCCATCATTGCACCCAACTGGACCGTCGGCACCATTGCGGGCAT
This sequence comes from Sporothrix phasma, assembly GCA_016097075.2. Taxonomy (NCBI): domain Eukaryota; kingdom Fungi; phylum Ascomycota; class Sordariomycetes; order Ophiostomatales; family Ophiostomataceae; genus Sporothrix; species Sporothrix phasma. The sequence goes on along the minus strand of JADMNG010000004.1, from coordinate 922,290 downwards.
CTGGGACGGCCCGTCTGCGCTGGGATCAAAGCCGGCCGACGCTCAGATTGCAATCGGTTCTCGGTGTCTATGGACCACGCACGACTGCGCTCCTGGCGCTGCGCGTGCCGGGCGCCAAGACGGTGTGCATCGACGTGGGATACACCGATGCCACGGGGGTCTGGGAGATTATCCACCCTGAAGTACAGCTGGCTGTCGCAACAGACCGCCGCACAACGTATTTTGCCCCTGCCAATGTCCGCGCTGCCGCCGAGTTTGCGCCCTACCGCGACCTCATCGCCCACTACATCACCAGCAAGTACACGCTGCGCTACGCGGTGGTCTTGTGCCCGACCTTGTCCACATTCTCGTCAAAGGCCACGGCATTTACCTGTCGCCCGTTACCGCGGCCACCCAAGCCAAACTGCGCCGGCTGTACGAATTGTGCCCCGTCGCATTGCTTCTGGAGACCGTCGGCGGCACGGCCGTCGATCCTGTCACTGGCCAGCCCGTGCTGGACACGCCGCTGGCCGATACGGATGAGCGGGGCGGTCTTGTGTGCGGTACCACCGAGGAGGTCGCAAAGGCAGTGGAATGGCTGAGGAAAGAGTAAAGTCGTCAGGACGGCACTGGAACAATAGACTCGAATGGATCGAAAACCACAATACAATACGATTTACCATGATGCAATGGGATGTTACTGGCAGCTCTCATGTTGTGCCCTGTGTCGGCGAGGGGAATTCAATCTATGCATACACCACACGCTCATCAAAATACCCGGGCAGCACAGTGGTCACCGAGCCCGCCTGGTGTTAAAAGCAGCTTCTTTTCTCACGGTCCAGTCGCCGCTCTAATTCTTAGACAGGGACTATGTCTTGGTGGCTGGGTTCTACATTATGGCCGAATAGCCCGTGCTTGAATCACGGTTGCCCAGGGATGGTGCTATTGGGACAGGAGGTAGTCGAGTTGGATACTATCTTTGCTTCCAGCCTAAAGATACAATCTACTTAATGTCGTGTGTCATGAACGAGGTACAGACGGGCTGTCTTGATTCCTGACAGTTATTTCCTTTCCCACATGCTGGCAGTCGCAGATCTTCGGTGCACCATATGAGAGATTAATCTCGCCTCATACGGCCACTTCCAGGCCTACTATATTGTTCTCCTTCATCAAGAGTATGGAGAAAGGCGAACGGTAACATGCGTTCATTTCAGGCGACTCCTCTCGTTTCCAGAAGGCCGTCTTGGCTTTGGACGGTATGTCTTCCACTGTCGCATAGTTCGCTCAGTGAAAACCGAAAGTTTACATCTGAGACCCAAGCTAGTTGGTGTACGGCCAGCCGAGAATTACCGTGCAATCATCCGTGCAAGAAGATGTTACTGAAATGAACGGGTATTCAGGTTCCTTCTAGCAGATACAGGTTTGGTCGAAGCAAGTCGTTGAATATTTTTGCGCAACATGTCCAAATATGTGTCCTTTATGTCTTATGCTTTATGCTCTGAATTTTCAACTGTAACACGAGTTTGATTATATACTGTAAAATACTTCTCAAAATCAAGTGAAAGTTAGCTGTATACAGTTAAGGGCTCTTGTCCCAAGCAGGACCAAATTATACAATAAGCAAGTCATACGAGAAAGATTCTATGCATTGCCTTCATCGAAATCGACGAGATGTGACTTTGCCATTGCGAATCCGGAGTCAATCGTAGGTCACGTGGCACTCCGTGTCATCACTGTGACGCAACTGTAGTGCGCACGGACCAATGAGACGTGGTGTTCACAGCCCAAAGAGCGCTCCTTCCTGCGACAACTGCTCTTGAACACTCTTTCCCTAATGTCGACTTTCCTGACGTATGGAACACGTCTCATATACAAATCGCATCGATTACTCGAAACTACGGCGTGAGATACTTCATTTGTATTCACAACAGTACCCTACCCGATTACACGACTTTCATCACCCGCTGCCAGCGCTCAGTCCGGCATCATTAGCGTCTTTAGCAGTGACGTTCCCCCACAGCGCAAGAGTCGGTGGCACGTTGTCCCACTAGAGTACGCTGGGGAAACGAGCTATTGGCGCATTTCTTGCGTCGTCTCGCATGGTTTTGGCTACGAGAGCCTCGGCCTTTAGTCCGAACGGCACTCAAACAACCAAGGCTAAGCCAAAGCTTCTATCACAAGACAAGAGCCCGTCGCATTGGAGCATTAACTTCTTCACCTGTCACCAATCTCTCACGATCATCGCGATGCCGCCCCGGCTTCGAGGCGCTCAACATCTTTGACAACGCTCACCAATACAATCGACGAGACCGCCGGGTACCGGCGACCCACACAATCACAAGCAAAAAGCAAGAGAAATCGGGCGACAGGGACCTGCGACGCCTTCCAATCTCTCCATCTGCTGCCCCTCCATTCTCCCACCGCTACATCTTTCGGACGTCGCGACGGAAGAGCACGACAACCACCGTCCTTCCGCGCGTTGACGCGCATCCTCCTTCTCTTCGCTTTCTTCAGCGTCCTCGTCGACAGCCATCATGCCGCGCCCAACACCCCGAAGAGTTCTTTTGCGGACGAGTACCGCACCGCTGTCCACAACGCCGGTCGCAACCGCTCACGACGCTTCCCCAACCTGCCACGACACGACGAAGACTCTGCCGAGAGCGAAGAGGCTGGCGGCGCTCTCGACCTGAGCTCCCATCCCAACACCAGCCAGAGCGAGAGCCGGCGCAATAGCATTGAGCGCCGCATGAGCCACGGCGGAAGCAGCAACCAAAGCCAGGACAATCAAGCCCCAGCAGTACCAGGGACAGATATCCTCCGCGAGTTTATGGGCAAATCGCCTCATCACCTCATCGAGTACCATCGGACCCGGGCCGTCCGGCCCGACAACCACCCCGCTACCGGGATCTTGTACGGGGGCAGGGCTTCAGACCGGCCACGGAATCGCTCCTCATTGTCGACAAATTCGGACACTGAAGAAGTCCTCTCCACACAGTCCACCGTTCCCTGGGCAATACCTCGAGCCCCATCACACGCAGAGAGGTTACTAAGCCGATATATGCAAAGCATCGCGAGTCGCGGCGGCAACGAGAGCGGAACCGAAATTCGGAGCAGGAGAACGGGGGAAGCCGAAGAAACCAGAGAGAGCGGGGGCACAGCACGGTCCGACAGCCACCCGGCTGCTGCACGACCTCGGCCAGAGACGCGCCGGACTAAGATTCCAAGCTCGACTGGCACGCGCTGGAATACGTTGGCACCTATGATGAAAATCTCGACTGCCCCATCTGCCGCTCGCCGCTGGTCAAGGCCCAAATCACGCCGTGCTTCCACATTTTCTGCGCCAAGTGCCTGTCCAACTCCTTGAAGCATAGCGAGCGCTGTCCGATCGACCGCAAACCCATCCAGAAGTTTGTGGGGCCCAACGGCAACATTCTGTATTCCAAACCGCGCCACACATTGTGTCGAACCAGCTCGACAACCTCCACGTTCGGTGTCCCAACCGGCGCTGCGACTTCACGTCGGCGCGTGCGTTCATCGAGGAGCACTACAAGGCGGAGTGCCCTTTTACCAAGGTGCCCTGCCCGGACCCGACGTGCGAGAAGCTGGTTACGCGCCGCGATGGCGAGGACGGTCGGTGCCTGCACAAGGCCATTGATTGTGAATACTGCGGCAAGCCCGTGGAGCTCGCTGCGCTCGACGACCACTACGATGCCGACTGCAACCAGAAGGAGCTCATGTGTGAGCACTGTCTGGCCGCCGTGCCGCGCCATCGCCATGGCACGCACGTCATGGGCTGCGGAGCGCCCTGTCCAGTGCAAGTTTCGCACGTCGGGCTGTGCCTTTTCCTGTAAGAAAAAGGATTTCGGCGATCACGAGCGGACGTGCCTGTACGGCATGATTATGCGGATGAATTCGTGCCGCACCGCGGCCGACATGGACAGCATGGAGACGGTCCTGCAGGACTCACAGGATCGGGTACGCAAGCTGGAGGCCGAGATGGCAGCCCGGCCAGCGCAGCCACCCGCCCCAGCCGACAACCCACTGACCGGTCCAGCCGCAGCAGTACAGATGCAGCAATCGCTACAGGCACCAGCAAAACTACGAGTTTCCTTCACAGCACCCAATCTGCAAGGCCAGATCTATTCTCATGCACAACATACACAACATACACAACCCGCTCTGGATCCCCACCATGACCTCAGCAGCTACTATGACATGGCGGCCGCTAGTGGATGACCTTGTACAGGGATCAACCACCACCACAACAGCGGCAGCGGCAGCGGCAACCGCACCCAGCCCGGCACTCCGCCCACAGGCGGTGCCCTCGTCCCAACGGAGCTTCTGCTGGTCTTGCCCCCGACGAAGCCAACAGCGACGACCGCATGAACCGCAATCGTGGCCTACATTGACATTTTTGACGCCAAGGTCGAGAATCTCGAGCGCTACCTCGGTGAAGTCGAGCGCGCGCCAGGCGCAAATGTTCGATGAACGAGCTGGGCCCCGCTCAAGGAGCAGATCCTGGAGATGCGCAACACCATGGCCACATTAGCATGTACGTCCGTTGGCTGATGGAGTCGTTCCGCCAAACTACAAAGCGGTCGGTTGGTCTGCGTGGTGGAGGGGCCGGCGGCGACGACGGTGTTTCGTAGTGGCGGCCCATCGGCGGTGCCTCTGAGCACATCGAATGCTTCGGCCGGGTCATCCACGAGTAGAACGGCAGCTGGTCTGCTGGCCCTGGCCCTGGCCCTGGCCCTGCTCCTCGTGGACCTCCGACAACTCTGGCGAGATCCCGCCAGCGGCATGGCAATGCCTACTCGGCGGATGAGCGACCTGCGAGAACCTCCGCGACTTGAGCATAGAGATACATGCGAGAGTGCCGCGGGTAGGAAAGACTGGCATGTATTTTCGCTGGAAGCACGGTCCAACAGCTACTTGACGTTTCTCTTTTATCGGCATCATTGCCCTGGGGGCACAACGCCGGCCTATCGGGTATAAACAGATAACACCTGCAAATGATAGCGCAATTATGTCACTTGATGAATCAATGGTACGTGCAGCCTGTGAAGCTTATGAATATGAGTGCTCTTGACTTGGTTGTTGACACGCATCGCCTTGTGATCACAGCAACAGCAATTGGCGGCTGTGTGTGAAGTATTACTAATACTGGACAGCGCTTGTATCTTCTGTGAGCTTCTCTGAAGCTCGATTCCAAGATCGCTAGCGGGGCGAACTCGGACGACACTGCCTAGGCCACAAGGCTGCCAAATACGCCGCCTTTGGGCGATTTGGTGAGTCTCTCCGAGGCAACAGTACTGCGCGGCCTAGGACGCCTTGTTGGGCATCTCCCCGGCGGCAAGACCGGCTACAAAGCTGCGACACAGCTTATGTCGTACGGGATTTCAGAGGCACTTGGGGGCACCGGTTCGGCAGCCTGCTACAGGCGGAATTAGGCAGCAAAAAAGCGAAAGCGCGGGGGCACCAGCCTCACTAGGCTACCTGGGAGTCTGAGACGGACAGTCCATCGACCAAAGACTATGAAGGTCCTGACACTATCGAGACGCATCGCGACTACACGGAGCAACAACCGGCTGTCTCCTTCTCAAGTCAACACTCTTTGCCTCTTTCTTACCAGCTCGCAGCTCATTGTCACCACTTTGTGTCAATTAGCAAATCGTTTCATCACCGATCTTTCGAGCACGCTCGCTCACCATACATCAACGATCCTTCGAATCGGATAACGAACTCAACCCCAAGAGCCTGTCATTAACGACGACACGACGAGCTTTCCCGGTCCCGACGAACATTCAACGTCGTTCCCCACGAGACCTACCTGCGCCCCGAATACCTACGGTGACTTGACTATCAACGATACGACTTTGCCCAGGAGAAAGGCCGCTACAGCCTCTCTCGAACCTCTTCCCGCATCTTCATCACCCACCACAGTCAGCATGGACCCAGGCGAGGGCCAGGAGCCCAAACTGCCGAGCGCCGAGGAGGTAGGAATCAGCAACTCTGTTGAGAAGGAATAGGATCTCATCTAACAACGCCATATTAGATGCGCGCACGGCGATTAGCCAAGCTCGGCGGCGGAAACACATCGTCCTCTTCTGCCACGCAGCAAGATGGTGCGTCAGGCACGACTTCTCCTAAACCGGCAGCCTCGCCCTGCCTCGCCAGCCTCGCCCTGCCTCGCCACCGCTGCAGCTTCCACGTCCACGCCCGCGCCGCCAGGCATGAGAAAGGTTACAATCACCCGCGCGCCGATGCATCGTCCGCACCCGGCTCATCAGGTAACGACCAAGACCACACCCGCTCTTCCAGCACAGACCGCGAGGCCTCTCCCTCCAAGCGCCCTCGACTTGCCCCTGCCCCTGCCGCTAACACTCCTACGGGCGTGCCACAAAAACAACAGGCGCCGGCCTCGAAGCCCATCTCAAGTCCAGCACCGACACCCGCTTCCAAGCCCGCCCCCGCGAACCCCGTCTCGGCCGCCGAAGCCCTGGCCGAATGGACGGACAACACCATCTCGAGCCTCCTCCACATAACCATCTCGCCAGACCACACCAAAGACGCGCACGGCGTGGGCGTTGACGCTGCTGAGCGAGCTGCGAGCCGATGTTCTTGGAACGGGAGGGCGGCGAGGCGGCTGTGGCGGCCAGCGGCAAGCGGCTGCGTCTGACGGCGGACGACATTGACGCGGCCTATCAGGAAGCGTGTTCGGCCTACACAGAGGAGAAGCCGTTGCTAGAGTACCTGCTACCCATCTACAAGCTCGTAACCAAGCAGCTCAAGGCCCGCATCACGGTGCCGCAGCGGGTGGCCGTGCTGCAGGAGATCAAGCGGCTGTGTCTAAGCACATTGTCTTTGCTCTGACCATTCCATCGCTTTTCGGGTGCGTATTTTTTCTTCTCTCGTCTCCTTCGAGTCTTTCTATTTCCTATTTTCTCCCTCCTCTACATTTTTGTCTCTTCTCTCTTCTCTTTTCTCTTTCCTCGTTCCCGGCAAATCTCCTGTCCTCCGATCCTCCCTGCTGACCGTGCAGACGCGATTCAAACCCGCTGCACGACACTCTGATGCCGAACCTCCTCCGTGGCATACGCCCCGACGATCCGCTTAGCCTGGAATGGATTTCTTCACCGACATGGTGGCCCGCTTCGACGAGGACGAGGACGGCTCGCTGCGGGGCGTCTTCACCAAGTCCATGGTCGATATCAGCGCAAAACTCGCCACCATGACCATGGACGACGATTATCCCTTATACATGGAGGCGCTAAAGACCTACACAAAGTTCAAGCCTCTCGTGGTCGCCCTCGCCGACCACCCGTCGTTCCAGATGGCCCAGTCTGCGCCCAACATTGAGCGCAACACCATACTGGGGCCCTTCTTCCGCATCTCGCCGTTGCAATTGGAAGTCTCAATTACGTACTTTGGCGGCTCGCACAAGACGGAGCTAACGCGCAAAGAGGCTGTTACGGCGCCTGCAGATGACGCTGAGCCAGCACCAGTCCAACCTGTACGAGATTGCCATGGCGTTTGCGCGCATCGCGGACGGGCCCCGCAGCAAGCTCCTCGACTGTTTGCGTACATTATGAATGCCAACCACAAGCGCCGCGCGCTGCAGGTCAACGCAAAGGAGGTGGCTTCGGACGGCTTCATGATGAATGTGGCGGCTGTGCTCGACCGCATGTGCGAGCCGTTCTTGGAGGCCAGCTTCGACCGTATGGAGCGCATAGACATTGACTATCTACGCCGCAAGCCGCGCGTCGACATTAGCGACGAGACCAAGATCAACGCCGACCAGGCGCAGGCCGACGCCTTTTATGCCACCGCAGTCCCCGGCGAGTCCAAGTTTGTCAGCGAGCTCTTCTTCCTCAACATGGCATCTCACCACTACGGCACGGGCGCCGCGGCCAAAAGTTCAAGGACATGGACCGCGAAATCAAGCATTTGGAAGAGCAGCTGGCCTTGCTCGAGGAGGAAAAGCGCAAGCTGGTAACGGCCAACGCGCCGGCCACGCACCGGTCGATGATCCTGGTCGAGCAGCACCTCAAGACGTACACGGCGGCCATAGACCGGCACGTCGCCCTACAAGTACTCGCTCGAGGCCGTGCTGCTCGACGAGAAGATGCAGCAGCGATCGCTGATGTTTATGCGCTACGTGTCGGTGTGGCTGCTGCGTGTGGCCAGCAGCTCCGACTACAAGCCCGACAAGGAGCTGAAGATCCCGCTGCCCGCAACCCAGCCCGAGGCGTTCAGTTGCTTGCCCGAATATGCGCTGCAAAACGTCTCGACCACCTCAAGTTCCTCTTCCGACGCGGTGCCTCGCATCCTCCTGTCCGCCGTCGGCGACGAGATGTGGCGCTCTGCGTCACCTTCCTTGAATCGTCCGAGTACATCCGCAACCCCTACCTCAAGTCGTCGCTCGTCTCTCTGCTCTTCTCGGGCACGTGGCGTATGTACCACCTTGCCAACGGCGTGCTGGGCGACTCCTTGACCAACAGCACGTTTGCCAACAAACACCTGCTGCACGCACTCATGAAGTTTTACATTGAGTGCGAGCAGACGGGCGTCCACACGGCCTTTTACGACAAGTTCAACATCCGCTACGAGATCTTCCAGGTCATCAAGGCGGTCTGGCCCAACGACCTGTACAAGCGCCAGCTGACGCAGCAGAGCAAGACCAACCGCCCTTTTTTGTGCAGTTTGTCAACCTGCTGCTCAACGATGCGACATATGTCCTGGATGAAGCGCTCTCGCGCTTCCCAAGATCCACGAGCTGCAACGGGAGCTGCAGAACCCCAACAGCAACCTGCGGCCCGAAGAGCGTCAGCAGAAGGAAACGGAGCTCAAGCAGGCCGAGAATCAGGCGCAGTCGTACATGCAGCTGGCCAACGAGACAGTGTCTATGATGAAGCTGTTTACCGAGGCTCTGAGCGAGGCGTTTACGATGCCCGAGATTGTGTCGCGCCTGGCCGGCATGCTCGATTACAACCTGGTGACACTCGCAGGCCGACGTCGCGTAACCTCAAGGTCGAGAACCCGGAAAAGTTCTTTTTCAACCCCAAGGTCTTGCTTCCCAGATTGTCGAGCTGTACCTCAACTTGGGTGACAAGGCCAGCTTTGTTGAAGCCGTTGCCGACGATGGCCGCTCCTACAAGCCGGAAATTTTTGAGGCCGCCACGCGTAATCCTCACCAACAAGGGCTTGATGGACCCGGAAAAGCTGACCGCCTGGAATGTGTTGCAGTCCAAGTTTGCAAGGCCAAGCAGCTCATTGACCAGGCCGAGACGGACCTGGGCGAGATCCCGGCCGAGTTCGAGGACCCCATCATGGGCGACCTGATGAAGGACCCGTGATCCTTCCCTCGCGCCACATTGTTGACGCGCTCTAACGATTGTGCAGCACCTGCTGTCCGACCCAAGGACCCCTTTACGCGACAGCCCATGACGGTCGACGATGCGGTGCCGGCGACCGAGCTCAAGGAGAAGATTGATGCCTGGAAGGCGGAGCGTATTGCCGCGGCCCTTGCGAAGAACAAGGAGGGCGGCAGTGCGTCGACGGTGACGAAGCCATTGCCGTGGCCACGGGACGAGCGCGACGGCCGCCGTTCCCGCGGGGTTTGGGATGACGGCGACGCCATGGACACGGCAGAGTGAAGAGCAACGGCGGCCTCGTGCCGAGGCATTACGATAGATACGACATCAGACACTGCGTGATAGACGATGGGCAGATCAGCCTGCGCGTTTTGGTTTTTGGCTCTCGACGGGGAAAATATCCTCACGTTTTATCTTACTCTCTCTGGCTTGTTTCTTCCTGTTTCTTTTTGGATATTCCGGCAAGTGCAATCCTCTATGCTCATCTTACGGTTGTGTCTTGAAAGACTGCGTCTTGTGCTTGAGCAGATTCATGTCGTACAGATTCATCTTGAACAGTTCATCTCGATCGGCTACAGAACTGGGAAGCAGGCAGTCATGCTGTAAGGTGGACGAGACGAGCTGTCTCCAAGAGAACCACGATGGACCGGAGAGTGTCTATTCAGACTCCTCTACGACTCATCATTGCCAGTTCCGCCTGCCGTCTTCCATCTTCCGCGTTCCGTGTTCCGTGTTCCGTGTTCCATGTTCCGTGTTCCGCACTCCGGTCTCTCCGGACATTCCTCCCAACGTGGACAGATGTGCGATCGCCACTCGCAAGTCCTCCGGGCTGCGACTGCTTGCCACGTGTGCGTCTTTCCATTTTCCACGCGGAGAGACGGATATCGTCATCAGCAGAGGATGGTGACTGGCGCAATTTTCTTCCTGTTACGGGTCTTCTGCCGAGCCTTAAACGGCCAGCCTATCTCGTACTCCACACGTTGTAGTTTCTTCACTTTGATGTCATGAGCAGAGACACAGGGCTGGAGGGCTGGCCACTGCCGACGATAACAGCCGTTTGTTATTGCACCAAATCTCCACGGATCATGGTCTCACGCCCCCTCTTTCTCCTCTTTTCGCCGTTCCTCGGGAATCGTGGACACCTCTAGGGCTGCAGGCTATCTGCACACCTGCAAATCTGCATTTTCACATGTCTGCACAATGCCCGCTAGATGCTAGATGCCAGGTGCTTGCTACCCGTTGCCAGATGCTAAGTGCTGCATGAGGGGAGGATGGCGGCCGATCTCTCCCGCCATCAAGCACCGTGACCATTTGGCACTTGAGCGGTGCGTTTCAATTTGGTTTGAATTGATCTGGGCTGTTTTGATATCCTTCTGCCCCTTCTGCAGCTTCCTCACGTGTTGCTCCGTGTATTGAAACTCTGTGAGCCGAGTGCTGATCTGGTTTTGTCCACAATTTTCACGTCTCGCCATCCCTGTACATGCAAGAGGCCCAATAAGGAAAGAAGGAGAGTAAGGGCCAGGTGAATAAACAACTGGCGACGATCTCGGAGATGCTGTTTGCAATCCTGCACGGCGGTGATCGCGAAATGGCACCTGCTTCAAGGGCACGCTGATCATTGCGAGCACGGTTGGCACGGTTGGCACGGTTGGCACGGTTGGAAAGGTTGGCAAGGTTGGCAAGGCTTTGAAAAGTCTAGGCAATGAGTGCCGAATCCTTTGTGGCGCGTGCGTTGCGGTATTTACTCGGAATAGAGCCGCACATGCCTTGTTTTGTTGCTTGGTTTGGATTTTGTTTGATGTGTTGGTTTGGGTCTTGGGTCCTGGGTCTTGGGTCTTGGGTCTTGGGTCTTGGGTCTTGGGTCTGGGTCGGCGCCGTTTGATGCCGTAGACAGCCTCATGGGTCGAGGTCGAGATCAGAAGCAAGGGCCATGTCGTGCTGTTTCCAAGCCTAGGTCTGGTAAATCGGCATCTTAGCTTCGTGTTATCAGGTTAGTAGCATCGTTCGTCCTCCGTACGGGGTCTAGACAATAAAATAGACCACAGTCTAAGTGCCCGAAAAGCGTTACAAGCCCGTAAACCCACAAGCGAGATTGACGATGCCCAGAGACAGAGAAGCGTTCCGTACGATATCTCGCTGCAAGTTGGACAAAGCTGGGCCAACGGTTCGCCCGCTACTCAGTACGCGCATAGCTTCGCTCCACGGTTCACTGACGCCAAATTTGCTGCCAAAGTGGCGTCGTGGACCGTCGTCTGCAGAAGCACCGTTCAGTCAGACCACAGTGCTAGTCTTGTGGCGCTCATTCTGGAGCAAAGGAAGCCGTCTGTCGTGCCAGGGAGGGGGGGTGTTTGAAATATCGCCAAAAACGAACACAATAAGCTACGATATTCAGCACTATGAAACACCGGGTGCTGTTCCATTTAGCATCAACTGGCAGACCCTCGTGCCGGGAGGGCAAGGGGAGGAGAGGGGTCAGTTGAGTGAGGATAATGGTGAGGCTGGGCTGGAAATGCGCGGAGTTGATGGGTCGCAAAGGGTTCACTACTTCGCAAGGACGAAACCGAACGTTGGGCCTGGGCCGCTTTCAGGTTAAGCTCTCTCCCAAAGCTCTTGGCGATCGGCATGGAAGTGGACCAACGAGGAGTGTCTTACAAGGCCGTTGAGGGAAATTGGGCTATCTTTTGGCCGTTGACCCGTTCATTGCTGTTGAACGGTGCTGTTCGTTACTCGTTGCCTCACCCTGCATCAAGACTTTGACTACTTCGTACGAGTACTGAGTAGTCTTGACAAGGCAAGGCCCTGGCCGTGGTTTGGCCGGCGACAAGGGACGAGAGACGAGAGTAGCGCCGTCGATGTGACGCTTGTGCCGGCAGAGGAGCAGGGAAAAGGATCAAGGTGAGCTGATCCGTGCAGGAGAGGCTTTTGTGCTGTCTTTGCGTGATATTGCTCGTCAGTGTTTTTTTTTTTTTTTTTTTTTTGAATTTATCTCTACCGTTCTGTTCTGTTTTTGCCTCGTTTCTCCACGATCGTCTCCCGGCGCGGACAAGACCCTCGATTCGGTATGTTAGTTGCCATCTACAACGGTCATGCATAAGACTACTATGCATTGAGCTCCGTTGCGGACCCAAAATCAAGTGGACAATGGAGCTCGCCCCCCCCTTTCACCCATTTTTTTCCTTTTCTTCCTTTCCTTTCCCGCACCTTGTTGTCTCGGCTGCCTTCCTAATCAGGCAATTGGCGGACGGTGTTACAGGACTCGGGCTGGACAGTGTTTTCGCATCTTGGCCGCGATGTCGCATCGCGAGCATGACAGCTGTCTCCCGTTATCCGGCTTCAACAGCAAGGAAGAGGGGATAGAAAAGCTCCGAGATACGGGGAAAGCTCTCCGCCGTACTTCGTACAATAATGCAAGTACAGGGGATTCGAACCACCGTAGGACAAAGATCTACAGCATGCGGGTTCATCGGCCAAAACAGGCTGTATGCATGCAACGCTCTGTACGAAGCACAAATGTGTCTTGAGAGCAGGTGTTGGATCCGATAGTTCTAGGGATGTCAGGGGCAGACACGGGCGTGTTTCCGACCCATATTCTGGTGCATTATTGCAAGGGGGGGGGGGCAAACTGGGGGATCTTAATCCAACAAGTCTCAAAGTTGAAGAAAACAAGAGAAAAAAAAAGGCTCCTACAGCCACATTAAACGTACGAATGGCCGAAAGTGAGATGGAGGGAGGACAGCCAAGCCGTACTCAGTAGAGGGCCAACTCACGATAATCTGACCGCGTGTTTCCCATGCTCAGGACGGTTTTATCACGCACAAGACTAGCCGCGCTTCTGGATGCATATTAGGCTCCGTTGTAGCGATAGGAGGGATGTGTTCGCGTCTGAATCCTTGCTCTCTTCTCCATCTTTTCTCGACGGCTTTCTTCTTTTTGTTTGAGAATGTTTCAATTTCGGCTTTAGTGATTCTTCTGCCCGCCCTTCTCGGGGTTTTCTCTCATATCTCTTCATCCAGGTTGTTTTTTGGCCTTATCCTCGCCTCCGCTCAATCCCAGCGGTTTGAGGACGTGCGCGTGCAGCACTCTGCACTAATGCTGCACGGCGAAGAAATGGGAAACGAAAACGAGGTTGGTGCAGGATGGTCAAGAGCAATAGCGGAGACTCTTGACGGCGTTGTGCCGCGTCACTATGCAGGGGTAAATTGGTGACGAAAGAAGACTACCGGACACACTGGAACGAGGGCTCCGCGGGAGTGTATTTACAGTTGTTAGGAACAGGATCCGTGCACAATCTTCGGGGACTTACTTTGAAGATTAAGGATGCGGATTACTAGGCTCGCAATAAGGCCGAAATGCACAGGACGAGGGGTGTGAAAATGCGAGGCGAGAGGAAAAGAAAGCACGAGTCTGAATGAGACAACCGACAGCAAGGATCGACGAGCCAAGAATTGGCCATATGTTCACATATCGTACTCGTAAATACCAGATGCAACGGACTAACGAGGTACTGTGCCTTTTGACTCTTTTATTTTCTTTTTCCAGGGCACAGGGCGAAAGATGTGGGTGAGGACGGAGAACCCAGTCGGACGGCCGCCCTTTGGGGATCGTGGCAGGAGAGAGGCGTGAGACCCTCACCTTGACGATACAACAAGAAATGACAAACAGAGTCGTTCAATACGGCGATGAGCACCGAAGAGGTTTCAAAGGGAAACACGCTGTTGTTAACAAACGGCCGCCAAGAGATCGGGCTGTCATGCACTGGCTGGACGCTCTTTACCCTGTTCCAGCCAGCCTCACATTGTTTTTCTACACAGAACGCGTGATCCACGTCACGGTGGGGTCTTTAGCTCTCTTCGGGGCCGTCGCCCTTTTCGTCACTCTGCCATCGATCATTTCTCCATGTTGGTCCGTTACCGTTTGTTATTTAATGAGAAAGAGAAATGGGGTGCTGCCGAGACTGTAAAATGAACGGAGCGCAAATGGCGTCCAAGATGCGTAAATGAAATGCAAAGGGGGTAGAGCAACTACACAACAAGAAAACAGTCTGAGCATAAGAGCACACAAAAGGTCACCAACTTGGCGTGAAACTCTAGGCTGAGGAACAGATTGAAGTGCCGGCAGAAGGGCCAGCTGCGGGATAAAAATAGCAATACAAATGCACGATGGATCAGGAAGCACGGAGGACAGAGCCGAGCGAAAGACGACATCACGAACATGACAGTTAAAGCCCGCTTTCCGAGCCGGCCTCTCTTTTGCATTACGTTTAGCCTCACACACTTTGTTCTGGTACCTTGAGAAGCACAGTCCAATACATCCACCATCCATCCACCCACCGTGCGTGCATCTGGTGTCTCTTTCTCCAAGATTAAAGGCGCGTTACGTTGAAACAGGCGGCGACAATCAAGAGCGTGCGTCAAAGGCGGCTTTGCTAGCAGGCCAACATGACGTGCCCGCAGCACATGGGGCACAATTTGGCTTTTTAGGTGTCCAATTGTGTCACTTGCAGCTGGCCGGTGCCCTATTTGCTTTTTAGTCTTGGTTGCCCATTGCGCCGACATACGCCACGCCCATCCAATTTAACCTACGACCGTGCTCTGCAACACACTTACTGGAACTCATCTCCTTAACTTCGTATTTTGTGCTAAAAGTGATGATCTTTTTTGTGGCCAGACTGCGGCCAGACATTGCTCTTAGCTTTCTCGGGAGGAGGGGGGGGGGGGGGCTGTCCGCCCATCCTCAACTTCTTGCTCTCATGATCAAGCACTGATACAGGCCGTCGTTGATATTTGTCGTGCCACTAGATCGTCTCTCAAACATGCCGCAATCAGAATAACGTCACGGTCTTTTGATGTCAAACTCCTCTTACTATTATTTCTACTTCACTATGAACAAATTGCTGTCACTCCTTGCCTGCCCGTCCCACAAGCTTTCGGGTCGACGTCAAGGCGGCGTGCATCTCCCACTGTCAACAAGCAAACGAACGGCGGCCCAAGGACCGACTCGGCAAAAGGTCCATGCTTAGCACTCCACTAACGGGCATAGATCACGTTGGGAAATGATTCACTAGCTTCACCATTGTTCGACCTACTTCGTATCAAGCTGCCCGGTCGTCCATCTGCTTTTGTTTAGCCATGCACACGCCCCGAGATGGACCACCCGAATATCATCATGTGGCTCGTGCCTGTCCGCTTTTCGTTGACTCCGTTTCCCTTGTCGTGGTGCCCATGTTGTTGATCATGTTGTGTATGTTGTTTAGACCAAGGATGGACCCTATCGATCCTTGCCTCGATATCGGCATCTCGCTGCTCGCTGTGCTTCATGGATGTTGACCGTGTTTCTTGTTTGTTCACCCCCTCCCCCCCCCCCTCCCACTGCCCTCTTGCGTTAGACACGAGCACGTATTCCACGATGCCTTTGCCGATGTGCTCGAGCAAAAGGCCGCTTGAGACATAGTCGATGTCCCAATGTCCCAAATTGCAAGCATGGAGACGCGACCAAACAGTATCAGACCATTCGGCCATAGTTTCATTGGGGTCTTTGGCAAGCTCTGTACATCGCGGCCGCTGGTGCTGTTCGGACTGATTGATGCCGCTAGCCTCGCTCGTATTCGATCCTGAACGTTGTTGGCGAGTGCCCGAGGCCTTGATGGCGCTCGGAGGGTGGGCAAGCAACACCAGTAGAGCTACATGGCCAGTCGAAGGAAGGCAAGCTTCAACCTGGCCGTGGCCATGGCGAGGCACAATGGCGGAACAAGGGGCCCGCATCACCAAGGGCCGATGAGAGCTCCAGCCTCCTTGTTTCATGCCGCTCGAATCAAACAAGGCCGCGCTTTGGTCTGTTCAACCCGCATCCTTCCGTCCCGGCTGGGCTGGCTGCAGCATCTAGTATGCACCACTGATCAATAACAAGGCTCGTGGCTTTTGACCAAGGCAGTTCAAGGCAGGGCGGCAGTCCGTGAGAGGCGGTTGAAAGGGAACCTGCAGCAACACGCGTCGATGTTGCAACAGCACACATTCTAGCACGCCCTGATCGGCAATCCATGTTGATAGATCCGCATATGGCGGTCGGCGGAGACTGGGAGTGAAGACTGCACGAGGGGGGTATTGCCTCGACAGCAAGCTGGTCTGTCAACAGGTTACCAGCATAGAGCAATGCTTTTGCGCGGGGCACATATCATGTGCTGCATCCACAGGCCGCGTACTGGGTGATACTCGATTGCTTCTTGTGGCTAGTCGGTGATTTGCCATCTCCGCTGCTGCACGCTGGCGAGATTTGATAATTATCTGCCATAAGAGAGCACTTATTATGTTATTGCTATGAGCTCATTCTGATGCCAAAAACCAGAGCAAGGTTGACTTAGGCGGACCAAAATTGAGCAATACAGCTCTGGACTCGATATACGTTTCATGCATTTGTCTCCGTGGTCAATTGCGACCTAAGGGGTGGGATAAGGGACGAGATTGTAAATCTGTTATTTCTGAATTGTGAGTTGTGAGTTGTGAGTTGTAATTTGTGGGTTTAAGATTATGACAGCCAAAAGCATCGTCGACGATGCTGTCCTCTTGCTTCACATTCAGTCTCAAATTGGGTAGTGAGATCCAGAGCGCAACCAATACTCGGCGCGGCTCGACTTGTCCTTTTGTTTTACTGCATATCCCCACTGGTCACGATGGCTACTTGTTGATACTTTCTCACGGCCAGGCGTCTGGGCAATGCTGGCGATCTAGTGATCGCTATGCCGACGCTCGGTTGTTGCAGCAGCATAGGAAGTGATGATCAAAGGACTTCCTTTATCTTACAACGTCCGAATGCACTGTTTGCCCGTCTGTATTGCCATGATAGTGCGATGTTCGATATGTCATATATTGTGCCTGGATCACTGCCAACAGCACAATCAAACCTCAACGTTGTCGTCTTTTGGTTCCATATGATAGCTACTATATATAAAAAGCTTTGCTGCTACTTCAGTTATCCACTGATCATCCCATAGTCACGCTTTCTATCAGTATCAATGGATTCTCTCACAAAAACCATGCCCGGTGAACACAATATTGACGACTCACATTTCCAGCCCCCAGCTCAGCTAGCATGCGAGTCAACCCCATCCAGCCCGCCCAGCTCTGACTCGTGGTGTCCTAACAATCAGGCTCGTGTTGTCGAGGCCTTCATTCTTGGCACCTTATTTTCAGACGTGTCACCAATATGATGAAGTCGTTAATAACCTTTCCCCCATGCCTTTGGTGCGCCATTTACGACGCTAGCCAGGGCACCTTTTTGTCTCTGACATCTACGACGTTGCTATCACGTATTTCTTTGTAGGTCGTAAGTCAAGACACCGCGGTGAGAGACAAATAGGCACATCAAGCAGTCTCGATCATCGTTTGCCAGTGCTACCAGGGTTTGTTCAACAGCCGATGCGACAAGATGGGCCTACCGCGTAGCACATAGGCAAGACATTGTCTCAGAGCAAAAAAAATAGAAAAAAAAAAAAGCAACAGGGCCTAGTCAGGTCTCTTTCATTCTTTGCACGCCTTTTCTCGTCTTGTTCATGTGTTGCAAATGTCCTCTTGCAACGCATCCGCGTATTGCGCAACTCGGAAGTGTGAGAGAATCGAGAGACGGAGACCTGAAATCGTCCCCAGACTCCCGCGGAGGACACTATGAGACCGGACTTTTGGGCCGTCGACGGAGTATTTGCTCTGTAAGGCCTAGGTATTTCGGTGGTCTTGGGCGACCTGCATGGGCCTTTTGGAGAGGATCGTCTAGGTGCTTATATTCAGCGGACTCCCAAGGTGTTGGGAATCCACCTGATTGGAGAGGGGAGCTGAAAAAGAGGCAAGACTACAAAGTAAAGAAATGTGGAAGCGGCTGGAAAATGTGGAGAGAGAAAAAGGTGGTGTGAGGCACCCCTGTCCGGTGACAAGGATGGCGCCGTCTTGTTGACTCCGTAAACGCTTGACAGGGCCAAGACACGAGGGAAGAGGAACGAGGAGGAAGCACGTCGGGAATCAACGAGCCCAACAGACGCGAGCCAGGAGGGCCTCTACGAAGTACGAAGTACACCGAGCTGAAAGAATGCATGCGAGTATTGTTGCGGAACATGACTCCATAAACGATAGGAGGGGGTCGAGAATGCGTATGAGGAAACTTCAAAGACTGTGCTGAAAGGGGGTAGTCGAGAGAGAGATCAGCCTCACAGACGACTGAGCTGCAGCATAGTAAACGGTAAACAAAGAAAAGAACGAAAGGAGATTCAAAGCCTTGTTGGCTAGAGGAATGTGTAAGCACCTTCTAAGGTGACGATGCGCATCATTTCCACGCCGTCGTGGTGTTTTCGGCGTCCGGGAAAAAAGATGGGTGCAACAGTGCCTTGGGACGGTTTTAGATCCAATACCAAGGTGGAGGGTTGGGATGAGATCGGCCATGTTCGGGGAACAGGATAACATGTGCAGTTGCCAACGAGGACCCGCTTAGAGTATCATCGGGCTGGCATCGACAAAGACGTCGAGCAATCCGACATCTACGGACTCAATTTCATTGTATTCCCGGCACTTGGCCAATTAGGGTTTTAGGGCATTTAGGTCACTTTGGCCATTTACTCGTACTCCGAAGGTCATTTACACCTAATTGTCTCACCTTGTAAGACTTACCCAGCTGGGCCGGCGGCAGCCCGCACTGCGGCACTCGGAAACAATGATAGATGGCCGGACTAAGAATTTGCCTCACGAAAAAGGAAGTCTGTGGCAAGCGCCACAACAGAGCATACGAAGTAGACACCAAAACGTCACGGCATAAGAAGCAGAAAGCAAACAGTTGTGCGTGCACAAGGAGAGCGAGATAGCTTTAGCACGCCTTTAGGGACATTTTAGCATCTCTGCTACAAGGACTCGTGTTAGACAAGGCTCATTATGATTATCGACTGGCAATGCTGTGTCAGAAGAGGCTGTGAGGGCCAGTGCAATTGCTTGGTTAATTGTCGGGGCCGAGGTCGTGATTTTCCAGCGGCCGGTGTGTGAAAAGGTCCTGTTATTACCTCATCACGCTTCTTCTTCTTCTCCTTTCATTCCATTTTCAATTATCCTGTTTTTGTAGCATCACGTCGCGTAAGATACCATATTGAGCTTAAGGAAAAAATCCAACAGTATTCAAGACATCCAACGACCTCCTCTCACAGCACACATCATGCAAGCCCAGCTGTTGGTGAAACAGAGAATAGCAGAGGGCAGCCAACATGGAGTACTTTGTTCGTTACTAGTCGTACGTTCTAGCTCTCTAGGAGGATTATGGGCAACAGGGACGCAGAACGGTTCAGCCCACACTGCTGTGCAAAGGGGCATAGTGGATAGGAGGGAGAATAACACAGCAAAACCCCCATAAAAGAGTAATGTAAAGGGCGCGCCGGGCACGCCGGGCGCTGGCGTCGACAGTTTGGAATCATCGAATGCTTGGCAGCCCACTGCAACAGTCCGGCGTGTCCCAAGACCAGCACACTGGGACCGAACGAGCTACGCGAGTGTTCCGCACATAGCCGCCGTGCGCCGTTCAACGGAAAGGCACCCTTAAAAGCTGTCTCACTCTTTAGGGCTCGGATGTTTGTGATATTTGCAAGGCTGTCCCCCTTGTCTTTGTCTTTTTGTGGATTTTTGTGGACTTTACTCGTACTTGGATTTCTTGTTCTGGTTGTACGACGCCGTTAGTGAACTCTACGAAGTACATGTAGTTAGAGATAGCCTCGTATCTGGACCTGGGCAGGGCCTAGACTACGGGCCAAGGCACCGGATTATCAGCCTTGCCCACCCCAGTCTTTTGTCCAGGATGGAAAGATCCTGGTGGACGGCGTATTTCTTGAATTGTGCTGCGCCCATTTCGTTCTCGAAGCAAATGTCCACTCCGTGCCTCCAAAGTACGTCGTACTTGCAAAATACTCAGTACATTTTCATGCATCACCTCGACGGCTTCCTCATGACTTTCTTTCAATCTTGTTTTTCAACTTCTGCTTTCTATGTGTTCCTCCACGCCCGATAAACGGGCGAGTGTGTCTCACGCCCATGTGCAGTCTCGTCTTTTCTATTTCAGAGTACACAAATGGCATACTGGTCCGCTATTCAAAATCTATAAATCTCGTAACCCATTGCTTCTCTTGCCTCGGGTTTATCTCTTTGGCAACTATTCGGCCCGCCAAGTCCCTCACTTCCTGTGATGTGTGTTGCTCAAGAAGCAAAGGGGCGGGGAAGAGAATAAGAAACATTCCCAGGTCGGGCCCATTGGGCGCCAGCATATGGGGGCGTCGTAATTTCGTAAGCCTCCCGAGGCTAAAGAGCAATAGAAACCAAGTAATCAAGATTATGTCAGTCACTTTCTACAATTTTTCGACGGCTCTTCCCATGGAGATAGTAAAAGTACACCAGTACTTCCATCTAAACTGCTGTTCGCTGGTGGAAGTCCCTAGTCAAGATGAGGGAGAGAGCCGTGTAGGCTGTTATATAAAGACGGCCTAAATTGCTGGAAACAGAAGAACGCAGGACTGAATCATGAAAAAACAAGAAAGGGAGAAGAAAGGAACGCGAGAGCATCGATACTACGTGCATGATGCCCAGGGCCGGTCGAAAGAGTATGGATCGATGACGATAGTGCTTGTTTTAAGCACACCCTGTGAGAATGTCTCAATACAGGTCCATCAAAAGTGGCCGTTTTGCCACGGTACGGCAGTAACAAGGTGTGTGAAAGTGATGCCCGAACGACGTGCGTTGGACCGTGTGCCTCATCAGGCACGAATATAAACAGACGAAAACAGCTTTGTTGCATAACTTGACATCTAGCTAAAAGCCGTGAGTAGCAGAAAGTTGACAAGAACAATATGGCTCTGAATCTGCGGTGGTGCGCGTATTATTACTCAAAAAGAAGACCTTTTCCGAGACTCTCTTCTATGATCGTTGGGCTAGTTTTCGAATGTCGTACTTTTTCTCATTTGCTTTTTTTTCAAAAGCCATTGATATTAACCAAAACGACATCCGCGATTCTCGCCACACTGACCGCTAAACTCATCCGCACCCAACTCCGAGATACTGGATGCATACTCTGAACACATACAGCACAGATCACAGACGCGTACCGCGGCATGTAAGCCACATCGGGAAAACGCCGCGAGTGTGCCAATGATTAGGTTGTAGAGAAATGTAGGAAGCTTTTGTTGTATGTGTACTCATGTGTTTGTATTTATGTAATTTAATGACGAGTAGTCAAGAAGGGACACCTGCACTCTGTAGATCAATTATGGTGCTGCTTCGTTCTCCGACACAATGCTTCACAACAGAGAAACCGCTTCGTCAGAGCAGCGCAGGACTTGCCGTGAGACACAATTTCAAATTGAAGTACGAAGTAAGCTCGAATTGGACCTGACCCGGACCCAGAGCTGGACAGGAAAGGCGCGTACGAGGCAGATCAATGGGACGCTGTAGGGATGGGCAATGTGGTGTGTCTCTTGTCCTAGACCTAAATTAAAAAACTCGGCGAGGGCTGAGGGTGTTCACATCTAAGACATCAGTAATTATTACGTCGTAAAATCCAGTCGACTACCTGCGACCGACTTCCCCGCACGCGATCTAAACCTTCTAGTCCGTGTACCACGAGTTAATACATATTGAGGTCTGGTGATAAACAAAAAGACCGCATGAGAAGATCAAGCTATGTTCAAGATGCCTTAGTGCTGTCTTTCACTCGCGAACGTCTTTCCGGCTTCGTTTCTATCCCTCTCTCCTGTTCGTCACAACACACCCGGGCACGTCCACGGCCGTCGATAAACAGTGGCTGTTTGCGAATGTGGGGATATCTCGGAGACAAGCCGCTGAAGACTAGTGAAAGAACCTGGGTGCTGGGCCAGAGAAAGATCCCGTCTTCTCGGCCCTCTTTCGGCCCCCAACCCGCAATCCTCTGGCTGCAGGCGTATCCGACACCAGTTAGCATCGTTGCAGCCCCTTCCACCCAGCCAACTACATCATCCGTCCATGCGGCGTTGTCACTCACACACCGGCACCAAAGGCAGTGACCAAGAATAACAATGCTGCAAAAGAGATGCCGAAGGCGACGTAACGATATGGGGGGGGGGGGGGGGGGGGGGTTCCCACTCAGGGAGTAAAAACAGACAAGAACGGACAAGAACAGACAGGAATGGACAAAAATGGACAGGAGCGTGCGCGCAAGCCCTTGCTTGCCTCCATCCAAGGTCGCTTCAGCTGCTTCTGATCGCCCCGCCGTGTTTCATGATGTCTTTTGGCCTTTGGCCCGTTTGGCGGAAGAGGCACATGATGGGGTTACGAAATAGAAACAGCGTGCGCCGGCTTACACCGCTATCGTTCGGCCCCTGCCTTGGACTAGCCCCGACCCTCCACGGAGTGCTGGGAGCGGCAAGATGGCGGATTGGGTGGGCATCAGTCGTCTCGATCAGGACAGCCACACACACTGAGAAGAGGCCCTTCCCTGTTGCATCGTATGAGTCGGGCATTCATTTGCTGCTAGCTGTGGACGTCGCCGAACAGTAAAACGCAATGAAGATCAAAGTCCTCAAAATGACTCCAAAGGAGGTAAGGAAGACAAGATATCGACTCGTACTTCTCTTGTCGTGCCTGTTAGCGCCTGGCATATCTCGGATCGTGCGGATAGGATAGTACGAAGAACACGGGCTTCACACCATCTTTGCTCGTCGTTTCTTCGTCTGATGTTCACCGCTTTGATAGTACTTGGCCTGCCGTCTCCGCTTCTCGTCCCCTGTTATTACTTTGTACATTCTCCTAACTTGATAGTACGTTACTACCACCACGTCGGAACGCCACCAAAGGAGAGGGCCAGCCACACAACCGTACTTGAGGTGCAAGAGAAAGACGTCC
This sequence comes from Sporothrix phasma, assembly GCA_016097075.2. Taxonomy (NCBI): domain Eukaryota; kingdom Fungi; phylum Ascomycota; class Sordariomycetes; order Ophiostomatales; family Ophiostomataceae; genus Sporothrix; species Sporothrix phasma. The sequence goes on along the minus strand of JADMNG010000004.1, from coordinate 899,057 downwards.
TGGGTAGACTCGATACTTGGTGTGTATTGCTGGGTGCTGTTTTGCTTGGTGCTTCTTGGCGTACGACTTGTCTTTAACGGCCGCGCCCCAGTTTGGAGCCAACTTACACAGTACAATTTGGGAAGTCTGTGATTTCGTTTGTTTCACTTGATCAGTCTGTGGCTTACGCCTCGCGAATTCGGCCCAATCACTGTCCGTCGGCAGACAGACCCGCCGGTTCGGAGCCCATACACTCCTCTAACAAGATCGACTCCTCACTACGAGTACTTTGTAATGCTCCGTATCCTCGGCCCCGTCACGCCGATGCGCCTAAGCAATATTCAAACACGACGCTATCACGTTTTTGCACACATCTTGCGATCGTGGGCGTGTTGGTGCTTAGTGCGTGCACTCGACGGGTTTGTGCTGTGCGTTGTCCGCCGCTCTACGGAAAAGGATGCGTCTTTGCCAAAGCAACACTGAACCGCGGCTCCGCTGCCGTACTCGTACTTTGTATGTTGGCTGTCCAGCTTGAGACCAAAGCTCAAACGCTGTACTTCGTACAGAAGACAGAGTAGAGATCTTCTATTCTCTCGTATCAGTTTTGACTGGGGATCGACAAAGGATGAGACTGCTGCGATGACCTGCGCCTTGGCTGTCTGACGGGGTATGGATGAGAGGAACGATATGGACGCAAGTTGTTTTGTGGATGTCAGCAAACGAAGACTGGCGGCTGCAGTTTGTTTTGTGAGTATGTTGGGCCTGCGTCCCACAGCGCCCGGTGCACGCGTTTGCAGATGTTTCTTCCTCGTGCTTTCTTCTTCATGCTTTCTTCTGCATGCTTTTCTTCCTCATCCTTTTCTACACCATGCTATCAAAGCGGAAACGTTAGGCAGCCTCTTACGGAGTAGTCTTCCCCTCTTTCTGGCCGTTGACAAACGACAACGACACAACAGACGACCATGTGCAAACATGCAAAGAGGCGAAGATCCGAAGATGCGAAATGGGCAGTGCCACATTACTCGCTAGTCTCGAGCCTTTCAATGCCCTGTTGGGCGTCTACTCGGACTTCGTACCAGCAAGACAGGATGAAGAGGGCAAGGGTCGTTGGCCACCGGTGATCAGAGTGACTACTTCGTACAGGTACTGCGCTTGCTTCCTACGCAGGACGCATATGGAAGTGCTCCGTACTGATCTATCATTCGTAGCGCCCTACTTCGTACACGCTAGACGGGGGTTCCTGACGCGATCTGCGGCATTTCAGGCGCTCGAGGTATGCGACAAGTTGCCAAAGTCACAAGTCAAAACGGTCAATGGAGACGCGACTCACACATTGCAGAAAAATGGAGTCTTACACAGAAGGGCTGGAAAAGGTCAAAAAGGCACGATGCATCCGCAAACGACACGCCGGTACAGAGCCCTTTGGGATGCAAACGAGACGCAAAGCGCAGAGACGTGGCCAAAGAGCGACAAACGGACCAGACGATCAGGGGCACAAGCTGACTGGTCGAGATTGCTGCCCCTGCTCATCCGGCCCCTCTGGCATTGATCAAGCGGCGCAAACGGCAAATGTGCTAACGGCTTCATTCGTTTCGGCGATTGACTCGTATTGTCAGTCAGCCTTCCCACTTTGATCCCCGGCGCAGTTTCGTGCTGCTTTTGGTTTGTTTATCCGCCCCTGTTCGTTGTGAGATGTCAGATGATAAGGCGTGATGGCTACGTTTCGCCTTACGAGATAGTCAGTCTAGTAGATGATGTGGGGTGTGGATCTGTGGATTCGCAGTAGGCGACGAGGAGGATTGCCAGACAGGCGAACAGAAAGGGCACAATGCAAGGTCAAGGCCAACGCGGAATGAATAGACGAAAGTGTAAAAGAGACAGAAAGAAGAGATTGTATGAAAGAGCAGACACTTTACTGAGTAGCAACGACCTGGCCTGTCCAGTCCTCCTTCACGGGCTGCGACGGCGGCAACGGAGTTTGTTCGGTCAGAGCGGCCTTACGGATGTGGCCGGCTGATCCTCTATCACGACTTTTGAGTGGAGAGAATGGGAGGTCTTTGCGCCGTGGTCAAGGGTGCAAAGGGTTGAATGCGGCATTGTTTGGTATGATGCAGTTGAGGATTGTAGATCTGCAGGATAAGCTGACGTAAACGAGTAGAGGTGCAAGAAGGACAACCAAACAGCGGTCAACTTTGGTTGCGACAGAACAAAGACTTTGTTACTTTGTCTGGCTTGCTACGACAGAGGCAGCGGCCAGGTCAGTTCAGGGTGTTTTGTTTGAGGGGAAGAGCGCCGGGGACATGGCACACAATAGGAGCGTACAACAAAGATGCGGAGGAGGGGGTGGACGGCAGGACAAGAGAAGAGAGGACGAAGAAGACATGGCAGTCGATTGAGAAGCAAATGAATGCAAATACGAGGCGTGCTCCATGATCGCAGCATTGGTTACAAAGTCTTGGTCAGGAACTCAGGTGACAGTTGGTGAGAGGCCGCGGCGAGGTCGTCTTCTTCGTATGCCGTCAGCTGGGACGGGAACACATAAGATACATGGACAATTGCTGGTAGTCCAAACAAAGCAACAATTGGCAGAGGACCGACGACAAGTTGAAACAGCTGCCATGGAATTGTCTCACCTGTAGAAGGAGAGGGGGCACTCAACACGGGCGCCCACAAACCATCGAACCATTTGCTCTTTCATGATCCTTTATGTTTGAGAATTGTGTCTTACAATCGTGTCTGAGAATTCCTCGATGCTTCTCAGAATGGCAGCGGAGAGACAAAGGCCTAAAGACAATGGCCCTGAGAACCAAAATCAAACAACACAAGGCCAGATATACCAAGCCCAACACACACAACACACAACATCACAGCGAACAGCGAACAGACACAAACAAGACGGCACTCTCGTAGAATGAACCAGCATGCACAAAAGCCTGGGAGATTTGCGACCGGTCAACAGGGCCATCCTACGCTATGCTCAACAAAAAAAGCCAGGCTTGTGGGCGTCTCCTGTGGCCTCGTCCACAGAGGACCCCTGCAGCCTCTTCTTCAGCGGTGTGGGGCCATGTGACATCGCCCTGATCTCTATTTTTCGTTCCTCGAGTTCGCCACTCTGTACAGAGAGAGGGACTGGCCATTTTGTGCTCAAAGGCCGTGCGCAGACAATAGAGGCAACGGAGACGGCGCGCTGCGAGCAAGACCCCTGGCTTGCTTCCCACGCTTGGCTCCTCTGGGAGTGTTGCATAAGGAGAAACAGACCCACCGGCCTCTGACCTCTGACCTCTTTGCAGTCATACTTCGTAGCTGATTTGGTCTCTGAAGCCCACTGAGGTAAATTGACCTTTGTATGTTCCGAGGCTGCGCATTCATCACAGAATCTGTTGAGTAATCCGGAGTCCAGAGTGCCACTGAATTATATATGTAACACCGAGGCCGTGCGCAAAGTGCGGAGTGAAGGCCTGCGAACCACGGAGCTGTGCGTCCGATACAGACAAGAATGGGAGCCACTGCCATCGTTGCGATCGGACCATCCCGCACCTACACACATTGTTGTCGGCGCGCTGAGCTCGTCCGTCTCGTAGGATGCCATACCAAGCCGTTTGCCCTCCTTTGCCATGTGTCTCGACTGCTGGGCTCCAAGCTAATCAGACTTTCTGGGACGAGCCTTGTTGGACGCTTTGTCTCAATATGTCAAGTCTGAATAAGCAGGATGAAGCAGCCACACTCCAGGCAGATGCACAAATACTACGCGAGTTGGAATTCGCTGCTTTAGGAAATGTTTCGGTGCCGTTTCAGATCCGCAGAGCTGTCATTCGCAACCTTCTGTTGCATGCGACATTCTCAACACGCTGAAGGCGGTGTGTTCAAATGGGCAAAGAAGCAGAATCTCTTGACAAACTCCCAGCATTTGTGGGGGCGGAACTGGCAGTGTGACAAAAAGCCGACAGGGGAGATGAGGTGCGCTAGCAGAGGCGAAGAGCGCGCAAGCCCGAGCCGAGTACTACGACGTAGAAAAACTACGCAACAAGACTGAATGGACTGAAGGTATTGGAGATGAGGGAGTATGCTCAACTTACAAGACTGCATCTGTGCATCCTCAATGGTGTCTTGCCTTACAGCCAGCCCCAGTTTATGCGGACTGAAGGCGCCGAACTGCACACACCTACTGGTGGTTGCTGTTGGCTTTCGGTGCGGGTGGGAAGAAACGCGGCGGAGAGGCGTATATCGACGATAGAAGACATCAGAGTCTAGAAAGCAGAAAGAGGCAGACGCAGCGACAGCACGGCAGACGGCAGACTCAGACGGCAGACGGCATAGACAGTGCTCGTAGAGACATGCTGCTCGGCAGATTACCGTCTGCATGGCTGCACCCTCAACGACCGCAGCAGCAGGCCGTAGAATCGATGCTTGACCGCTCAGAAATCACGCCAGGTGGTGGTGGTCAAAGAGTAATGGAAGAGTAGGGAGATTTGAGATATCTGTCGAGCCATGCGAGGAACGAGTGCTCCTCCGAGCAAGAGGGTGCCTCCATATTGAGATGGAACGGACCTCTCGCACAACTTGATCCCGTTTCGGGTTGGCGCGAGACAACAGGCACGGGGGCGACCGCTTTTGTCGAGCTTCGGATGATCCGTCTTTTACAACCGCAGCATGACGAGCAGGGCGTCGATGAGTTGGGGCTTTTGCTTGCACTCGGTATTGTGTGCAGCCTCTGTGCAGGTGAATAGAGGTGAAACAAGTGCACAGGCTTGTCGACCTCTTGCATCTGATTGTCGAGCTCCACAGAGTTTTGTGAAGCAAGTGTAGTCCAGTGCTAGTAGTGGAGTGAAGGGGAGGGCCGGCACTACGTACGATACATTTCGTGCTATGAGGCCCCATATGTCGCAAGAATGTGTAGAAAGGGCATCAAATGTGGCGACGGTCTGCAAGAATAGCCACGTTCAAGAGCGGGAAGATGTTAGTGCTTTGCAGCGCGGCCTTGCGTTACGACAGGGGTAGGCGTATTTGACTCGACACATAAAATGCAAAGTGGAGAGACCAACAGATCATCCGACGTCGAAATACTTCGTATGAGCCACTCTGTTCTTGCTGTCGTCTCTGACAAAGCAAGCGCCACTTGTGTCGTCCCTGGTCTGCGTCTTCATCCTGTGAGCGCCCGTGCAAACTGTCGCTCGATTCAGTGACACCAAAGGGGACATGTGTGGGATCGCCTGAATGGCCTCCTGCGGCGGCCCCGTCTGTTTGAAAGCAGCTTGGTACCGTAGAGGCAAGGCGGGTGAGGCAGAGATGAAAGGGCGTCTGGACGAGACGCATAGGGTGCTGCTAACGTGTCAGAAGAGGTGCAAATGGCGATGAGCACTGCAGGACACAAGTGCGGCAAACAGACTCGAGAACCCAAAAAAGGCGGGACAACGAGCCGATCACAACGCGACCCTAACCTCCCTTGATTCCCGCATCAACCACGAAACATGAGAGGTAGGATCAACGGATTTGCGTACTGGCGAAAAGGCAGGCAAAGTGGAAAAGAGAAAGAAGTACCTCGTACTCGTAAGCCTGAAGGGGGCAGATTACCGCACATGGATGGCTGGTGAGCAAGAGGAGCACTGCAAAGCTTTGCACAGGTTCTTGGTGGAACTGGGACCCAGCGATCATGGCAAAGGCCAGCATCCGAGCAGGCCTGGCATCTCCAATGCTCAATTGTAGCGCTATCGGTCCTTGGGAGTGGGTGTGCTTTGACAATGGTGTCCTTGCCACCCTGGCATTTTAAGCATGCCGTGATTTGTTTCAAGATCGGAGAATTGAGCTTGTGGCAAACATCAAAGCAGACCAGGAATGGCCGTGTCGAGAGCCAGTCCGGTCAACAACATAAAGGAACAGTGGGCCACGGCACGCCGGCATTATGTGCTCAAGGACGAGCGCGATGGCGAAAGAGGGTCTGGGCATCGGCAAGGGCATCGGAACAGTTCGTGTACGAGTTAGTGCGTAGTTCATTATGGATGCGACCAGGCGCCGGTGGCGATGAAGCTGCTTGATCCATGATGATCTCTGTTATCCTTGATGCAATGCGACTTGGACCGGCGAAAAGGACCATGTGCTGGTCAAGGGGTGCAATGGGATATGACATAAGAGCTGAAAACAAGCGGCGCACAAACAAGCGTACGCTCTTGCGACGTGATGGCGACGTGGTACTGCGAGGGTGACGATCGCGTATGTGTAGAAGAAGTTTATGTGTAGAAACGGAGGAGAACCTCAAAGAAGCAAAGAGACGACAAAGAGGAGGTGCGGCTTTCGCATGGCCGAGATTGACAAGGAAGGAGAGACGGGGCAAAGCGAGGCACTTGCCTTCAATGGCCTTACGAAGTATGCAAGGAGGTGCAACGGAGGTGAACAGCATACGGAAGGCTCGACCGCTCTGGCCTCCCCACTTGCTCGTTCCGTCCTGAGGCCTGCGAAAGAGCCGATCGTGCCTTCCTCAGACCTCCTCTCCTTTTGGCTTCAAAATGCGCGCCGGACTACTTCGTATTCGTAGAGGCAGGTGCGATCGGATACGGTTGACAAAGTCGGCAGTGCCACGTTCGGAAGGAGTGCTCACGAACTGCAGTCCCAGTGCTGGGCCCGCGCCTTCCCCCGCAATCAGCCCGCCATGACCTTCTGGTCTCACCTGAAGATCAAATCAGTGCAGCCCTTCTCTCGACATTCTTTTTTAGTACTTTCGCTCCCTGACCTAGTCGCGTAGGCTGAATGGAACGCCCGACTCTGATTGCGAACATCCCATCCGTGTATGCGGGTGGGAAAGATCACTGCTTGACCACCGGCAGTGGTGACAGCGAAATCACGGCATCGAAAAGACGCGCAATGGTAACAGAAGGCTCATCTTCACGGCTTCTGACAAGATAACGGCTGCTTACGCAATCTACGACATGCAGACTAGCATAGATAATATCATGATACGGAGTACGGAGTATCTGCTTCGTACAGCACTTTGTCCACATGCGCACTCAAAGACAACTGTGTATGGTCCCAACAACGGCGGCTCTTGTTCGCCTGCGTCTCTGCACCTCGACGGCGACACACCTTCGCTGCGTCCTGGCGCCATGCCAACTGGTCAGTAAAGGCCCCTGCTGCCTTTGCATCCTTTCACATGTCGAAGAGCTCTCGGCTCCTCACTACGACATATCTCCCTTCTCGACGCACGGACACTCCCTCTGTGCCGTGCTGCATGGCGTGGTCTGGCAGCCCAAGTGGGTCAAGCCCTGATACCCTCGCTTCGTCCTCTCCTTATTGCATGCAAGCGCCATTTTGCTTTGTCCTCGACCGTGTTCCTTATCCGAACTCTGCAAAAAGAAACCATCCAACGTGGCCTGTGAAAGGCGATCGACGGATGTATCCCATGCACAAGTCAATCTATATTGGCCATCTAGATCTGTTTCCTAGCTCCTGTCCCTAGCAACTGATAGCACGCATCGCCAACGAATACTTTGTCCACCAACTGACACAAATTAGAGCCAACAGATGCATCCAGACACACACGGGCGAGCCCATTCTATCAAACACCAATCAATGGACAGATGATACCATTTTTGAGACCGCCGCGTGTGAAGACAAGAAGTTTCGTTGCTTCGTACTCATTCCAGCCTACGAAGTACCTCAAGGCGAACCAAAAAGCGGCGCTAACGTGCCGTCTCTGCATACCTTCCCACAAACCCAGTGCAGCGTATGCAGTAACGTGCAGTAGTGTGCAGAAGTGGCCTCTGTACTTTCTGCAGCTTCCCGTTTCGCTCAGTGAGGCCGGCTTGTTCGAACAAGCGCGTTTTGACACCGGACATGCAAGATAGGAGTCGACTTTACCTCCGGTGGGTACACTGCAGGACACGCACACAAAACACGTTTGGAGTGCGTCTACGGAAGGTGGAGTACGGCATTCAGACGATCAAGCAGTTCCACGCGCAAGCACGCTGCTGTGACGGCGTCTCAACAAGGCAGCGCGAGGGCATGCAACCGTCTACTCTGTGCATCGCGAGCCGTCCCAACCTAGGATACAATAGGCAGAGGTACGGCAAAAAGGCAGGCAAAGACGAAGCTCCTGCACCCCGCCTTTGTCGGCCGTGGAAGGAGAGAGCCAGCAGGTGCATTGAGGAGCAGGATGGAAGACGGCCGAGAAGATCAACTGAAGGAGAAGAATAGTACGGATCACATCATAAATGCTGGTGTCGATCGGCATCGCAGTTAGTCGGTGATTACTGAACGAGCTCTGCCGTCTCTTTAGCTTCGCACTTGTCTTCATCTGGTCATGTAGCCGAAAACTAGCGAGTTAGCAACAGGTAGAGAGAGAACCCTAGGCCCTACGTCGTAGAGGCCCTTTTTTCTGGCCAGAGGGCCCCATCTGCCTGCTGAAAGCTTGGTTTGTGGCTCTTTTGTCAATATATGTAGAAAAAACAGACGTATGCAGACAAAAATGCAGCATCGCTGGTGAGTAGGATCAAGGGCATGGTGACAGAGTGGACATTGTGGGCTTTTTGATTTTCAGCTGCCTTTGTGCCCCTGTCCAAGGCCAGTCAGAAGGAGAGTTAGTGGACGCCGCGAGTCGAGAGGCTCGAATTTGTACGAAGTAGGTATTATTCCGTACGGAATCCCTTCGTTTCCCCCTGCATCGCATCACATTGCTACGTTGACACATTTCCTTGTCGATACGCCCATGTTCTTATCCTGGTTCTTCACAAACAGCTGCTCCACCGCATCGGAATCCACCTCGATTTGCCCTGTCCTGTCGGCCTGGTGAGGCAAAAATGGAGGCGTCCTCCGACCGGCCCGTCCTGTCAACGCCTCTGTCACGTATCCAAGTCGAAAAACGAGTACGGGGGGTTTGAGTGAAAAACTAGAGTGCAACAGGGTCAATGGACTAGATACTTCAAACAGTCGCATTTGTATCAGCAGCGTCGTTGTCGGGCTGGCTGGCTGGCTGCCCGTGTCTGCCTCGGCTTTTAACTTTACATCTGTACGATCTCACCACTCCCTCTTCAGATTCGTCCCGCCGTGTCGTTAAAAGCCTGGACCGCTCTGCACACTGCAGGCTGCATTACCCAAGCTTTTCTCTCTGCCGTGCTGTACGGTACGTTTGTGTCCGTGTCGGGCATTTCTCGTCTACTCGTACAGTATGCAGTCTGCAGTCTGCAGACCCATTTTGCACATCACGTTTTCCACTCACTCCTCATGTGGTACTTTTCTTTCTTGTGGTACTTTTTTTCCCCGAGAAGGATTGGTTAATCTAACCTGGCCGACATCCGCTCGCATTCACCACGTGTTTTTTTGTGCGCTGGTAACAGCCGATTTTGTACAGCTTTTTTGCCTTTTCCCTTTTCCACCCCTTCTCCTCCTCCCCGTATCTCGCTACGAGTAGAGCGTCGTGCCTAAAATCGACGCTCTAAAAGAAGAAAATACTGCTATTGCGAGTCCATAACATACGCGATAATCAGGACTCCATATCTTCTACGCCATTATTATCCATACTCAAGGACACACGGCTAGGGAAGTCGTCAAGGTCTTGGCAATGTGTAAATACAGAAAAAGGGCTGCTGTCATACTCACCTGGGCGACCCAATTCTCGATGGCTACTGTTCTGTGTCCCCGAAGCCAAAAAGCCATGTGGGCTGCGTCAACACGTGAACAATACGAAGTACAAAGGCGAAGAAAAAGAAAAGAAAGATGGTGGATAAGAAGCAGACATCGGCGAGGTTCACTCTCAACGTAGGTACGCTGCACAATAATACCGAGTACAGGATGAACAATTGGGAGAGCCGGGTGAAGAAGCGGGCTGACCGGAGTAGCGGCCGAACTGGTCAAACCAGGTCAAGCTAAAAGCTAGAGCGAGATACAATATTAGATGGCGAAAATTGCAGCCTCATTTTGCTCGTACACAAAGACAAGAGACGACTGGATGCCGACGGCAACATCCGTCAAATGCAAGATATGTGTCCTACTTGGCGAACATAGTCTGCATCTTGAACAGAGCCAGCCACCTTGGACTGTCAGCAGCCAGTTTTCGGCTCTAGCGAGAGCCAGCGCGACATCCGGGTTCATTGATTTCGATTCTAGCGCAGTCTGTCTTGCGTTCTAGCTTGTTGGTTTGGCAAGAGATCCTGATTCTCGTGGTCCGTATTCCAGTCTTATTTCTATCATCGCTTCTTTTCTTCGAGCAATAGCCGAAAGAGGAAAGTAATGGACGCTGTTGTTTCATGATTCTGTTGCAAATGTTGCTTCTTCCGCCGATTCTATTTGAAGCACCTCCTGCGGCTGCGGCAACACCTGTCAGAAACAGGCTGGCCGATACTCCGTAATACTCCGTAGGTCCCAAAGCATCGAAAATTAGGTGCAAAGACGGAAAAGCGCCACCTGCAGCTCTTACATTGATCTTACATAGTAATAACTGTTCCACACCTCCCTATCGCTGTCTGAGGCTTGAGTGGTGTGTCTCGTGTATCAATTCTGCCGGCGGGGAGAGCTTTCTTAGCAAGATTTGGGAAAAGGGCAAAGTCCTGCTCAGTGGTGAGCGAGGCAGGCCACGAAATGCAGGGGGTGCTGCAGCTGTCTGGAAACGGGCTAAATAATAAAAGAAACAGAATAGTGGAGGCTAGCAAACGGCGAGACTAGCCCCCAACGAAGGATAGAGTACATTGTACTTTGTAGAAAATGATTAGAATACTGCGGGTCGAAAAATCTACGGAGTAGGCTGCTATGATGAGATGTGAAGAAGAAACCCGGTGGAAACGGTGAAGAGAGTGGTGGTACAAGGTGAACTGAAAACGATACGAAGAAACAACAACGTCTTGGGATTTGTTCTCGTTGCTTTTGTAGATTGCCATAACCATGCCGCTCAAGATCTCCATGGAACAAGACGGTGTTTTTATGACGCAAGAATAAAATTAAGAAAGAGCATGACCGTAGACAGGTCATCTTCCAGTAGTGAACCTGCGTTCGCCGGCGCAATACAGAGGCATAAGCCACCTTTGAGAACCATCTATCTCATTTCAGATGACTGGTGAAGAGCTGGCACAAATTGGCATGTGCTTTGGTCTTGCTGTGCTGTTCTTACTAAGCCAAAATGGATGTTCGGTTGCTAACAAGGCGATGCTTTGACTGAGGATCCGTTTGTTCTTGATTTTCAGCAAGATATTCGTGCGCTTTGGCGTACCACGGAGAAAGCTGCTACATGCAGTATAGCTAGCTTGCCTCTGAGACTTGTCCATTTGGTGTCTCCTGAGTATTGTGTTTACGTTTTGCTTTCCTCTCTTCTATTCCATCTCTATTCCTACTTCTACTTCTATTTCACTTTACGAACGAGCTTTACGTATTGGCACTCGTCCTTGTTTGAGGAAAAAGGAGGTACGCTCTTGTAAAGGCGAAAAATAGGGAAATTGAAATCGAATAAAAAACCATCGAACAATGCAGGAAGAAGCTACCACAATTGCAATGTCCGAGATAAGTGGACTTTTGGCACCTCAGTTTGATGTTGGCCCTTTGCACGATGGAAGCAAAGAGGCGAGTGGCAAGACAGCTGAAAGGGGAAGGGTGTGTGCAGAAAGTCGACGATGCGGGCCTGGCGAGATTGTGCGGAGAGAATTGAGACATTCTAGTATTGCAAAAAGGAACATGTCCCAGAAACTAAGCCGGAAACCAGACTAGAAGGCCAAGCGGTCAAGCTAGAAGCACCATCGAAGCTCGAAAAGACGCAGCCCGCTTCTATGACGGCGATTTAACATTTCTTTGTCATTTGGGGCCCTTAGTTCTACTCTGGGCATCGTCTGTGTCTACTGCTGCCAACGAGCCTCCTTTTTTTCTTTCGTTTTTCCCTTCTTACTTTCTTTTTCTCTCTTTTTTCCGAGCTCAGCTTCGGCTGTCCCGCACGCTAGATCTCTGCAGCAGGGTCGGTGAGAAACGCACAAGCAATGGCGCTGGTGAAGACCATGTCGACGATATCTTACGATGGAGCCTCGAAGAAGACGTAGAAGGCGCGCGGAAGAGGGGCCGATGTCCACATCCGACGTCTGGGAGGACGGAACAGAGGGGCATCAGTTCTACGAAGTAAATTGTACGGCACTCAAGACATCCGAACATCCGGCGATAAGCTCATGACGAGCAACTCCATGCCCAAACGCCTTCAGCCACTCCGAGTACACCTGCTTCCATGTGGGAGTCCACCAGCCCCACCCTCGCTGTGTCTCTTTTGGCTTGTCGCGACTTTTCCTGTGCCTTAACGTTCACGCTTTCGCTTACAGAGGAGGTTGCCAAGCAGTGCGTCATGTTTTGTGAAATATGACGGGCAACCCCCGGAAGGGCAACCAAAAGTATCGAGAATAGGGGCGCACTAAGCACAGGTGGTGTGGAGGGAGAATACGGAGTAGAGCAGCATCGAACCGTTGAAAAAGCGTTGCACTTTCGGATAGACACATCTTAGCATCATTCTCACTGGGCGTCTGCGGCGTACCCATTCCACTCGGTGTACAGAGTGGGGCTTACTTGAATGTGACTGAGTGATTAGTGAAAGGGGCCCTGTACTTTGTAAAGAGCTCGTTGTACATGATGTCGTACGACGTAATACTCTGTATCTCTGTCACGGAAACCCTCATGTCGATGCAATGGCGAACTGTTGCGATGAGTGACGACGACGATGGCAGATGCGAGGCAACCCAACGCTTGTCATTGTTTTGTTTCATTTTGGAAGATCAATAACTTTCTACGATTGGCCATTTTCATAGCATAGCCGTATTCGGCCATGATCATACTTTGTATGCGGTCATCCAGTCACTCTCATACACCACCCCCAATGCACCATTGTCCCCCTTCGGCTCCTTACGAGAGATCCGCACGGACACAACAGGAAAAGCACATCCGGCGGCACAAGAGGGGAAAGGTCGCACTCTGTATCGTGAACGCAACCACCACCGCGATATAGATAGCAGAAGCTTAATATATGCAATACGCAACTCTGTGCATACAGAGTGATGCTAGAGTCGCATTCTGCCACCTTACGTCGTATTGCGAGGGTAGGCGGTGCGACGCCCTCCTTAAAAGTGCCTTCAACACGGGGCTGCATGACAGTCCTCCCCACTTGCTTGTCAGGTCTTGTGTTGCACTTCAGAGGACGCCGTATCACCCGCACCGTTCGTTACATCAGAGCAAACGACAAGGCATTAAGAATGAGAAGTAAACGTGGGCGGAAAATAAAGGGCGAATGGGGGCCGCCGAGTCGAACCCGAATAAACAATGGGTCACACTTTAGCAGCACGCTGTGGATAATGCTTTACAAATAGCACTATTGCTATGTTAAGAAACAGTGGAAAATAGCATTCAGAATCAAAATTGCAGCTCCATCACTTACACCCGAAGATAACATCACTTGCCAAACCTATATATCTGCCCCTGTGTTTTGCCAGCCGTCTATGCGCCACGAGATGAATATGAAGTGGGCTTTCTGTTGAGACGGAGATGTGCCCTTCTTTCTTGCTAACTGCTCGTATTTCCAATCCGCAGGATGCCTTCTTTGATATTCGAGTGAACCGGTCGCATTTGTGTTTCGTTTTAGGGGATCGTGGGTTTCTTTCTAGGTGATTTTGCAGCCATTTCCTGTTGCTTGCGGATCAGAGGAAGATCACCCAACTTCCCGTTTTATCCTTTTGCTCGCAAAATCCCATCGACCACACACCTTTGCCGTGACGCGATGTGATACTCGCTCTTTTGTCTTTTGTTCCATTTTTTGATAATTGTTGGGAAACTGATCGCCCCTTTCCGGGTGATTGATGTCTCCAAAACGCCATGAGATGTTTCACAAAACACCACGAGGAGCAATCTATTCTTGGAGGATCACACTCAAGCTACTTCGTATTGTCCTCAGTGAGAAGGGTGCTGGCGCTGCCATGTAATGTTTCGGGTCTTTTAGATCGAATTTCCCTTTTCCGATCTAGCTGTGTCCCCTGAAGTGGAAATCGAAAACATTTCGGAGATTTTTCAGAGGCATGCCAAGGTCAGCTTGCTGACTCAATCGCCGTTCTGCACTCCTATTCCAACGTTGTCCCGTTTTTCTGCATGTGTCGTACGTTGTTTTTGTTAGTCTGGGCTACAGTGCCATTGCAGTCGCCAGAATTTGTCACCTTTGTGTCCGCCGCCGAGCTCGCCGCGGCTTACGATACTCAAAGTTTGAAGCAGGATATGAACGAACAATGTGCCTCTCGTTTTCGAGTCCTCTCATTTCCCCTGCGCCAATCCCCCCATTGAGGCTTAGCGTATACGGTGCTGACCACTAACAGCTGCAGTTGAGCCTCGATTTTGAAACAAATGGTATGCAACGGGAGGGCAACACTGGACTCAGCTTCACAGTCTTGGAGGTGCGATCGTGGGGGACGGAGCTGAAGACTGAAAGTTAACTACGTTTTGGCACTGGAGGCCAGCTCGTATCTTTACGGAACTGGTGGCTGATCGCCGTGCGTCCTGTTGGTGTTGAAAGATGTCAATATTTATTTATTTTTAGTGCATGTGCATGTATCTGTTGGTTCTTAACGGAAGCCAATCCGTCGCTAGGACAAACATGGCCGTCTACTCGTACATATCTTTGTCTTCTTCATCAAAGGACGACGAAGAAGATGGGACAAACTGGCCAGCTCTGAGGGAATAAGTGAACACAACATTCACAGAGGAATGAAAAGTGACATGGGACAGGCCGCATCGAACGTGCAGTAGGAACGGAGCGGGGCTTTGCAATGCATTGCCCAATAGAAATCTTGGTAGCCTTTCGTACAAGAAAACACTGAGAAGACCACGCTTCCTTGTTGTCTCCTGCGTTGCCGTACCCATCTCCACCTGTCTGTACTCGGAGCACAGCATGTTGACAGCCGGAGGATGACGAGCCCCTTCTGTTCGCCGTTCACAACCGAGCTAGCAGGGCTCCAATCCTTAGTGTTGGACTTATTTCAGGACACTGCAGCACTTGCTTTTGCAACGGGTTCACTGAATAATGATTGTTTTTTACATTTTACTTCGTATGTACGTTTTACGTGGGGCTCGGTTAGCGGCTGGCCTGGCCAGTTTTATTGCCAGGGCAGCCTGCGCGATAAGAAGAGCCTGGCAGGAAGTCCTCCTGTAGCAAACTTTTACAATCGCAGGTGGCAGAGTGCCCTTTAGGAGTTGCATTATTACGTAGTCTGTCTCCTTCTGCCATGAGATACCGTCGTTATCAGCAAAGGGCCAGAGGCGGCAACGGGAAGTCTCAACAAAACGAAAGACGGAAATCAAAACAGTGTCAAACCTGGCCCAGAATCGTGGCGGTTGTTGACAGTACTCAAAATCAAAGGAAGACCTTGACTTTTGCCTCTCTGTCTATTATCAGCTTGGATGGTCGTAGTAAGAGATTTTCTTTTGGTCTCGCCGTTTCATATTTGGTATTGTTTCCTCGATTTTCGTTGATTTTCGTACGTAAAATGCTGATTACTTGACTTTTGTTGCTTTTCTCTTCTGCTCTATTCTTTTATTCTACGAGCGGCCATTCGGTGGCTAATACTGAAAAAAAGAGGAAGTCTCATGCATCAAAATATATGCTCATGTGGGTTTTGAGCTACAACAAGCACATGCCGCCTATTATTGGTATCACGTACTTAAGTACCCCATACATGAGGCCAAATTCGCTCCGGCCTGGCTGGCAATTTGGGCGCACATCGTGATCTTCTCCTGAACGTGCCACCTCTTATGTACTACCGTTGTGCAAGAAAATGCAATGGCAAAGATCATGGCAATCTGTAAAACACAGTATCCTACAGCTTGACATGACACAGTACCCTCCCAATATCTCAACTGGCGAGCGGTGCACACAAGACAATCCCCAAATCTACCGCACCGTACACCGTCTTTATCCTGCCGGTTCACTGTGCGTTTGTAACTCCCTTCTCCCTATCCTTTTGAACGGGGTGTCGTCGTTTGATTTGCCCCGGCCTTTGTGCCCTGAGCTTTCCCGCCCCCCAACACCCGCCTACAAGCCAAAATTCCCACATTGCCCTCTGCACCGCTCTCTTGTCACTCTGCTCTTGGCCCTCTTACCTCTAGCCATTCTGCTGCTACGGCGGCTGAAGATGCAGCAGCCTTTTCTGACTGCCCTTCCTCCCATATGTTTTCAGTACGTAAGAACTACGTCGTAAGATTGTAAAGACGGCTATTTTCCTATCCTGGCGTTCTCTTTACCAATTTAAGCAATGGACGATGCTCTCTGCTCGCACGACAGAACGAGCCCCACCTGCTACCCTGCAGTGCCATGGATGCCCGCCCCGGCAGATATGGTACAAGGGTGCTTCACCTTTGTGCCGTAGATATGTCGCGTCTGGTAAGCACGTTGCCACCACGCTGGCTGATATAGGTACATTGCGCCAGGATTCTGCTTTGCGTCTCGTTCTTTTCCGTCCTCCTCCTTTTGATGCAGCTTCCCTGCCACGGCCACTCTGCCACGGCCACTCTGCCACGGCCACTCTGCCCTGCTGTCTGTGCTGTTCTCCCGTCGCTCTTGTCCGTGTGCCCTCTTCGTTCCCGTGCTGTGTTCCTACCTGTTCTTCTTGTCCACCCTCTGTGCCGCGTCTTGGCCCTGCCGCAGTGACACGACATTCCTTGTCGATTTTGTGGGCGGTGCAGTCGACTCTCTTTTGCTGAATCAACTCCCACTGCTGTCTCTGTAAGACTGCCTGCTCTTTACAAACTTGAAGGCGGGTATGTGCAGGCTCACCAACTACTTCAAGCGTGCATCCTTCCTGCACCTTGCAGATACACAGATATGCAGGGCTTCGTGAGTTCGAGACAGTAGCCGCCGGAAGAACGCCGGGAGAGGATATGCGGAAAAGCGACAGATCAAAGTCCCATCGGTACGAGTCGTAGTGCAACTGTATCTGGAGGAAGGTCAGATGACAAGATCCATTGTCCTCTGTCGTACCTTCCTTCCGCGTGCAGATTCATACAGAGACCCGTAGCCTAGAGACTTGGACGGAAGGAACGATCCAATCGCTCACCTTTGTCATTCTGCCTTGACCTTACTTCGTACAGCAGGAACGACATACGAAGCACTCGTATTCCTCCTTTCTTCAACAGCATCGCAGGCCCAAACCAAGGAAAGGCCGGAGCTGCAAATCCACAGTCTCTAGTCCTTAGTAAGTCTGACATACCATGCTGCCGTGTAGCCTTTTCCACACTACCGTCTACTAACATAGTGGCACGCTCCTGGTCCAATATCGTGTAAACCAGTCGCTCTTTCCCACATCGCGCTCTGCAATTCGCCAATTGCGCGGGGCGGTCTTGGCGTCGCAAACACGGCAGGAGCACCTGCATCTTGCCTTGTCAGCACCATGGGCGCAATACTCTGTACTTTGCGGAAAGAACGACTGGGATGGATTGCCACGGCTCTTTCCTTGGCTGCCATGTCGCATCTTCCTGCTCGACAGGAGCCCTAAATCTCCAAATGTAGCAATAGCGTACCAACATACAACAACATTCACCAAACAATGCAAATTGGCACCACAATGGCACCAAACGACCCAAACTCGCCTCAACCAACATGTTCAGCACAGCCAACGGCCCAAGAAGGCGGCGGTCACCAGTCCAGCCCGCCCGGCCCAGCCTAGAACAGGCACGCGCGATCGCGATGAAGCTAAGCTTGACTGGCTCTGCTCGGCTGGCTCCGTTTGTTCTACAAAGTACTGTGAGGGACACGCCCGACGCAACGACACAACGACGCTCCCAAATTGCTGTGGCGTTGCACAGTGGAGCTCTGGCTGGGCGCTCTACAAAGTACAAAAGTACATATTCTGCTCAGAAGACAAAGGAGAAACCGAAGCACGAACACACAGCAACGGCTACGGTAACGGCTACGGCCACAACGGCCTGCCCGACCCAGCAAAATCTCCGACAGCGTTGCGCCGCGCCAGCACATGGGAGAGAACAGAACAGCCCGACCGGCACCACAGACATGGCCGGACATCGGAAGGGAAGAACAGAACGGAGCACACGAGAACGATACGAGAAACACAAGAGTCCAAGCAGGGAAGTCGTCAACTAGCGACCAGCAAAGAAACGAACCTGTTCGCAAAGGGACAAAACAAGAGGGGCAATCCTACAAAGTACGTTGTACGAAGCAGAGGAGGCTGAGATGGTGTTCACAGGGCCGATGTGTCGACCAGGGACACCCAAGGAAAACAAGATCTGAAATCGCCCTAGTTGCTCTCCGACTCTGGCTAGTTCTTTCTAATCTGGTCTCTATTTTCTTCATCTCCCTCAGCGAGAACCGAAAACGAGGACGGAAAGCGAGCCACGAGATACCGAGTATGGAAACCCTCAGCTGCTGCAAGGCCCGTCACCGGAACCCTTGTTTCTGCCCTCCGCCACCTCCATCACAACAAAAAGCCTTTCTCGCAGACCATTGTCCAGGGTTCAAGGCACACAAAAGAGCATCCCATGTGGAGAGCGGGCTGCCCCAGAGGGGTGTGTGAATGTTTGGAAGAGGGGTGCCAGATGCAGGGGGAGGGTGTGCCCACCCTCTTTTCGTCAACGATGGCCATACCCCGTAGCGGCACGCTGTTCTCTTTTTGGCCAGCTACGCTTGCACCTTACCCGACTCTCCCTCTCCGCCCAACCCGCCTTGCCTCTTTGATAACAACACGGCAAGACAAGAGAGGAAACCCACCAAGGAAAGGGAAAAACAAGAAGGAATCAAATCGACACCCCAGTCCGATCAGTTTGTGGGCGGGACCAGACCTGACCGCCAACATCCGCAACAACAGAGACCACAAGAAGGACGACAGAGGCACAGAGACAAAGGTGAAGACATGTGACAGGGGTGGCCTTGCTTTGCGATGCTTGTCCTTTTGCCGCCTCTCCACACACACAGCGACGGTGGGCTGTCTTTTGCCCTCGACCGTGTGTGCCCTGATCTGGCCTGCCTCTCCTCTCGCTGCGTGTTCTCCTTGTCTCACACCTTGGCGTCTTGTTGCCTCTCTCGTCACTTTTTGTGTACCGGACGGGATGCATCTTTGGTCCCTACGAAGTAGCCGGCCCTTCCCAGTCAGCGTTTGCTTTGTCTTCCTTTGCCAGCCGCGATGCCCGCCCCGATTGTGCTCTTCTGCCTCCCTCATTTCGTCTTGTACCAAGCTTTGCTTCAGACAAACTCTCCTTCCCCGCGTTTGACAGACCTGCCGACAATTTGCTGGGCAAAACGCTGTCACCATTCACCTCTGTGCGGTCTTCCCGAGTTTGGTTGACACCGGATCCTCGAAAAGGGTGTTTGCTTTCACGAGCACTTCCCTCCGGACCAGATCAGCAGTCTCAGCTTGCCAATTCATTCTGTTCCTTTTCTGTCCCTCAACGACGCGTGTCACCTGCAACCTATCCAGGCAATCTCTCTGCACCTGCTTGCCTCCTGCAAGACGGCAGAGGGAGTCCACTTCATTAGACCTGCATTTGCCTCGTTGCCGTCCAGCCGTCTCTGCCCTCTCATCCCTTCCGTGTCTCCTGTCCTGCACTAGACTTTTGTCTTGAGCCCTGTGTTCTTTTTGCTACCCATTCTCTTTAGTGCGCCCTTTCTTATCCTCTTATGCAGGCGTGATGCTGAGGCGCGCATAGAGCGATTTGTCTTCACCGCACCGCAACCAAATCGGATGGTCCTGACAGATAAAGCGACACAGGAACAGACTGAACGGATATGATACGAAATCGACACATCCAAACGCGACTGTGAGCCCGTCGCTTATCTCGTACATCACAAAAGTGACCATGCGGAGTGCATTTTCCTGCCCTGTACACGCTACACTGCCGGCCGTTCGTACCACTGATAACTGCTTCACGGTGTCTTTGCATTGTCGCAGCGACGTCAGCGCTCGAGCATAAGTCTGCCGCCTTCAACCCCTCGACCTGGCTGTGCCTGCCATGCTCCTCCTTCGCCATTGTTCTCCACCTCAACCAGAAAAAAGCAACCCTAGAGCCGTGCTCCGGCCACAGCAATGCAGGATAGGCAAGCCTGTCTACGAACTCGGGGCATGGACTGTCTGATCAATTCAACAGAATCTGGCGAAATCAAGGCGAAAAATGGGTTGAGAAGTGACAAGTCTATTGCAGAGTTCGTCGACAAAGATGACGACTTTGTAGCATTGCGTTTTGTGAGTCTGCCAATCGCTTCTGTTTCCGTACTGGCTGTTCTTATCCCAACAATCCCGCATTGTTTTCGTATTCATACTTTGGCACTTTTCGAAACGGTTCGGATGTGAGTACATTTGCGTCAAGTGTTGTTGGCGAGTGAGACATGTTTACTTCCCATTGCAACACCTTCCCCGTGCAGCAAGGATTTGGCAGCCTCTGCATCTACGAGAATTGGGCTCTTCATTTCCCTCCTTTTCATGTTCCGTCGTCGATTTGATCTATAACGATATGCGGTATACTATAGGCCCGCGAAAGCGAACGCAACTCCAAGACAGCACACCACTCAGTCTCCCCACTTGCACCGTTTCCCTGGCCAGACGTCGCAGCTAGTATCTGACAGAGAAACATCGCCAGACTGCCACCATGCCGTGTTGTCTTTGCTTCAATGGACACCTGTTATAAGCGACTACGAGTTGCAACGATCACGAGGAACTCTTGGACCAGCTCGGGCATATCCGCTTTAGGAACGTCCGCTTGCTTCTTCGTCCTCTCAGTTCTTACAAAGTACACTCTCCCAGTCTCTCTCACACTTTCATCTCTTCTTCCTTCTCGCCTCTGTGCGCGGTCATGTCTGCTTTTTGTCTACTTGTCCTCCACACCCTCGCAGCAGACAATTTCGACCCGCGCCTTCCTCATGATATCCATACTTTGTACGCACACACAGGACACAGACATGCAGATACACACACCAAGCTCACCCCTATCTCATTTTCTTTCTGCGCACACCCCTCGCATTGTTGTTTCTCGGCGCCTCTGCCTCTCCACAGAGGCATCCAGGCTGTATCTTTGCCTGTTGTGTTTATCTCAAATTATGTGGCTCACTCTGATATGTCTTTTTCTATTTCTGACAGCTCGCACCGTTCATACTTCATCGCTTTTCGTTCCTGCATCTGATCTGACTTTGTATTATCCTCCAGCCCCACAGCCGGTTATCCAACGACGACCCGCCTCGAGTTGCAGACATTCATACGAAGGCCTCCCGTGAAGAGACGTAAAGCGCTCACAATCAAAGCCATGAACTAAGTCAAGATGCACTGATTCGATCCGTCCAGGCCGCCAACAAGAACCGAAGACGCGGATCTCGTGCTGGAGTTTGCCACCTTTATGCCAGGATCCGGCTCCTGAAGCTAGTCTTGAGAGAAAAAAAAGACAAGAAAAAGAAAGAAAAAGACAAGGGGAGTCAGGCGAGAGCAGCAGCGCCGGCTGTGCAGCTTCGACATCTTCGACCGGTGGATGAAGCACTGGGAATACGAACAGACGGAGAAAAAAAACCCCCCCAGCTAGAAAATAACTAAAACAAAAAGACTGCAAAGTCAAGACTGCACACAGAAAAGCAGTGTGTCTTCGAGACGCGACATACTAAGCCTAGGAAGGGTACGTCGTGCCTTACTCCAGGTTTGTGCAAACCTCGTCCTCTGCTGGTCACGGTCTGCAACACACAGCCAGAAGTGCTGCACCCCTCTCCTCCTCGTCCCGACTCCACTAGAGACGCTTACCCTTCAAACTTACAACGGCTGTTGGCGAGCGTTCCTGGCCTAGCTAGCCTTCTGCAACCGCCTAACGGCTTTCGATCTACTACCCTAGCTGCAAGAGCGGTACGGAAATAAAAAGGTAAAATCAGAAGAAAAAAAAGAGCGAGAAGAAGAAAAAGAGCAGGCCGAAAAGGGCAGTGTATCTGTGCGCAGCACCTCCACGACATCCCGCCCCCTGGCAACCTTTCGGGTAAGTCTTGCCTTTCCCTTTATCTCGCCTTGTTTTCTGCCACCCCCCCCCCCCCCCCCCCCCCCCCCCCCCCCCCCCCTTCTCTCGCCCATGGTACCTTTTCACACCGAGTATCACATCGCTCTCTTCTTTTCGACTGTCCCTACTATTTCTTGGCCGGGCCCTGAACCTCGCTCCCTGTCCCTCCACTCTTTTCTTTTGCTCCTCATGGCCAACTCCCGCCCTGTTCGAGCCGTCATTTTTATTCACACACCTCTCTGTTAGCTCATCTGTTCTTGTCCTTCACCTTTTTGCTTTTCAGCCAGCTCCTCGGACCTCTTTCTTTACCTCTCTCTCCTTCTGCGTCTCGACGAATTCATAAAGGACCATCCTCCCTCCCTCCCCCATCTTCACCGATCTTGAATGCGCCCCTATCAACCTCACGGAGATCGTCTGACTGTCTCTTTCCCTCCAACATAAAACACCAGCTCGCCCTCGTCCTTTGCTTTCTTCACCTTGGTGTTTCTTGTTCCCTTTGTTGCACCTTGCTTCCTTTGCACAGCTTTCACTTGTCCGGTCTCGCCATCGTCGCTGCTTGCCAGAGACGTATTGATACACACGCATCAACGCATATATCTCTCGTGTCGTTGCTGTCTTGAAGTGTCCTTGCCTCCTCCACTTCGTTTCTTGTCTTTCTATTCCGTCCTTGACGCTTTAAAGCTGGCCTTCCAAACACAACCCTTGCTTCCTAATTGTTCATCTTCTTCTCTGCTATTCCCTCCTCGCTCTTGCCTGGCTCTCGAAACAGCCTTCCGGATCGCGCCAATCGATCTCAGCAACACTCTCTACCCGGAACGGCCGTCCCTAGCAACATCGCGATCCGAATTTGTTGGATCGTTCGACAGAGGCTTTTCCTTGGTCGCATTGTGGTCGAACACGCTTCGCAGCCCATCTTGAGCAACGGTGTTTGTCTATTCTGCACCACCTCTGCACCACCCCTTCCCGTCAGGACTGGACATCGCCTTTCCCGGTTCCTCCTTGCTACCGCCAGTCGTCAGACGACCCACGAAGCCGCCGTGTTCATCGCTTCCGCATATACCATCACGCAATCCCGCCCCATCACCCGGAAAGATTGTATACGCACATACTTGTGTTTATATAAAGGCCCTCAAGTGCGCTCTGCCAACGTGCCACAGACACGTTTGGTTCGACCTCGCTCGCTCTTCTCACCCACACCAGCAACAGAACCTTACTCACCCCCTTCCCGCCCAAAGACATGGAACTCATGGAGCTCGTTGACCACGAGCCCGCGCCTCGCCCGTTCCGGTGCGACTGGCAGTCTTGCAATAAGGTTAGTGAAGACGAGGGAGCCGGTACTGACTCGCGAGAGAGACAATGTCCTAACACACCCTCAGAGCTTCAACCGCAAGTCGGACTTGCAGCGGCACTACCGCATACATACAAACGAGCGGCCGTACCAGTGCAATACGCCCGGCTGTGGCAAGAGCTTCATCCAGCGCAGTGCCTTGACCGTGCACATCCGTACGCACACTGGTGAGAAGCCGCACATGTGCCAGCACTCTGGCTGCAACAAGCGTTTTTCAGATGTAGGTGTCTTCGCTATTTGAATCTCGTCACCGGGACGATGGCTTGCTGACCACCTGCACGTTTAGTCCTCGAGTCTGGCCCGCCATCGGCGAATCCACACCGGCAAGCGGCCGTACAAGTGCGCCCATGATGGCTGCTTGAAGAGCTTCTGCCGCAAGACCACCATGGTCAAGCACCAGCGCCGCTCGCACCAGCGCGGCATCCACTCGTCGGAGCTCGACGACTGCACGTCCGAGTCGGGTAGCGACGAGTCGCCGTCCACGCCCAAGAGCAGTGCCATGCACTGGCCGACGGTGCCCCAGGGCCTGATTGTCAACGGCATGTCACACCACGCCCACGCCCTGCACCGCGCTCAGTCCTTTGCCTCCTTTGGTCAGAATGTCAACTACGGCATGCCGCAGCATTACGCCGCCGCCGCCGTCCAGCAACAGCACCGCCACAGCATGTCCAACGTCCAGCACGAGTACGGCCACCCGGTCCACGATCCGACGGCGGCCGGAGCCGTTGTTGTCACGACCATGGCGTCACACCACCCGGGAATGCCTATGATGCACCGCGCTGCCAGCATGCCCCAGCACTCGTACTATGTGACGGACCAGAACAACCCCGGCGTGGCCACGATGAACACCAACTCACCCCTGTCTACCGACGCCCCGTACCACCACCAGATCCCACGCCAGTCGGTCGAGCGCATGGCTGTCGAGATCCCCTTCTCGGCAACACCCGGTCTGGCCGCGTCCATCCAGAGCAGCCCCAGCAGCTTCTCTGCGTCCGGCCGCAGCCCTTCGACACAGGACGGCTTCTACACGCACCAGGCGCCCAGGCGGCCACCTATGCACTGCACGCCACCTCGCCTATTGAGCACCACGCACACATGGTGCAGTATGCCGCAGCGCCTCACAGCCAGCCGGCACCTGTCCCGCAGCCACAGCACCACGGCGTGCCGACATCGCAGCCGCCGCAGCATGCGAGCGAGGAGCAGTGGTACAGCAGCGTGCCCTACCAGTCGCCGGTCGAGGTGTCCGTGCCGCATATGGCACAGCTTCCGCCATACGGCTCCACCATGTATGATCCGTGGGCGAAGCCAAGCTTGAGTTCGAGACGTCTGGCATCCAGTTGCCGAGTGCGCGCATCGAGCAGATGTAACTCTTGTCTATCGTGTCAGCACCAACACCCCACGTCTTTACCAAACCCCCTAATACGCATAATATCGTCCTCCCATTCATCTTTTGTCTTTTTGTTTTGCCTTGTTCTTGCGCCCCATCACAAATACCCCAAAGGTTCTCACCTCGTGTAACATTACTGTTTCCTGTTCGTCTTGCATCTGCGTTTTCTTGCTGTGCTCTGGCCGGGTCGTCGGCGCCTTTTGCCAACGATTTTTTCGTGTCCTTTTGTGTTCCGCTGGCGTTGCTCTTCATGTCCTTTTGCTTTTCGGGGCTCACTCCTGTTGCATCGCAATAATGTCAGGCAGGCCTCCACGACGAAATGGCCACGTGTTTTGATTTTCGTTTTTATTTCCTTCTCTGTACTTGTTTTCCTTTTCCGCTTCATGTCCTGTATTTCTGCATCGTCCGCTTCGTCATCCCTGTTGCATAATTTTGTATTTTTTCTGACTTTGGGCGAGAAAAAGAAAATGGAGACTGGACGGCAAGTGCCGTCTTTGTTCTTCTTTTTCTCGACAATCGTATCTTGTTTCATTGACTTGTTGCTGATTGATGTGCGCCACGAGCTCTCCGAGGTTATTATCATTGTCATGACGTTTTTAAATGAATTTGACGGCCAGCTTTTCATTCAACACCCTCTTCTCTCTTCTTTCTCCTTTCTTCTTTTTCTTCTACCTCCTTGTCTTTTGTTCGACGTTTCCTATGTTTTAGCTCGGCGGGAAGGGCATACGGGCTGGTAATGGGCCAGACCTGGAACGGGGAAACATTGGGGAAAAACTCGGGAGCGAGGGAAAAAAGACCAAAGGAAAAAAAGGAGCAACGACAGGTCGAGGGCGGCGTGTTTGTCCCTTTGTCCATCGAGATCGCTTCTCGGTGTGTAACATTACCATCTGAATACCTCTTATATTCCTCTAATACTCTTGTCAATTTATCGAATTTTGCTGCTCACAGTATGCCCAAACTTTGCCTGTGACTCCAAGCCTATGTGACGGTAGACTCAGCTGTTAAGTATCTGTCGTTGTGTGCAAAAGAGATCCTCCTTGACGGCGGCCAGCGACGAGTGCGGCCTCTTGAAAACTTGTGCTCCATGGGCTTAGACTCCTCGTACATTTTGGGGGACGTGGACGGTTATGAGATGCATTGAATGAGAGGCGGTGAGCCATTGTCCTAGAAGATATGGGATGAGGAAGATTGACGGTGCAATGTATTTGGTCTTCTCTGTTCCGTTTGTGCAGATGATGCCGAAGCACGACTGGATGCGGACCTGTGCAAGAGCCGAGGGGGAATGCATGTAGTTGTCGAGTCAAAAGTCTCTGCAGGAGCCCGTATGCGTATGCTTCCTATACTCTCAGCATCGTCAAAAGTTTCCTCGGTGTCCGAATAATGGATGTACCTCGTATTAGTGGCTTACTTGACAATTCTGTTTGTAGGTCGTGATCATATCCAAGCTCTATAGGCATGCGATTTAGACAGGGCGATCCCTCTCCTCTCTCTACACCAAGCTCACATGCTTTTTTTGGCTTCCGTCTTCCCCTCTCTTGAGTCTGCCGTTGGGTGTTGTGAATCGTTTTCGTATGCTGAGAGTGCAAGATTACGCTGCACGGGGCTCAAAAAGTGCAGGCCGTCGTTAGTGAGGGATGAATATCACAACAAAAAAGGTAAACGCGAGGCAATTGGAGCAAGGCATAAGGCTGTAATGGGTCTGCGGCGTTGCAACGACACAGGGACAGGGCTACCCGCAGCGAGAGGTTGGTGCATGTGGCATGATGGCCTTGATTGATGACATCAAGTAGTTGCGATAGCGTGGGCCGCTTTGTTGCTCCTTTATAAACACAACGGGCAACATCTAAGCAAGGTTCTGCTGCGAGTATTCTTTTGGATGACTTGTGTCCCAGCTTTGTATTATATAGTCCAAGCATGGAGAAGGGAAGAACAGAGACTGCACTCGTGAGTGGATAGTCAAAAGAAGCGAACAAAAAGTGACGAAGCCAACCGGAGTATAGTGCGCGTATCATATCGAGCCCAATGACAATTGAAAAACAAAGAAACCGACAGTATCAGAGCGAGAATAGAAGGGAGATCGTGTGGAAATATAGCAAATGCAACGTGGGGTAAACGGCGTAAAGACGAAGGAAAAGAACCAAGGGGAAACCCAAAGTGACTTGGACAAGACTCAAAGCTTGCGATGCCAACGCCGTGTCAGACAAGAGTACAAGGAGTGTGAAGTTTAAGCAAGAAAGTACGTTGAACTGACATGTGAAATACAACGGTCAAACAGGCCAGCAAGGAAACAAAAACTTAAAAGCCGCCACTGGCCAAGATAGCTCGCGACGGGAACAGGCCTTCTTTCTCCTGGGATGATGCACCGCCTTTGTTCTGCAATGCGGCCGGCCGTATTGTCAAACTCGACGATGCCGTCGATGGCGATGCATACAAAGGTTGCCCTGGAGGTGACGACGCTGCGGCGGGCATAGACATGGACAGCGTCGAGGGCATACTTGTCCCTGTGGCGGCCGTCGTAGCCGTTTCGGCCGTGCTGCTGCTGAGGATGCTGGCTGTGCTGGCTGTTGACGAAAAGGAGGCTGTTATGGCCGCTGCTTGACTGCCAGGGGCTCCAGTGTGTTTGTGACTGTGCTTGTGTTGCGACTGCGAATGGCTTGTACTACGCCGCGGGGCAGCCCACGAAGTCAAAGCATCGCCCTCTTCGTCATCGTCATCCCGCATGAGAAGTGGCGGCAACTCGAGCGACTCGATGCTGTCCATGTCATCTGGTCGTTTTGGAGGTGGCGGTGGCGGCGGAAGGGCACGTGTCGGTAGTGAAGCCGTGGCAGGACAGACTCGTTTCTGGCAGCGCGAGTTGGTGATGCTCTTCTACCAGCTGATGCAAGGGAATACGCCGTGGCGGGCATGCTGAAGCTACGACCACCGGGCATATTGCCAGTATTGTGGGGGCTGAACATTGGCGGCGGCGCGGGTCTGGCTTCGCTAGATCTGGGATCTCGAGCGGCCCCTCGTGTGGCCGTTTTGGACGCGCTGGACTGATTTGGCCATTGTTAACAGGTCCTGAAGAGAAAGATGCACCTGTACCGGAGACACTTGACAAAGGCATCATCGGCTCAACCGTGTTGGTCGTGACGGCATTTCCGTAGAGGCTTGTGGCCGGGATGACGGTTGACGATGCGGTCGAGTAGCTGCCGTAACTGGAGCGCGGGCCACGAACCGTTGGTGCACTGCCCAACCCACCAGAAAGATTTGTCGAGAAGATGGAGTGTGGGAGGGGAGGGAGAGGTGGAACGGGAGCTCGATCGGCTGTCTGGTGATCTCGATCTGTTTCAGTGACCTCGCTTTCTGCGGCTTTCTGGAAGCTGTAGAAACCGTGCTTCTGTTGCTGCTGTTTTTGTGCTCCAGCTTCTGCTGTTCCTGCTGCTGGGACGGCCGAATTGTCGGCGTCCGTTCGCGCCGTGGTTCCAACTTGTTTGTTGTTGGTGCACAGATCGGCGAGCTGGGGAAGTAGTAGGGCACAAAATTGCCGTTGTAGCCGTAGTACCCATAGTAGCTGCTACCACTGTTGGCTGCCGACGCGCGATTGCGGTTGTGACCAGCCCGCATATCGTCGTTGGCATCAGCGTCTGGACGGCCGCGGGCACTCAGTTGCGTTGGACTTGGTGGTGGTGATAGCGATGTCAGAGGCGGCGAGATGCTACGCTCACGCTGCCGCCGTGAGAAGATGGACGGCAAGACGCTGCGAGGGGCGCGTTCGGCCATTCCAGGCGGCGTGCGCTCATCGGATACGTTGTTGACTTTCTGAAAGTCCGGAACATGGCAAAGAATCCCGCACCTGTCCGTTTCGGCGACGTCTGCTTTGTCGACGACATATTGCCGGTCACAGTGGACACTGCCCGCACCGATGTGCACGAGTTGGTCGGAGAGATGAGCGGCGTCGGCACCTCGTCATGGTGCGCGCCACGACCACGACCATGGCCAGGATAGAATAGCATCTGCCCTTGTCGGCGTAGGCGGGCAGTGAGACCGATGCTGCCGCTGTTATTCGCATGCGGGGGCCGACGGGCCGGGCCGACACCGCCGGCCCCACTTCCTCCTCCGCCCCGATGCTGATACGACTGTTGGCCGAGCATATTGTTGCGTCGCCGGCGCAAAAAGTAAAAGACGATCCCGGCAACCAGTAGAACGACGACAACAATGCAGACAACAATGGCACCCTTGACACCAGCAGATGGCCCGCTGGGAAGACTCGAGGCAATGCGGAGCTATTGTCGTTGTCGCCGCTACTATTCGCCCCGTGCGACCCTGTGGCAGTCGGCGTTGTGCCAATGCCAATATCTCCCGAGGTGAGCGAGGTTGCCGCAATGGGTGTTCCAGCGGCTGTTGTCAGGCGCTGGCTGGGAAGCGTCGTGCCGGCGACGAGAGTGTTTTTCCGTCCTGCGGAGGTCATTGCCACTGTCGGTATCGCCGTCTCTGTCTTGGTCTCGGTAGCGACGACGGCACGGTTGAGACACGGGTTGGCTGACGGATCGGCCGCAAGTAGGCTGCTGCAGTAGTAGCTGTCGGGTGGTGGGCCTGGATCGTAGATGGAGGAGAAGCCGATGCTAGTAAGTTAGAGGTCAAGCTCACCACAGAGAAAGAAAACAGTGCAGAACTCACTTCTGACACTGGTTGATGATCAAATCGACGTTGGCTACATGTGTTAGCAGAGCGCACTCAATGTGGTCTTGTTCATCGTCAATACTTACGGTCCTGGCCGGCTCCACCGCCGGCGTCGATCCAGACGCCGCAAAAGGCCGAGTCGCACCAGTAGAGCTGCCAGAGCGCCTCCTGGGGCGCTGTATTTGACGACAAGAGCGAACAAGTATCGGCGAGGGGTGGTGACGACGAAGAATGAAGAGAGCTGAAAAATCCTTGACGGCACGCGTCGATGCACCGCTGCGCGTCGCCGCCGTCGTAAAAGGTTGTCAACACGGACCGGCGGACAGCCGGTCGATGGGATGACAGCAGTGAGCTTGGAGAAGACGATTGTTTGTTGTTGTTGTTGTTCTTGGCGGCACTTTCCTTGTTGCATGAAGGACGGTCGTTGACCGGGAAGCTGGCATCGTGGACTTTGCGCTCTTTGATTTCCGTGCTGCCACTATCGTGTCGTCCTCCGCGATCCAGGGGACAAAGACACTGGGCTGGTGTCTCGGGAAGACCCATAGCTGGCTTATTTCTCGGCCGTTAAAGAGAAGGCGGCAGGGTGTTAATAATGAAGGGGGGAGGGGATGAAGAGAGAGGAAATAGGAGAATGAAGGACGAGGACAAGGGATGTGACGGGGGAGGCGAGAGAGGTAAGGTGGTGGATGGAGATGAGCGAGATCTGACCCGCAAAGGCCATCAACGATAGACTTGGATGGAGCGATGAATGGAAAAAGAGAGACAAACAGACAGGGAAACAAGGACGACGAATGCAGAGACGAGATCACGAATCGAGAATACTGGTGATGGAAAGGTGCGTTGAGAGGGGGCGAAGAGGGAAGAAAGACGAAAGACAAGAGGCAAATGACGAGAAACAAAAAGGGTAAGCGAAGAGGCGGATATGTTCTGGCCCACGTGTAACGAAACCAAAAGGATGATCAATGTGCGAGACGGGGAGAGCGGGAGGGCAATGGACCGTAAGGATGGCATCGCCGCTTGAATCAAGAGCCGAACGAGGGACGAGGAGAATACAAACGACCTGAATGCCACGACGGGTGCAAAAGATAGGACAGGGACAAACACGACGGGAAGCGTGGGACGTCCCGAAGCTAGACACAAAGAAGGGCTGGCAAGAGGGGACAGGGACGAGGCTGGCACGTTGGCGGACTGGCAAGCTGGCTGGCGGATGCGTATCGAATAGATCGATCCGACCGGGATGAGAACAGAGCAAGAAGAGCGACCAAACGAACAAACAAACAAAAGAAGAACAAAAGGGAACAGGGGACCCCGACAAAAGACAGACAGGCAGAATCAGAGACAGACATGGACAGAATCAGGCGACGGAGCAATTTAACTACGAGAAACAAGGAACAAGCATCTGCCTGCAAGGTCAAGGTGGCCTTTGAGGCGAAAACAAAACAAGAGGATCCAAAGTTCTACGGAGTAGATATCAAAGACACAAGAGACACCAAGACAAAGAGGCGTTGTCTGTCCAAAAGAGGCAGTGTGGAGCGAGGAGGCTTCTTTTCTAAGCGAGAGCCAACACGGGCCAAGGACGGGAGAACATGGAAAGAGAAAAGGAGGGAAGAAGATCTCCTGTCCTGTGTAACGGGCATACCGTCAGCAGGAATGGTGAGCCCCAGCCATGTCTCGTCCCAGCCGGTGGTCTGTCAAGGAGGAGAAATGGAAGAGACAGGTAGACAGAGACACTGGCAGACAGGCAGACAGGCAGACAGAAAGACAATGACGTCCGAGGCGGCAGGTGGGACCACAGCTTGAGACAGAAAGATGTAGCGAGAAGACGGTGGAATCACCAAAGTGAAGCAGGGCGAACACAAGGTGAGAGAACTATATAACAGATGGCACGTATGTCCTTGAGCGGCACACTGAAAGGCAGGATGTCCATGAGGCTACAGCATGCTCAAAGGAGAACAAAGTTTGGGAGAAACTCTGACTGCATTGCAACACTACAGTCATCACTCTTGTGTTGGTTGCGTGCACAAAATTGGGCAAAGAACGATATGCAAATAAGAATTGAGATAGTGACGCAACGCAAACGCAACTGCAAGTTGCAAACAAAATGAAACGGAGAGGAAAGTCGGCAGCCCGAAAGCTTTGTACACCCAAAGAAGACAAGGGGGTGGAAAGTAGTCTGTGGAACGCGGCTCTGTGCGTATCCGTACGGCGAGGTCATGGGAGAAGAGGTCCATTTGTCTCGTAGAAACACATTACATTGCATTCGTGGTGGTGAACGAGGGCTGACGAGGGCTGACGAGGGCACAGACAGGCACGCAAATAATGTGCTTCCACTCGATAAATGCACGCTGCCGGCTGTCTCTGCTGCTTGAGTGACCTCGATAGCTACTGTTGGCGGATGCAAATGCTGATGGTATCATCGGTTAAAACGACGACACGGTCGAGAGTCACAACGTCAGATAAATCTTTGAAATCCCCCCTTTTTGTCGTTCACTTGTCCAGATAGCCAGGTACGGATGACAAAGAAAAAAGGGGCAAGTGCCACATCTGCAGACAACGGCTGCTTATTCAAGCCGTTCCATGGTTAATCTGTCGTGGTCTTCTTTTTCTTCTCCCCTCGTCTTCATATCTGGCCTGCGTTCGCTGTCGTGACACTGTGAGTCCCCCTCTCCGTACAAAGCATGCTGTGCAAGGCAAGCTATTTTCAGCGTGCTGTTGGACGACAATGGGAAATAAAGGGGATCGGAAAGGCTACCAAAAGGGAGCGAATACAGCCGTGGGCAAATGCTGCGTAATTTGGAGCCGACCGCGTTTCATCCAGTGAATTGGGCTCACTAGGCGAGCTGCCACAAGCAACGAGGCACCTACTTTTATCACGTTTGCCGTGCCTCCTTGGCAGACCATCCCGAAGTCAGGCAGAACATCTCGGCCCAACAGCCCTTGGCGAAGAAAGCATACTGGACAGACAGGGACATGCAATCCCGCTGCCAAACTCAGCGAAGACAACTTCGTGCTTGCATTTTTGGCTGTCTCTCCGACAGTGGCAGATGCTGCAGTGCTTTGTTTGTGCATGTGTGTTCGGGCCCGTCTCTGTCTTTCGGACACCTGGGCTGGTTGGGTACTGGAAGCACAGCTTTTTACAAGCGGTTTACAAAAGTGCCTAGACAAGCCGAAGCCGAAGCCGAAGCCTTAGTAAACAGTAACAAGACAGAGGACAGAGATATGGATCCAAAACGTGCAAGCATTGTGTGTATATATGCAAGAAGCCTTTTTTTGCGACTGGCCGCCGCTGGTAGAGCCCCTTTGGTCGGCCTTTGAGTCCCGTCCCTGGTCTATCTGCACGGAGTACACGTAAATCTTCCGCCCGGCCACCGGGTCAGCTCTTCCCAATATTCCATGCAGGCATCCAGGAGGAGCGCATGTCGAGATGCGGTGTAGTGGTAATAGCCAGCTGAGGCGACAGAGGGGAGGGGCCTGCTGAGAAGCCCGAGGAAGAAGGGAGTCGAGCGTTGGTCGCACCAAGATCCTTCGACTCTTGTCTGGGTCTGTTTCCCTTTCTTTTCTTTTCGTTCTTCCGGCTTTTATATTTTCTCCCTTTCCTTGTGCTTTATTTTGTAACCATCTGGTCTCTCTTCCAAAGGTGCAGCGTGAAGTGGTGAGTTGTAAACGACCGCGAGTGGTCCGCCTCTGTCGAGGAGAGCAAACACCCCAGTCTCCAGACCCAGACACCCGTCCTCACAGCGATTGGCTGGCACCCGAGTAGATCCATCTTCAACCCCAGCGGTGTAGCACACACAATGGTCGCTAGAGGCGACCGTCGTGGCGATTGGTGGGAGACTGAACATGAAAAGACAAGGGCAAATCGACAGTCCCACCACTGTCCATGCTGCCGGGAACGAGCCTTGCCCCTTTTCTTCTGGTCCCTGGTGACCCGTTTTTGTGTTTCTTCACCCTCCCGTGCTCGCCGTATTGATCGCATCCTTCTAGACAGATTCCACGTCGGAGTGAAGAATACGTAGTAAACAGACAAGAGCGAGTCCCACCCACTGCACCCACCTCTTTGCGAACTCTCCAACTCGTATCTCTAGTCATACAACACCTCCAGCTGCTTGCTTCAGAGTTGCTGCCTCTCGTCGTGTTTTGGTGTGGGTTGGCGTTTTGATGATGGCCGGTGACGTTTCGCGTGGTGGGAACGGCGGTCAAGAAGAGCCCTTCCAAGAGGCGAGGACCCGTCATAAGGCAAGTCGGACGTCAAACACGCAGTGCCAGACACCCGGTGCAAACGTCTTGACTTGCTCAATGTGCTCCACGACGGCCACGCAGCCACCCGGCAACCTCGCTGGCCCATGGCGTCACCAGTGCCTGGATTTCCGCCTGTCGGCTAGTCAGCTCCTCCACACCGACATTCTCGTGGAGATGCAGCCAGCCGGCCCTCGTTCTTTGTCAGTTGCTGCTGCGGTGGATTACCCACAACGGCTTCAAAGGCCGTACGCCAGTGTCGCGGCTTGTTGGAAGCAGTCCGCAGTTGACGTGAACAACGTCGCCGAGTGTGTGGCCTGGCGGTGATGGAGCAGCCACGGCTGCAGCTGCGCGCAAATCGGCAAGCCGTCGGGCAGCATGCTTGTTGTCCTCGACATATATGACAATCTGGGGCGGCCCATTGTCGTCATCCACCCATTGTTGTCCCTGTCCTCTGCATCCTCTGAGCCTTTGCTCTCTTCTGCGTCTTTGAGAACTCTCGAAAGCACGACGCCGTCCGTGGGCTGTGCCAGGTCCGCTGCTTGTCGTACCACACGCACCGACCATCCGTTGCGCGTGGCGCCTCTCCGCAAGGCCTCGGCGCTCCATGGGTTGAGCTCCCAGCCGATGACACGCAGGCCGCGCTGGGCGTACGAAAAGACAAAGTAGCCGATGCCCGCGTAGAGGTCGACAGCCCAGCGGTCGTTGCATCGCCGTGCGGCCAGTCCAGTAGCCGCGCCTTCTCCTTGATGTTGCCCCGGCTGAACATGGACCACCGCGGCGCCCACGTCTGGTAGAGTCCGTTCTGCTTGGTGCTGACCCAGAAAGCCCGCCGGAAGTCTGCGGCCGTGGGCGGTCCACCATTTGCAGTCGTCGCAGGGCCAAAGTCGCCATACAACGGCCGCAGCCCAGTCGGAGACCGCAGAATGTTCTCTTCATCTTCTGTGCTGTCCGTATGGAGCGGGATGCCCTCGTTGACGGCCAGTGGGTTAGCTGCGCATTGGTGTCGCCGTTGCCCGACCCTGAGCCTCGTGGCGATGGCGAAAGCGCCGACAAGATGTCCCTCCACAGCTGGTCCTGCTGCTCTCGCGACACGGCCGCCAGCACGGTTTGCCATGACGGCGGAGCTGGCGACGTGGCTAACATCACGGGCGGCGCCACTTCCGGTGCACCAGCATTGCAGCTGAAACTGAAGCTGCCCGTCGGCAGCAAGACCATGGGCTCGTAAATCACCCAGCGTTTCGGCGCCTGCGCCACCAGCGTCTCGACGGGCCCCTCGGGCAGCGACGCGCCGACCGACAGCGGCAGCCCGTGCAGAGTCGGTAGCACGCACGTCAGCCAGCGGCGCACGACGGCGGCGAGCTTGCTTTCGGCTTGGGCTTCTTGGGACGGCCGTCCTTGGCGTGAGTGCGCCCGTTGAGCTGCCTCGTCGGCGTCGGCGCGTCTCGCGTTGCCGTGGCGCCCATGTCAACCTCCATGTCGTTGATGCCGTCCCTCTTGTAGGTTGGTCCGCTTGTATGCCGCCTATGCTAAGACGCCGCTCATAGCCAGTGGGTGTCACCGGGTGTCGCTCCTAGAGCCTGAAAGCTGCTGTGAGATCCCCTTCGTTTGAGATGACCCCGAAAAGGCTCCGTACCTGACAGGGCTAGAATTCGGTTGTGGTGAATCCACTGCTAGCCTACACCGTTTGCAACTTCGTACTTCGCCGACGCCCTAGGCGGCTGTCTTGTTATCGCTTCGATAACATTGCATTTTGACCCTGGCCGTTGATCCAGGCTAGAAAATGTTGCGGACTTTGCCTTTGACTGAGCTAGCGGC
Source organism: Sporothrix phasma (assembly GCA_016097075.2). NCBI lineage: Eukaryota > Fungi > Ascomycota > Sordariomycetes > Ophiostomatales > Ophiostomataceae > Sporothrix > Sporothrix phasma. The sequence continues at coordinate 863,679 of JADMNG010000004.1, read as the reverse complement.
TAGCGTCACAGCACAAGCGGCAGCCGGTCTGGGATTTCAGCATGTCCGTGTGTCAGTGTGGAGAAGACCCCCAGAGCCCCAGTGCCCTCTCCGAGACCCCCAAAAGAGGGGAAAAGCAATCAAGAGCGGCCAAGACACGCCTAGGCAAGGGAATGTATCTTACGACCTGGAGAAAGCCTCGCTCTCCACTGCAGCAAGGACCAGACCTGGGGAAAGCTCATTTTCATAGGAACAAAAAGGCTGGGGACATCTCACCGCGTTGCGCGTTGCGAGTTGCAAAGTCCCCGTTCACCATCGTCGTCATCGTCTCAAGTTCACTGCACGCGCCTGTTTTCTCCGAGTCAACAGCGCCAGCCTTCACAATGGCTCACAAAGACTACCCGGCCATCCACCAGGTCGCGCAAGACTCGACGGAGCCGCGCGCCAAAGGCAAAGTCGTCATCATTACGGGTAGGTATCTGTTTGCCGGATAGCATGCCATGCGTGCAAAGAGCGAGGCGTTTGGTGCTTCTGTCGCCGTACAGCCGTATTGACCCACCCGATTCCCAGGCGCAAACTCTCTGCTCGCATTGGCCGTGCCTCGGCGCACCAGTTTGCCCAGAACGGCGCCCGCGCGCGTCTACCTCTGCGACTTTGCCGACGAGCACCTCTCTGCTCACAAGGAGGACCTCGACCGCCGCTTCCCGTCTGTCGACATCCACGTCCGCAAGTTTGATGCTGCTGACGAGACCGCCGTCCGCAACGTCGTCTCCGACGCCCTGCAGCGCTACGGCCGTCTCGACGTCTTCTATGCCAATGCCGGCATCCTGGGCCCTCAGACGGTGTACAGCAACATCGACGCTGAGGGCTTCATGCAGACCATGCGCGTCAATGCCCTGGCCCCTTTTTGGCGGCCAAGTACGCGGCCCCCGCCATGCAAAAGACGTCCACGGCCAAGCCCGTGGCTGGCGGCAGCATCATCATGACGGCGTCCGTGGCTGGCCTGCGGTCCAATGCGGTGCTACGCCGTACTCGCCTCCAAGGCGGCCGTCATCTCGCTGGCCCAGACGCTGTCGTTTCAGCTGGTCGGCACAGGTGTGCGTGTCAACGCAGTGTGCCCGGTCTGATCGAGACGGGCATGACGTCGACTATGTTTGAGGCAGCGCGGGCGCGTGGCACACAGGGCAAGATCGGCCAGCTCAACCCGCTGCGCCGGCCGGGCTTCGCGAATGAGATTGCGCGCGCGGTGCTGTTCCTGGGCAGTGACGATGCCAGCTACGTCAACGGCCAGGCATGGGCGGTCGACGGTGGCCTGAGCGCGGGCCATCCGTTCGTGCCGGGCAAGCTTGCGTAGGTTGTACTGTGTGGATGGGCTTTGGTGGGAGATAAGCATTTCTAAATCTACCTCTTGACGTTTATCGTTCTTCTTGGTTTCGTTTTCGGGCCCATCTGTACAATACCGGACGCCTTCTGAACATACAACACCAGCATGCCGCCAGCAAGTAGACATGACGTGAAACGTACGCGCGCCGCACCGTCGCCACGGCCTCTGCCCCTCGTTTCTTTCCCGTCGTTTATAAAATGCACTGCTGCCAAAAAGCAGTTCCAGCTGCGCCAGTCCCCTCCACGGCCGCCCTAAATCACACCCGGAATCACCGCATAGCGCCGGCCCACCTGGTCAGCACCGAAGCGCTCAATGTACCAGCGTTTGCCCTTAACAGCCCGCGGCAGCATTGCAAGCACCTCATTGACCACAAAACATGCGCGCCGGCACACAGCTCCAGCCCGCCGCCATGTAGAAGCCGTCCACTCAACCCACTCCGCAAAGTAGTGCGGTACAGCACGTACTTGAACAGCCCGGCGTCGGGATCTGGTAGTGCTTGTCCACCTTTTCGAGCGGCGTGCCGTCCTCCATCGCCTTGCGTGTGCGCCGCTGCTCCTCGCGCCGCCGGATCTCGCGCAGCTCCGTCGTCGTGGTAGTAGTTGACCGCCAGACCCAGATAGAACACGGCAATGCCCACGGCAAACTGCAGCGTCGGCCACGGCGACAGCTGGGCGTCCCAGTCGGCGGCCGTCGTGGCCCGTACGCGGCGAGCCAGGAGGCGATGTTGGTCGCGTTGACGAGCTGGAACATGACGCCGGCGCACCACACAAACAGGTGAATGGGCGACATGGACGGCGCCATGAGCGGGTACATGATGGCGCGGTAGCTTAGTGGATGACAAAGAGGCCGGCGAGCACCTTGTTCTGCCACGGCAGGTCCGAGATGCCCTGCTGCTTGGTGAGCGTGCTCATGATGTAGAGCAGTGTCAGGAAGCCAGGGCTTTCCATGGTCAACCAGGCGACGCGCCCTGGAATGTTGAGACGGCTGTTGACGGACGTCTTGCCCATGCCGTACCATCCGATCACCCATTGCAGCGAGGGAACTGTATTGTCAGCGGTGAGAGGGGGGAGGCGAACCAAGGAACGAGAGTACTCACAATCGGGTAGAATTTCCACAGCTTCAGGACGAAGTCATAGTTCTCGCGCGTCGGGGGCATCCAGCCCTCGATGAGAGCCATGCTGCGAGGAGGGCGAAAGAAGAGGACCAGGGCGGTTACCGTGTGGCGGTGGCTGTGGCGGCTCTCGTCGTAAAGATGGAGAAATGTGAGCGGTTCAAGACGGTCGTCTGAGTCCTTTCTCAAGCAGACCAGTCGATCTGAAAGTCAACAACAACGGACCGAGCGGTACACCAGCAAAGACAAGCGACCAGTCTATACAGGAAATCGGAGAATAATAGTGCACGACAGGCCGTCAACAGGTGCCTTACGAAAAGATGTCGTCGCAAGAGTGGGCGTTCTCAAGGTCAATGGCAAGATGCGGTGCAGGATGCCAGGTTTTGTTACTCTCCACGCCAAATGGGCGGAAGACGTCAGTGACCTGTTGCCCAGATGCCCTGTTGAAAGCCACCATGTGTACGAATTAGACACTGGTCTGTTCCTGCTAAGCCGTGTTTGTTGTTAGCAAGTGGTCGGGGGGCAATTGTCGCTATCATTCAGTTGGCCAAAGCCGCGCGACCATCAGCCACTTCTCTACACCCAAACTGTCTGCCGGCATGGCTCACCTCAAACTCCAGCCAGGGGCAGCGATGGTCGGCAGCATCAATAGGAATCTCACTGGACTACGATGCAGATGCGTGTCTATTCGTCCAGGTTCCATCATGCGAGGCTCCCATCCCACCAGGTTGGCAGCCCATCCAGGTCCACGTGACATCGACGGCCTTGATCCGTGACACAAACGTGCCAGACAGCTGTAGATGGAAGGTCAAAGAATCGCACCAAGTGAAGGCGCAAGGCGAACCAACTTGCGCTAACGGCCGCCTGTATTGGGCCACGCGGATTGGCTGCAGAATGTATCTTGCGGGTAGACATTGTGCTTCGGCCTGACCCAACACTCGTTTAGTAAGACACCTAAACGTTGTTCTTTCGGCCTTCATTTGATTCCTCCGCCGGTGCCAGTCGACTACTTTGTGGTCTCTCACGAGCATTTCCAAGCCGAGTGGATGCAGCGGTGCCTCGCCTTTTGATGACTTGCATCAGCAATGCGGGACTCGCCTACAGACTACTCTTCCCAGCTTTACAGGCGCTTGAGCACGCTGTGCACTGCAAATTAGGCCACCAACTGGCCGTTACAGGCATCCACAGGACACACGCCACCCCACGCCAGGCCCAGTCACGATTATTACGCAACAGGCAGGGACCCGAAATCGCGTCTGTGGAGCAACAGCCGCCCGGGCCCTTTGGTTTTCAGCTTCCTTTGCTGACTTCGTCTGGCTTCGTCCGTTTCTCTTTCTCTCCTTTCCTCCCCGTCCTCGTCCCCGGCCGCCACAACCACCCCCCAGGACGACCCCGACGAGCTTCACCCCTCCCATTCCTTGCGCACCGCCTTCTTCTTCCAGGTTCCCTTCTCATCTTGTATTTCCATCTGTACTTTTGAACGTTGACTCTTTGCATTGCGTCTACGTTTCACCAACTTTCCTTTTCTTCTTTCTTTCATTACCCCTTGGGACCACTCATCTCCAGCATCCGGTTCTCGCATTGCGCCGACGATATACGATCTGTACGTGTACTCGCATCGAACGAACGTTCTTCGCCTCCGGTTTGTCGCTAAGCCCCAAGCATGCAGACTGGGTCCGAACGGCGAGACGTGCGCATGTCTTGCATCATTACTGTCCTTGTGGATCTCTAACAACTTTCTCGTTACTAACCATTGTCGCAGAGCATTGCAACTGCATACACCGACCTCTCGACGACCATTGATAGCATCACCCTCAGACGTCCTAGTCGAATCGACCACAACCGTCCCAACAAGGCGCTGTCGAATACCTCTCGTCACGACCAAGGCTACCGGCCTCGCTCCCAGAGCTCCTCAAACCCGGCAAGGCCTTTGCGCACCTACCGAGCCAGGCCGAGTCGACTGACATCTGGTCTTCTGTCGCAAAGATGCCGCAGATGATGGGTGCCAGCCCAGTTCTGCGCCTCGCCTTCAACGGCGCTGTGCAGGCGGGCGCATCAAGACTTCAGATGGGCACAATATCGGCTTCGACATCGGCCTGAACCGTGTCTTCCGTCCGGCCACGTCCGCTGCTGCTCAACACATGCGCTTCTACACAGGCGCCTCTGGTCTGACCACCGCCTCCCTCCGGGCTACAACCGGCTCTCCCTTCACGTCGAACCGGACAACCGTGCCTTTCACGCAGGCCGCACAACACATGGTGGCCCGGTCACAACAGCAGCGTCGGGGTGTCGTCCTGTCTGGCGGCATCTCACGCAACCTCCTCGAGAACCGCGAATCCGCCGCCAACCGCAACCCGAGCAGCGCCGCCGCCCAGAACGCATTTTACCAGGTCCTCCTCAAGGCGAACATGCCCATGATTGTTATTGAACGTTATACCTCTGGCCGCTTCGCCTCCAACGAGGCCACCACTGAGGCCTACCACCGCGCCCTGGGCATGATCAGCTCTGCGGCCGGCGCTGTGCCTCCGTCCGTGGCTGATGGGTCCGCTGTCGTGGGCGGCATGAGTGGCCCTGGCATCGCTGCGAGCAACTCCCACCTGTCGCCCACCCAGCTGCAAGCTGTTGGCCAGGCCATTGCCGCGCAGCACCGTGGCGCATCCATTGCCATGGGCAAGGGTGCGCTCGGCACAGGTGCCAAGGACACACCGATCCACGTCGTGGTTGACCAGCCGCTCGCGAGGTGCTGTTCAAATGGATCAAGTTTGTGCTCTGGTTCTGCCTGTTCACCTACTTTAGTTTGGTCATGATAACAATGTTGATTGAGGGGCTGAACACGTTCAAACGCCCAACGGGTCGCTCGGACAATGAGGTCAAGGCCGAGAGCCAAAAGACCCGCTTCACGGACGTCCACGGCTGCGACGAGGCCAAGGAGGAGCTGCAGGAGCTGGTCGACTTCCTCAAAAACCCCGCGGGCTTCTCCACCCTTGGCGGCAAGCTGCCCAAGGGCATTCTCCTGGTGGGCCCGCCCGGTACCGGCAAGACGCTTCTGGCGCGTGCTGTGGCCGGTGAGGCTGGTGTTCCCTTCTTCTACATGTCTGGCAGTGAGTTTGACGAGGTGTACGTGGGTGTTGGTGCGAAGCGCGTTCGCGAGCTGTTTACGAGTGCGCGCTCCAAGTCGCCTGCCATCGTTTTCATCGACGAACTGGACGCCATTGGAAGCCGTCGCAACTCGCGTGATGCTGCGTACGTGAAGCAGACCTTGAACCAGCTCCTGACGGAGCTGGACGGCTTTGAACAGAACAGCGGTGTTATCATCCTGGCTGCGACCAACTTCCCCGAGCTGCTGGACAAGGCGTTAACGCGCCCGGGCCGTTTCGACCGCCTGGTCAACGTGGACCTGCCGACGTGCGCGGCCGTCTTGCCATTCTCGAGCACCATGCCACCAAGGTCAAGGCCGCCAAGGACGTCGATCTCAACTCCATTGCGCTGCAGACGTCTGGTCTGTCGGGTGCTGAGCTCGAGAGCATTGTCAACCAGGCAGCCATCCACGCCAGCAAGGCCAAGTCCAAGTTTGTGAGCAAGAACGACTTTGACTGGGCCAAGGACAAGGTGATCATGGGCGCCGAGCGCAAGAGCATGGTGATCAGCCCCAAGGAGAAGGAGCTGACGGCGTACCACGAGGCGGGCCACGCGCTGGTGAGCTACTTTAGTCCCTCGTCGCCCAACAAGCTGTACAAGGTGACGGTGCTGCCTCGCGTAGTTCGCTGGGCCACACGTCCATGCTGCCGGAGATGGACAAGTACTCGTACAGCGTCAAGGACTTTTTGGCCATGATTGACGTGTCGCTGGGTGGCAAGCTGGCCGAGGAGATTGTTTACGGCAACGAGATGGTGACGGGCGGTGCTTCGAGTGTACGTTTTTCCCCGTAACCTGTCCAGCTTTCCAACATGCTAAGACATTGCCGACTAACCCCATTCACAGGATCTCGAGCACGCCACGTCCATTGCGTACCGCATGGTCACGCAGCTGGGCATGTCGGAGAAGGTCGGCCCCGTCCAGTTCTGGAGTCGCTACAATCAACTGAGCTCCGAGACCAAGTCTGTTATCGAGGCTGAGGTTCAGAAGACGCTGTTCGAGGCGTACGACCGCTCGCGCAAGCTCCTGGTGTCCAAGCGGAAAGAGCTCGACCTGCTCGCCAAGGCACTCCTCGAGTACGAGACGCTCGACAAGGAGGAGGTCCTCAAGGTCATTTCGGGCCAGAAGCTGACCGACCGCATTGCCGTGCCCATCGGGCCCATGCTGGTGCCCAAGACACCCGGACCGCTCGACGAGGCCATGCCGCCAGGCCTGGGCCCGGACAGCGACGACAGCAAAGCGCCGCCGCCGCCACCGCAGACTGCCACGCCATGATCAAAGGTCGGGTGGTGACGGTTGGGGGCGAGTCGACGATGGCCTTTATTTGTTCATTGCAAGCGAGGAACGTGGGAAGAGGAAGTGATGGGAGACATGCGAGAGGGCTTGCTGCGGCGGCATGGTTATGCCGCTCGGCTTTGGCTAGGCTAGGGAGAAAAGATCTGGGACACGGACTAAGAAGGCCGACCTTCTCACTGTCCACTTGTCTGCATGTGTATTTTCGTCTTGTTCTTTTATCACCAGATCCCATCATACAACTTTTTTTCTGTTTTCATTCTTTGTTTCCATTGTCGTTTCCCGGACCAATGTCATCTTTTCCGAGTTTGGAGTTTAGAGTCGCGCCATGGCCGCTCGATGATTTGTAAGATGTCGATTACAGGTCAATAGCCTCCTTATCAAGGGGTGGGAATTTGGCGACGTTTTGTATCGCTATTTGCAGCAATCCCCGACCGGACTCAAAGTATCGACGGCGTACGGAGCAGAGTGAGCATATCTGGCTGTCGAGCCACCGGCTTTGGTGTGCGGCCGTGGTGCCTGTTGCGTGGTAAAGGCCACGGCAGCAACGCCGACCGGTTATACGGTTGGCCTGAGGCAATAAGGTAAGGGGCTGTAGCTGCATGGAGGAACGGCATTGTCGTTGTGATGCGATGCGGCTGCAGGTCAAACGGTGGGATTGCTGCCTTTGTGTGCACTGATTGGCCGATCGATCAGTTCCATGACGTTGCTTAAGTGGGACCATTGACGTTCATGGTGCCGATGCGCGACTTGCAGGAGGGCAGGAACCACTGGACAGCTTCCTGCCGTTTGTCGCACCAGACTTGCACGAGGCGTAACCCGAGGTCTTTCCTATTCCAGACTGCCAGCTTCCGATGCCGAGCGGGTAATGTGGAAGGAGGGGTCAAGAAGCCATTACAAAGACAGTACCAACATGTTTGGTCGGGAAAGCGCAACCCAGCTGGCCATGTTTGGCTATTTCTGTCCGCAATTAAGAAGCTAAACACCGAAGCTCCTGCCCTTGGACTGTGTACTTGTTGCCCATGGAAAGTATAAGTAAAACAACTGCACCGCTGTAGTCTGTACATCTCGAAGCTCGCCATTTGCAGCTTCAATCTGGTGAGCCTCAACTGACGCCTACCTTCCACTGCAACGCTCTCTTGCAACCGGCACCAATTGCTTATACGTCCTACCGCAACATGACCAAAGTTCTGGTGACTGGTGAGTTTATGCTGCTGCTGGCGCATACCGTGCATGCGTACAATTCAACACTCACATCATTGGGCGTCCACTAACACCCGCCAGGTGGCTCCGGCTTCATCGCCGCCCACATCGTCGAGCAGCTCCTGGCCAAGGGCCACTCGGTCGTCACCACTGTCCGCACCGAGGCCAAGGCCGCCAAGATTTACGAGGCACACCCCGAGCTCGGCAAGGACCGCCTCCAGGTTGAGCTGACGCCCGACCTGGACAAGCCCGATGCTTTCGACGCGGTGGTGCAGGTGCCCGGCATCGAGGTGGTCCTGCACACGGCCTCGCCCTTCCACTTCCGCGTCACCGATCCCATCAAGGACCTGGTGAACCCGGCTGTCATGGGCACCACGAGTGTTCTCAAGGCGATCCAAAAGTACGCGCCGCAGGTGCGCCGTGTGGTGGTGACATCGTCGTTTGCGGCCATTGTGGACGACAACACGGTCGGCAACCCCAACCACATCTACACGGAGAAGTCGTGGTGCCCCATCACGCTCGAGGACGTCGGCTCGAACCCCAGCAAGGGCTACCGGGCGTCCAAGAAGCTGGCCGAGAAGGCGGCATGGGACTATGTGCGCGACAACAAGCCCAACTTTGACCTGGTGACAGTCAATCCGCCCATGGTGTTTGGGCCCATTGTGCACCACCTCGACAGCGTGTCGGGCATCAACACGAGCAACGGGCGCTTTGTGGACGCCCTGACGGGCAAGTGGAAGGCGGCCGGCGCTGTGCCGAGCCAGGGCCCGATTCTGATCTGGGTTGATGTCCGCGACGTGGCCACGGCACACATCCTGGCGGGTCTGGAAAAGCCCGAGGCAGGCGGCAAGCGGCTGTTTTGCACGCCGGGCTTCTACACGAACAACAAGATCTACGAGATTTTGAAGGACAACTTCCCCGAGTACAGCGAGCAGCTGTCGGGCATCCAGCCCAGCGAGGTACTCGAGGAGCATTTCCAGATTGACAACTCGGAGACACAGAAGCTGCTGGGCATCGACTGGATCCCCCTGGAGAAGAGTGTAGTCGACCTGGTCAACAGCCTCAAGCCTCTGCTGAAGTAGAGTAGACGGCAGAGCGGGAGAGCTGTGCAGGCTCTTTATTAAAGTACGAAAAGCAATGGCCATCATGTCTCATAAAGTCTTACCAACGTTGTCCCGCCATCCGTACGCGTATCTGTAGCCGGTCATGAATCCACCTCCATCGGCTGCGGCTGGCGTTGCGCCTCTTGTAGCCCGGCAATCTCCTCCAGCATGCCCGCCCGCCAGGCATCGTAGTCCTGCTGCTTGGCCTCGCTCAGGAAGTCGTACCGCGCCTGGAACATGCTGTCGGCGCGCCATACCTTGGTCGGATGCTGACACCGCCGTATTCCCCGTCGTCACCCTCGCCCTCTCCACCGTCTTCATCACTCGCAGCTCCACCGTCTCCCACATCGCCATCTGCGCCGCCGCCAGACACGTGCAGATTGGCAATGTCCTGGTACCAGTCGTTCTGCAGCCACTGGTGCTTGGACACGACGACCAGAGCATCGCGAAATGTTCGCTTCTGCAGGTCCTCCCAGCCGGCCCATGCGTCTTCGTCCCGCGTGCCCACCACACGCGCACTTTTCAAACGCGGCAAGGATCGCCTTTTCGTCAAGCTGGAACTGCCTCTCCTCCAGACCGCTGCTGCCGGTACCACCCGCTTTTGCGTCATTGTGCTCGCGCCACGAAGCCATGCAGTAGAGATAGAGTGCCGCCACAAGGGCTGTCAGACTGTCTTCGAGCCACTCTGTCATGTCTTCGTCGTCCGAGTCGTCCTCGTCGTCCTCCTCTTCCTCCCCATTCTCGCCATCTTTCTGATCCTTCCTGTCACGGTTCTTTGGTCGGTTTTTCTTCTCCTTGGCCTCGATGGCCACGTCACGGTGAATGGCGGCCAGGCCAGCGGCAATAGTCGGTGCCAGTTGCGGTGGCCCAGCTCGTGGCAAATGTAGCGCACCGTCGGCCGCACCCATGGCGGGAACGGCGTCACAGGCGCAGCAGGTTGTGCCTTTTTTCGTGGCGTTGGCTGTCCGGTAACCGCCCTTTTGAAGGTAGATCGCTGGCTCTGGCTGTTGTCGACGCCGCCCGCCGCGGTATATTGGCTCCGCTCGGCGCCGGCGAGATCAGACTGCTACCCTGCTCAATGCGTGTACTTGCCGTCGACGCACGTGCGCCTGGTGCCGGTGCCGGTGCCAAAATCGTGTTCAGGTGTGTGTAGAGGCGCTTGTAGAGCCGTGGCTGTATGGCGGCCGCGGCTCGATGGGGGCAGGTTGAGGCTCGTCTTGAGGCTGCTGCGCGTTAGTACTCAGTCAGACAGATGCAAATATCACTCAGGTCCACCACCGGTCGCATGCAATGTGTGCGCACGCGTACGACCGCGCAATCTCCTCGTCGGCCTTGAGCGTGCTGGCGCGATGCCGCGACTGGGCGAAGAGTGAGGCGGCGAGGTCCGTCAGCTGGGCGGTAACGGCCATTGTGTGTCGGCATCAGCGACCGGAGAGCAGGCTCCGCAGATCGACTCATCTTGGGCGATGCTGTGGTGTTGCTGGCGCAGAGGCGGCACTTTCTTCTGTGGGAGTGGTGATCGGGAGTTGTTCTGGCCTCTGGGCCGATATTTTGCTCCTGCACTTGACACGTTCAGGGACCTCCTTCCAGCGCCTGCTAAGCGCGGCGCGCTATGACGTAGCGCGGCCGGTCCCCCGAATGGGCCCAAACGCCAGAGCTCGATGGCGCTAACAGCCCCCATCTGGCGCTGTGCATACAGCTCCCACAATACGAGGTTGCAAGCTGTCGATAAGCAAACGCTGCACTAACTCAGGTGCTGAAGAAAAGGGGGGCCAACCTCGTAACCAACTCGACCTGCGAGAGCTGGCGATTGCAATTGTTTCCGCCAAAACATCGACGCCGCACAACCTCTACGATGCTTTCATTACGACTCTTAGCGGCGGCCAGCCTTCTGGCCGGAGCCATGGCGCATGGCGACCATTCTATCAGCAAAAAGCCCGAGGTCGGCGAGGACGCCGCTTGGATCGCGCGGCACATGGCAGGTGAGCAGGAGAGCAGGAGAGCAGGACAGACTATGCTCCTTACAAGATACAGCACTGGAGGCGGCACTGAGACAGCTGGCTAACGCAAGCGTGCAGAGGAGCACCACATTGCTGACTTTGACGGCGACTCCTTCTTTACTCTGCACGACTTTGACGGAGACAACTTCTGGACGGCCGCCGAGATCGAGCGGACCTACGGCCTCAACGACGCGTCCAACGACGACCTTGCGCCCGAGAAGCGCGCTTCTGTTGCACCGGCCGTGCTGGCTCTCTATGACACAGACGGCGACGGGCGCATCAGCCGCGCTGAGTGGCGCAAGGGCTTCATCGAGGACGGCAAGACGCTGGCAGATCTGGGCACGGGTCCCGGTCATCACGGCGACGACGAGTACGAGTACGAGATCCACCACTGGGAAAAGTACCACGACGAGAACACAAGCTAGAGGACCTGACGCACCCGAGACATTGAGCACTTCAAGTACCACGAAGAGCTCGAGGCCAAGGAGGCGGCCGAGGAAGAGGCGCGGACGGCGCGTGATGCAATGGCCATCGTCTGGGACAACGTGCCGACCATGTTCCGCAAAGCGCGGATACAGACGTAAGATGGGCGTGGAGAGACCGGAGCGTGGAGAGATAGGAGAGAACCCAGGGCATGCAGTGTTGGCGCGTGGCACAGCTACGGTCGGATATAAAGGGCATATAACATGACATATAGCATACACAGACGCCGTTGTGAATTATAATAAAACATGATATTTCGTATAAATGGGCCTCGATGAGAGGATTGGCCGACAGACAAGAGGCGGTAAATGATACAAATGCAGACCAGCGCCCACCCACGTGGGCATATAGGAGGCAAACGAGACAAGAGAAGACGAAAAGCCAACGCAAAATATGCAACATGAAGAACCGGCGTTCGACCAAGAACCCCCCATGCCTACAAAAAGTAGTCACTAGGCCCCTACGGTTGAACGGTGTGTGGCGATACTCGTCGGGCACAGCCGAGAAGATGCGGAACTTGGACTCGAGGTTGCCATCGACAGTCATGATGGACGCAACATTGCCGCACCGGTAACAATAGTTGGGGGCGGACCAGACGGTGACAACCGACTGTTCGCGGAAGTGGAACTAGAGACACGTTAGCAGAGACGTTATCGCACAGCGTTGACTACAGAGGAGGAGGGGAAAATCCCACCTTGTATCCTTCGTTGACCAGCTGTGTGCACGTGCAATCGTCTTGAGGCCGTTGACATGGTTGAACTCTCTCGCCACCTTGTCGCCAAACAACCACCCGGCGCCACGCGGACTAACTGCCCACGTCTCGATATCCTCGGGGTCACTCCACACGAGATCACAAAAGGCGCCCTCGTGGGGATCTCCTGTGCACGGGCGACAACACGGATCTGGTCAATGGTCCGAATCTCAGGCGACAGGCCGCCGTGCACGCACAGCACCGTGCCGTCCACAATCGCCGCGAGCACGAGAAAGTCAAACACCTGACAGCACGCCTTCCACACGGACGCGTTGCCGTACTTTTGCTGGCACTCTTCGTAAAATCCGTACACCTGCGTTATCTGGCGCGACTCGTGGTTGCCGCGCACAAGCACAATCCGGTCCGGGTACTTGGCTTTGAGGCACATCAGCAGCGTAAACGTCTCGAGGCTGAAGTAGCCGCGGTCGACAAAGTCCCCCAGGAACACGAAGCGCGTTTCAGCCGACTGTGACGTGCCCGAGGCGCCTCGGTCGTGTTGCCCGTGTGGCTGTTGTCGGCGTCGCCCGCGTCGCCCGCCGCTGCAGATGCCGATGCTGATGCTGCTGCGTACTCCGCGCCCTCTGCCTCACCGCTGCTGCTGCCCTCGATGTCGTCGTCGATGGCAGCGTCGATGCCACCGCCAATCATGCCCGGCCGCAGTTTCCTCCGTAGTCGCGGATTGCGGATCTCCGTCGGCGGCTCAATGTCCTCCGAGGTAATCACGGCCGTCATCGTCCGAGGCGCCTGCACATCTGTCTCGCCCGGCATGCCGCCCGCTACGCGAAATAGCTCCAATAAGTCGTAAAACTGGCCGTGGATGTCGCCGCAAATCGTCACCGGCGTCGAAACAGGCTGAATGTTTGACTCTGCGGGGTCGTCAGTAGTCCGCCCCTCCTCTCGTGATATAAAGAAAGCCATGTCAAGCCCCTGCGCGGTCCACTCACCCTCCATCAAGACCTCCTTGACCATCTCGCAGAGCTGCTTCATGACAGCCTCGGGCAGGTAGTGGCACTGCTTTGCCTCTTCCAGCCATTCGTCCAGCCCCGCACCCGTGTCAGCCTCGCCGGCCCTGGTCGTGGAACGTCGGCCATGATGTGTGTGGTATGGGAATGGGGGGTATCAAGTATAAGTTTCGCGAACGTGCTTTTCCGTGGCTCGCTTTGCTTCGTCTCGTCCGATGGCCGACGGTATCTTCGTCAAGCGATTACGGATTTGTCGTCGATGCGGCAAAGATAGGGGCGCACGCGCAAACAACACGTGGGTGACCGTGCTGGGTGGAGTCAGTAGTCTGGTCGCTTCCGTCGTGATCTTGGTCCGTCGTGTGCAATGTGCCGTGGGCAATCATCAGTTCCTGCACGGCGTCCTCGTCGTCGATGTGCCGTCTGCAGTTGGAAGACGCGGAAACCCGAAAGGGCAGTGCCACATTCGGCCTGTTTTTGCTAGCCATCTCGAGCGCTGAAGGGCCACCGGAGCTAGCGCTGGGCCTGGCTCGCTGGGGCGCGTGGCCCAGGCCTTGGATCGAAACGCCAATATCCTGATGGGGGAGGGGAAAGAAGGCTGTCGGCAAATCAGTTGATCCGCTCTGGGAGGTATGCGCCTGGCTCCACTCGACACGTTCAATACGTCAATTTGAGTACTAAGACGGGCCGATTTTCACAGTGGACAGCTCCGGCCCAGCCTGGGGTCCTTGTAGCGGTCGGTCCACCATATCGAAACAGTTGGAGAACGACATCGTCGTTCTCTAAAACGGCATTTCACGTCTCCGATACACGCTCCATTCCACAGCTTCTCAGCGATCCGACCGGCACGATTGCCCCGGCTCCCCACACATGCTGCTATCGCGGCTGTGAGCAGCCCCATTTCCGATGTCGGCGCCGCAGGTGCTGTCGCGCAAGGCGAACGGCGCGCAGCCCGTAGCCGCCAACAAGACAACATCCGCAGCATCAGCACAGCCCTCGGCTGCAAAAGCGAATGCCACGGCAGCGCATGCACCAGCCAGCGATGGCACCAAAGCCGCAAAGGCAAAGCCGGCCCAGGAGGGCGAGAAAGTGGTGATCCGCCGATTGCCCCAAGCTTGACCAAGGACAAGTTTCAAACCATGCTGGGGGACGAGTGGAAAGAGGGCAACGGCAAGATTGGCTGGCTCTCATTCCATGCAAGCAAAGTGTCCAAAGAGTACGTATCACACCACAGTACTGGCTTAACAAAGTCCAAGCAGCTAACCAGAGCAGCCCGTCCAAGCCGTCTCGCCCTGCCTATGCGACCCTTCATGTGCTCGACCGGCATGACCTTAACGCCCTATCCGATGCCGTCCGCACAGCTCCGTGGTTCGACAACCGAGAAGCCTCGACGTTTATCGGCCCTCCGGTTGCGGAGTATTCCCTGTACAAAAAGGTGCCGAGCGGAAAGCGACGTGTAGACAGCCGGCAGGGCACCATTGACCAGGACCCAGAGTTCATGGCTTTCCTGGAGGCCCTCGCCAATCCCGCCGCCGCCACCGCTGCGGCATCTGCAGCAGCTGCGGCTGGTGGTAAGGATGCCGCCGCAGTAGCAGACAACAACGATCTATCTGGCACGGGCGGAGACGACGACGGCAAATCCAAGGGCAAGGCCACGTCAACGCCCCTCATTGACTTTTTTGCGCGAAAAGAAGGCCAATAGAAGCAAGGAGGCAGCGCTGGCCAAGGCCGCTAAGCGCGACGGTAAGGGCAAGGGCGCGGCGGGCGACGATTCCACCAAAAAGGGCCGTGGCTCCAAAGACAAGGACGGTGCCGCTGGCAGCAGCGGGCGTGGCGACCGCAAGGAGCGGGAGAGCCGATCCAGCCGGTCCAAGGGTGGCACCGTCAAGATTTGACTAAAAAGGCCGGCACGGCATCAGCCGCCCCCAGCGGGCCAACCCCGTCGACGGCGGCCAACAACGCCCTGGCTGCTGCCGCTGCAGCACGCGAGGATGTCCCAAAAGCCGCCGGGCAGGCATCCTGGCCGCCGCCCGCATCCTTCAGCGTGATCTCGGTCTTAGCCCGGCAATGCCCACAGGCGGGCACGTGCTGCTGCTGCACAGACGGAAGCGGACAGCAAACCCGCGGGGCCGGCAGTAGCAAAGAGTGCGGCAAAGCGAAAAGAGAAGATGGTGCGGCAGCGTCAAATTCGGTCGCCACGTCGACATCTGCCCCGAAGGCAGCCGCAGCCACTGAAACATCAACACAAGCTTCCAACAACGCCAAGGGTGGCTCACGCGAAGAACGGTCTGCGCGTGGTCGAGGGGCAAGAAGAATGAGACCGCAAGGGCCGGGTAGCTCTACTGCGGACAAGGGGTCCGAAAAGGCAGCACCTCCCGCACCAGTGCCTACCAAGATTCTCGTGAAAAAGAAGGACGATACTGCAACGGGCAACCCCCACAACAACGAACACCACGACGGTCACTCCGGTGCCTGCGATAACCAAAGATTCTGCGGCCACTGCCAAATCTGGCGCAAACAACAAGCCCGATCCAAAGGACAGGGGGGGCAAGGCGGAAGCTAGCGAAGGTGGACGGAACAGAAACAAACGAGACGGCGGCTCCAAGTCACAGCAGGCGCAGTCAGGACCGTCTGGGGCGTCTGCTTCGTCTGGCCCTACACGCGCCTTTGTCAAGCACGCCAACCCCTCACAAGGTGTCACCGAAGCCATGCTCAAAGAAGCCATGATCAAGTTCGGTGCCGTGACCTTGTCGAAATGGATCGCCGCAAGGGCTTTGCCTTTGTCGACTTTGCCGAGCCGGCCAGTCTTGCAAAGGCCATGGGCGCTTCGCCCATTTCAATTGCCCAGGCCACCGTCCAAGTGCTGGAGAGAAAAGACCGGGACGCCAAGAAGAGCGGGGCCGGTGCTGGTGCTGGTGCTGGTGGTGAAAAGGGACGCGAGCAGGGATCGTCTGCCAAGAAGGACACCAGCCGGCCATCAGCTTCTGGCGGCGATGCGCCTGCTGCAGCGGCCCCTGCTGCAGCGGCCCCTGCCGCAACAACGTCGGACCAGGTGTCCGTCACGGGAAGCGCAGCTGGCGGTGCTGGTAGTGCTGGCGGAGACAGTAAACGGCCGCCTCGCCGCCGGGGCGGACGCAAGCGCGGCGGTGGTGGGGACGACGGTGACGGGAAAGAGGGTGGAGGCGGGGGTAATAAAGGCGGCGGTGATGGAAGGGAGGAGGAGGTGGAGGAGGAGGAGGCGGAGCGGAGGCAGCGGTAGTGGTGGTGGTGGCCGCAACAGACGAGGCGGAAACAAGGCCTCGGGTGATGGAGGCGCGCCCAAAGCTACTACTTGAAAGTCTCGTCTAGCTTTACGATATGCTCCATGAAGCCACCTAATAGACATGATCAAGACTCAAGTTAAGTTCACAGTCAGATTGCTTGGTTAGGCCTTATTTTTTACCTCAGCAGTAGCCACGGAACAAGTCAATTTCTATGCGGTATAATTTCTATGAAAAGAGCGGAGGACAATAATAGAAAGCTTCTACGCCGTACCTCGTAGATAACTCAACGTGCTTCTTGGGGTGTTCTCGCGAAGCGCCTCGTCGCATTCGGTAAAAGCCTCGTGAATAGCGCTGCTTCTTTATATAATAAGCCCAGGCTGTCTTCTTTTCCCCATGATTTTAAATGCATCAGTAACTCACTCAACACATAACATATCCCCTTTCCACTGTGTCACTGTCCCACTTACGCAACACATTACTCCCCGTGACTCGGTGCGGTCAACAGCAGTCCGCTTGGCCTCGCAGTCGCTGGCCGCCCGACCAGCAGCCTTCTCCTCAGGCTTGAACGAGAATTCATACGACTATTTGCAAGCTTTTAGTCCCACGGCCCGATTATTGGCCAGCCTTGTGACAGAAGAGGGCCTCCCAGGTAGGCCGGGGAAGGCTGTGCAAGCACAAGCTTGTGTCGCCTTTGATTTGATGGCCTTGTCAACCTCCTTGTGCCCCAGCGGCTGCCTTGTCGGCCCTGCGTCTTGTCGACCTACGTCTTGTCGACCCTGTGTTGGTGAAAAAAGCGAACAATCATGAAAGGCCGGAAAGGAAAGATTGGAGGCTCTTAAGGGCTGCAACAGAGAGTATAAAGAAGGCGTTGTTCATATTTTTTTTGTTTCTTGATCATTTGTGTGCCATTTCTTTGTATCTTTTTCCGAGTCACTTTGTCAGTTTCATCCTTGCACCACGCCTCAACAAGGTCGTTATTGTGTTTTATTCTCTCGCCAGATTCTTGACAATAGCTAGCAGAGAACAGCAAACACCCAGTCACCTGTTCGGGAGCATCCCTTACAGTAGCATGAGACAGACGCAATGCGATTGTTTTCTCTATTATAAAAAGATCAACAAAGAAAGCGGCTTCACAAAGGGGAGAAATGAAAAGAGAAATTCAAAAGAATCAAAAGCAGGCTGTGGCGCATCCCGAGAACAAAGAGCTTCGGCCCCTTGAAGTTGCAAATAGCAACATCTCTTCACAACAGAACTCAAGACAGGACAAAGAGCGGTAACGTCCTGGTGCCCGAATGAGCTCGCAGCTTTGCCATTCACTTCAAAGACAATCCAGGCCAGTTCGTTGTTCTCTTGCCCCCTTCCAGCACTCTTCACTCTCCCGTCGTGCTTCACTTCATCTTGAGACAGACGACTTCCAAGGGATAGTGAAGCGACACCCATAAGACACCAAAACACCTCCATCTCACGTTTTTCTTGAGCGGACCGATTCTATAAGACTCGACTCCATTCGCCTCGTCGTTTATTCACTTTCTCAATTGATACAAACAAGAGCTTCACTACAGCAGCCTGTCAAAGCCGTCCATCTCGTCCTTTAAAACCGTTGCCAGCAGCTAGCTTTGCTTTACATCTGCTCGACAGCGCTCACCATCTCACATAAATTACTACAATCAGGCTGCTCACTGAGCCCTCCAGCCCTCCAGACTACTTTCGACTCCAGCTCCATTATCATTATTTCAACCAGATACCAGCACCATGTCTCGCTGGCTGCCCTCCTCGATCTGGTACGCCATTGGCAGCTCGTCATCCCGCGACCGGATCTCATGCCGCGTCAGCTCCAGCAAACCCTACCGGCCCAGCTACGAGTTTTCCAAGCCGGCCCCCTACCGCCTCAAATCAAGGATCTCGATCTACGATGAGAGTCGTGGTCCCAGCGCCGCCTACTACAGCCGTCCGGCCAGCTCCCGCTATCCGCCGTACAGTGGTGGCTTCGACAGCTACGGCAACTACGGCAACTATGGCAACTATGGAAGCTACGCCGGCTATGGCACTTCGTCACGCAAGTTGTACGAGCCCGCTTACACGCCTTCCTACCCGAAGGCCTACTACACCGTGGCCCGGGACGCCTACGACTATGAGCGCTCACGCCACCGCTATTCATCCAGTGGCGACAACAAGAGGTCGTCCAAGGCCAGAAAGTCGGTCCACTGGGACGACGATACGTACAGCGGCCGGCAGCACGACTGGGACCGCCACTATGACCGCCACGGTGGCGAAAGCAACTACGACTATCGCCAGACGCACGACCGCTATGGCAAAGCCACATCGGTTCCGCGCGGTACTTCGCCTCGGGCCACAGCTGCCGCTGACGCCTACACTTACAAACCCCGGGACGGTACATACTACATTGACGAGTCCAGTCGCCGCAAGCAAAAGGACTCTGAGTATGGCTGCAGGTCTCGGCCTTTGCGGCGGTCGATGTACTAAGCCGCTCCGGAACAGCCACTCCATGGCACCTCGTGTGCTCAAAAACACCATCTTGACAAGCCATGAGCTGATATCGGATGAGGTGGTTTCAACAAGAACATCAACACCAGTCCCAACACCGACGAGACCGACGACCACAATGAGACTGAGCCCACAAATATGCAACTCTAGAGCAACACCATGTTACCACTTGAGTCGACTTTACTATGGGTGGGAGCTTTTTGTTGATACTTGCATATGATATCACTGTTGCCACTCTTTCTTTTGTTTGTTGTCCGTGGCAGAACAATGTGCCTCACAAGAACAATTTATTCCCCATACTGGCGCGGTACTTCGTTTGGCTCAATGCATCCTTCCTGAAGCCTCATACTCATACTTGGGATATCAGTCATTATGTGCAGACTTTCTCAGGCTTCACGTATCCATCGACTGTGTATGTCGTTGGACGAATCCTACTACAATGCACCCTCACGATTAGTATATCGTATACAGCCAAACCACATAAGATTGTGTCAAGTAAAAGTCGATTCCAGTCAGGCTACATGTGACTATATAGAAATTAATGCTGGAAGTCGAGTATGCAGAGCTTCTTGTATAGATATCTATTACGTTGAGACGTTATGACGTACCTGGTTCCGCATCGTTGATGTCCCAAATAGAAATAAAAGCCACAACAAGCCTGCACCACACTGTGTGCTATGGGCAAACTCTCTCATGTCATTGGCCCCATAAAGAGCCTCGTGCTCACGCAACGAATCACTGTCAAATCTTGCCGGTCTTTCCTAGCAGCGAACCATGTGCGGCTATGGAGGATACGCAACGGTCCCAGACAGAGTAATTTTTAGCCAGTCCTTTGTAGACTCATAGCACTTGCCAAGGGCACCACTAACAGAAGAATTGATGTCAATGTCTCGCCACATGTCCTGGACGTTTTCCACGAAAGCCCGAACGATCTCGTCTTTGTTTCTTTCTGCTGCTCACCATCGCCGTAGAGCACACGTTTGAGCTGTGGAACACGGAGAGGCTCCTGCGGAGTGCCAAGCAGCGTTGCATCGGAGGGTAGTACTACTTCCCCATCACCTGTTGTCTGGTAGTGGCCAAGCAGAACGATGCGAAAACGAGGGCCGAGACCACGCCCGTTTGCCAGTACGGCTTTCGGCGGACACTAAGCTCGGATAACCGCAAGACGACCGCTGAGAAAGGGTGAACACGGAAACGGAGCATGACCAAGTCTCGGTAGATGCAAAACGTGCCTTTGGTTTCGTGGGACGAATCTGCGGGTGACTTGCGGGTTGAGAAGCAGGCCCCCTTGTGTATGAATACGGCAGCGCTTTTCCGTCCTTGGCCACGCGGAAGAGAGAGGCGAGAAGCTCGGCAACGAGACGCAAAAGTGAGAGGCCGAATCAGCACATGGTGTGGTCATGATCGCATGCTGACCGAGACACTTTTGCGTTGACCATCTCCGCCTAGCCTCTGATAGCAGTGTGCACTTGGCCGCATCCGACCTGTACACTGTTGTCCGGAGTACCGCTGCTTACCCTTTTGGAGTTTGCATCATTGGGCATACTTATTCGACGACAGAAGAATCCTTTCGCAAGTTCCCCATCTCACGGAACAGAAGACCCCGTATGTCTACGTATATCTCTCCTAATTCTATCTCACAACAAGCCTCGCCGGACATCTCAGTCTGCAATCAAGCGACTATCGATCTGATTCTCATAGCGAGTGACGTAACGGTGCGACGAAGAAGAGGAGTCTGTTTTGGCCAAGTCTTGCAAGACAGCTCCCATATGTCGACATGTGCCGACGGCAGAGAAATGAAGAAATGTCCTCAGGGGTTTGTTACTTTTTTTTTTTTTTTTTTGTGCTTCCTCAACAAAACGGACAGCTTGCTTCACTTACACTCCTGATTTGGCAAGTGGGGCCATTTGAGCGGCTGGTCCCAGCGTAGCGTATTGCGGAGGTGCGACTCGCGCAAAACGATTTGGAGAAGGAGCCCCGCGACGAGGTACAGAGGTACAAGTCAACGGCCAAACTGGCAGGAACCAGCCTCTCAGCCCTGTGTACTTCGTAGTGCACAATCACTTGTCCTCGTCGTACTGAGCAGAGTCTCCATTTAATACCCTCCACGCGTTTGCGCCAATTCAGGAGAAGCAAGTCGACCCACGAGAAGCTTCCATGTCGACAATAAAGTACGAGGGCGCAACGAAGGCACAATGCCCGGAGGAGTGAAATGAGGCAGCTACGTCCAGCAAATCACGCAGAAGGAAAGAGGAAAGGAAAGCGATGTGCGCCATTATTAGGAAAGACCAAGTTGTTTTGCCTCTGATTTTCAGATGAGGAAGGAGGAGGATGGAAAGGGAAAGAACACGGAGCAGGGGCAGCACAGGGCATGCATGGAGCGGATAAGGAAGGAGCGAGGGAGAAAAAAAACCGGGAACGCAGATCGAAATCCGAGGAGAGAAGAATGAGAGACGCGCACAAAACACATAAACTACAGACAGGGGTAGTGATACCAGCAATGACGAACCCGCACAAGACAAAGAAACGAGAAAGAAGATTGCGGCAGCCAGCTGAACGCGCGACAGACTCGACATGGCGGAAACAATGCGAGCGGCGGATGGATCCGAGCCTCGGCCTGCCATCCAGTCGCAAAACAGGAGATGCGCTGGCAAGGAAGAAGAAAAGGGGCGAAAAAGAAACGCACCATGGAACAAGACGAGCACAGATGCGACAAGGGTACCGAAACCAGGAGATCTCTTCATGAGAGCGAAGAGCACAAGTCAAAGTCGAAAGACAACTGCCAAGGGACGGTTCTGTCACAAGCATGTGTGCACAAGCCACAAGAGCCACAGACGCAGCGCTCCGCTCCGCAGCCCCTGCGACACCCCTGCACCTCTGCACGGTGGACGCATGAACTGCGAGCGCTCTGGCCTTGGTGCTGGCCGAGTCTGCTGCAGCAGACTGCAGCAGGATGGCGAGGTGAGTCACAAAACGCACGCAGAGCGATGAGGGAGAGACAAGAAGAGGATGCCGGAGGGATTGCAAACTGCCAGGTCTGGACTGCGAGGGAGTGACCAGCATTGGACTCCCGCAACAAGGGATGGAGCCTGCGCGACGGCATTTCCAATGAGGCAAGAGCCGACCACAGCATAGCCCCAGCAAGATGACGACCGAAATGCTCAAAAGAGGACTACAAGGACAAAAGGCAATCGAAAAAGGCGACAACACCAGAGACGGCCTTGGACTTGAAAACTGACGATACCCCGACGGCGCGTGCCGTGATAGGCCCACCGTGCCCGCCATGTCCAAGGCAGCCGCAGGCTTCACACCCTCTTTTCTCGTCTCTGCTTCCCCAAGGCCAACCCTCCGACGACAGTCCGCAGGCGCACCGTCCAGGCAGACACGCAAAACAGTCGCCAGCGCCGAGGACGACAGAGCTCTGACTTGTGTGCAGTGCACAAGGAGAAGGCATCACACACTAAAATACAGAGACACATACTACTTTGTATAGGCAGGTCTCACACCGCCTCATGCACCAACCACAGTGTGCCTGACCAGGGCCGAGTCAATACACGGCGCACGGTGGTCAGGCGACGTGCCGGAACGGACAAACGACAGCAAAACGACACGATAGGTACGGGGAAAGAGGAGACCGAGACGTACAAAGTAAGAGGAAGAGGAAGAGGCACAGTACGACAAATCGTATCCAGCAAGGCAACCCTATGCAACCACTCCGGATTCTCGCAACCGAGTTGTTTGGACGATTCGGGTCAGATAAAGGTAGCTGCAGCCGGAAGAACTGGCGTTGACCTTGTCACATCGTCCATCTACTGAGCATTTCTCTTCTGCCGGCGAAGACCGCTTGTATGGCACGCAAGATCCCAGCGTCGCGGAAAGTATCAAAGCACATCGCAGCCCCAAAGCGCCATCCATCCAGCGCCCATCCCTGTCACGAAACCTCTCCAGCTACGGGCTGCCTCCACTCCTGCGCGGCATCCCGGCCCTTCCCACGAAGCCCACTGCACCCTGCGACTCACACACTGGTTGCCTTACGAAGTACTTCGTCTTCGAGCACGCCCCCTCCCCTGCTGTACTTTCCAGCACTTACAGCCAAACTTCTTCTTCCGGCGAAAGAGAAAGACACCATACAAAGGCGCCGCTCCTCTTTCTCTCGTGCCTGTTTGTCGCTCGTCTTGTCCGCCCTCCGAGTGACTCGTCTGCCTAGCAGCTTCCTGTGCAAACTCCTCGTTGCTCCCTCGACTCGTCTACAACAGTACGACGTAAAACTTCTTCATCTCTCTCGCCCAACCTCACATTTGTCTCTTGTTCCTTCTTTCTTTCCTTTTCACGCCCTTCTCTCATCTCTTTTCGACCTCACTCGCATTCCAAGAGATCCAGAAAAGGGGCTCCCTGATCTTCCGTTTAATAATACTGAAAATTTTTCACCGCATTGGGCACAATCCCTGTCTTATACGTTGGAGCCCAACCAATTTATCCTTTCGCAGCCTTGCCGCGTCTGCACAGCCCAACTGCGCACCAATACTACGCCCAATTTGCCCAATCTCCCCTTTCCTTCTCTCGGTCCGTCCCTTTCTGTGCCTTCTGAGTGATTTGAGTACGGCCCATCACTGCCCTTACTATTCGGGCTCAAACTGCTATTGCTCGTCGCATCTTTTGTGCACAGCCGGCCCAGACACGCCGTCGAGTTGCGCTCTGCTCACTTGTTGTCCGTCCGTCCAATTGTGGACGATTGCTCGCATTCCGGCTGTTCCTCCTCCTTCTCATTGACTCCCACTATCCTCTCTTTCTCGTTTCCTGCAGGTTGCCCCCTCTTCTTTCTTAAATTCCAGGAGACCCTCTTACACCCTTGGGCATCTCTGCAGCTTGCATCCCGCCCTTCTCCCACCGACTTTCTTCTAGTTCCGCATACTGTCTCCCTTCTCTTGGCTTCGTATTTTTTACTCTTTTATTTTTACAGTCTCTTCATTCTCTCTGTTTACACCTACCAACCACCTGTCTCGCTACGTTTGTCTGGCCCGCCAGTCATAGCCACGCCGTCCTGCACCTTTATCTCTCTGCGCATTCGCCGTTGTCTCGCCACGCAAGATCAAGCCAAACCGTTCCCAAACATACGTGTAGCACGAGAATACAACGCATCTGCAGGCACAAACCGGCAGGGAGCACATCTCAGAGGAAGGGCACGCCCTAAACTAGCACGCACATCTGGTGGACAAGCGAGAGAGCGAGAGAAATACAGAAAGGAGAATAGGAGATACGCAACCACCAAGCAGAGCTCGACACACAACGCACGTCTGCCAGATTACGCCTTCACACCACCAACCGACGGCCGTCGTTGCGGCACACTGTAATCAGGATCCGGAGTATCCCAGAACTTTCAGACCACACCCGTCGGGATGTCCGGGAGGAGAGTAAACTTTCGCGAGTCGCCGCCGCCGAGCGGCGTATCGTCTCGCTATACGAGCGACTCGGGCCACGGCTCGACGAGCATCACAAAGAGCAGCCGCTATTCCAGCGGCAGCCAATGGACCGATCTTCCCGCCCTACAGGATGCCTACCGTGCCGTGCTCGCGGAGCGGGACGACTGGAAATGCCAGGTCGAAGACCTGGAAGCGGAGGTCGCCGAGGAACGGAAACTGGCCTCAGAGGCACGGAAACTGGCTTCGGAGGCACGGAAGCTGACCTCGGAGGCCGAGGCCAAGTGGCGCGCCATGGTCGAATCCAATGAGCAGCTCGAAGACGAGACGAAGAAACTATCCAAGGAGAACAAGGAGCTCAAGGCCCGGCTCGAGGACATTGATGAGCTCCAGGACACCATCGACGACCTCAAGGAGCAGCTCGCTAAATCCAACGCGCGCTTCAACGAGATGCAGCACAATCTGACACCCGCATATGGAGCACCGGGAACCAGCCCACACCACCACTCAGACCACCTCGGACATGCGGACACTAAATCGTCGTCGAGCTCACGGCACGCCAAGGAGAGTAAGAGCCCGTCATCGTCCAGCAGCAAGAGCAGCAGCAACGCCGGCAGCGGTACCAGCTCCGGTGGCAGCAGCCACAGCAGCTCTCGTGCCAAGGTCGGCAGCAGCGGCAGCAGCGGCAGCACAAGTATCGCCAAGGTGTCGCGCTCGAGCAGCGGCCGCCACAGCGACCACCACTCTTCTCCCAAGGACCAGAAGACACGCCTTGCGCAGCGCTTCGACCACAAAGACATCAGCCTCATCGACGGCAACGCCTCCGCCTCCTCGGCCGCCTCCTCCTCCTCTCAGAAGCACCACAGGAGCGGCAGCAGCGGCAATGGCAGTAGCGGTAGCAACGGGAGCAACACAAGTGCCGACAGCACCGGCATGCGTCCACCGCAGGCGCGGGCACGCCGTGGCAGCTATGTCGAAGGCTATGGCCCGGGACCATCGGCTCTGATGGCAGCCGGCTTGTCCACACCCAGCGCTCACCCAACGTGATGCAGACGCCCATCTCGCCAACAAGGGCGTTCCCCGCTCAGCACAGGTACCCGGTGTCATGGGCATTGTCGGAGGCCCACCAGCCGCCGGCTACTACACCCACGCTGTCTATGCACAGCCTCCACCCGTCCACCAATACCCTGTGTCACCGCCAACGGTGTCCGGGCTCATGTCGCCTCGCGGTGACATGAACAAAGACGGAATCCGGCCCACGGTTCATATCGTCAGCGAAATGACTCTTGACCCTTATCAGGACCCCAACTACTACAACGCGTACCCGATCGTCCAAGACCCCCGGATTGATCCCGTTTCCCCCGCCGGTGAGACCAACATCAACAATGATACTCCCACATTCACACTCGTCACTCGTCCCTTTCTTCGGATCTCTCAACGCGCCGCACTTTCCTTCTGTGCGGCGGCTGGCGCTTTCACCTTTCTTATGCTGTAACTTTTACCTCGCATGTTTTCAGCTTTCTTTTCGACCTTTCACTTCACAGCACATTTCTTTCACTTCTCATATCCCGGACTTCTGTTTTGCTTTGACGCTTTATTGTTCTCTTTGTGACACGTTTGCTTCCTGCATCTGACAATGCCGTTACGTTCTGTACAACTGAGAGACCGACAACGGCGCTGTACAACCATGACAGGAGCATGGGCTTTTGGGAGGAGAGGGCAGGGCGGAGACGTGGAACACTATGGCGTTATTTTATGGCTTTTTCTGCTCGCACCATCATGTCCCGGATTATCTATAGACTTGGGGGAGGAACCATCATGTACAACAACCATCACGCCAGCTCTCATGTATAACGTCTGGAGTAGTAAGATAGGGGGTGGCTTCAAAAGGTCGAAGAGAGATACCACATCATGTACATATTCCGGCGCAGGATGTCAACCATCCACGTAGGAGTATTTTGTTATTTACTGTTACTATACCTGGCTGCCACACACTTTTTGTTCTCATGTCATGTACTGATGGCTTTTTGGAAAGAGAAGGGATGCAACAGGGTCAAGGAAGCATACCATTCAGATAAGAGGAGGGACAAGGAAGAGAGACCGCGGGCCCTTAAGGGCTGCACTCTCTTCACGGGAAAAAACAAGGCCACAGCCATTCTTTGAAAACACTTTATACGGATACCCTCTCGCATCTCGAGACGCCCTTGATTTTATGGACAAGTTCTTAGCACACAATCTTGTTTCGCCTCAGGATGCTCTTGTTTTCCTCTCCAGGTTTCTCCTCCATAGACGACGCAAAGTCAACCTGGAGCCAGAAACGGCAGCCTTCGCGGACATGCCGTACTTACAATAAAAGATCCAATACGAGCATGTCATGACTCTCTCCCGAGTCCCCAGACAATGCAGAGTGAAGTCTGAAAGTCTAAAGCCGGCACCTCGTGTCGCTTTCGCTCTTTTGTGACCCGCAACCCGTACTCTTTGACTCTCATGCATCGACCTGCGTCCAGGCAGCAGCAGGCCCCCTGCCCCTTGATGTACGTATTTTAGGCGTCAACTAGATCAAGCTGTTCCCCGGCCTGCTCGTGTACCAAGGCGCCGTGAGGACCCCAGAAAGGATCAAACCCGATTCGGCATACAGCATCCCTTGAGCCATCAAACATGACTGGAGAGAACCGCCGGAGCCTGTGCGTTTTGCCGCTCCAAAGAGCTTCGTTCCCGACAAGATGCTGCCCTTTACAGCCACAATGTGTCGAAGCAGTTCGTGCGGTCCTTTCAGAGTACCGCCCAGCCCTCTTGCAGAAATATACCAGAGTCAAAAGGAACGCTTTCGATGACTGCCTGCCAGCAGAGTCTCCCGTACCAGCACCGACCCTGTGGACTTTTAGTTTCAAATGTCAACGACCCCCTTGCCCTTGGGGCGCGTCAACGGTGGCTTCGCGTCACATTTTAGTAGCTGCATGATGTGTGCTGTCATCATCCGGAGCCGCATCCGTCCGTTGGCCACCATTGAGCATTGCCAAGATGAGGTGTGGACGTGAACACGATATACCGTCAAGGGGCCAAATCGTCTCTGACCCACTTGTGAAGCTCATACTGCCGTCCCCTGTTTCCGAGGAGGAGCAGCAGAAACAGAGGTCACCAAAAAAGCCAGGCATTTTGCATCCCGCTTTGGACAGGATCGAATGGTGTTGCCTGTTTGGCCGATGGTGGGCGTTGGCTTGGTGACAGGCATGAGGGGCACAATGGTGGCGCTTTGCCTTTTTGTCGTCCCGTCTCATGCCCTTGTCGGTGATGGCGTCTTGGCCAGGCCCGAAGCCCAAAAGATGGCGTGTAGGTTCCATTTTTGACAGATGCCCGAAGTCCTATGCTACAATTTGCTGCTAAATTCTGTGGACAATGTTTACTCATAACACGGCAAGGAAGGTGATTAAAAAAAAAGGCGTTTTGTTATGTCTCAGGGATATCGAACACTTGTCTTTCCGAGCGTGATGTAGAAAAATCTGTGGCGGCATAAAAGCTGGGGGAATACAACCACTGCGCACCATGCTGTGCTTTTTTTAATAATACCCCTTCCGGGTTTGCTTGCTTGATGTCCAGATCGCTGCTCCAAAGATAAATCAAATGAAAAGTAATCAAGACAAGTCCTTCAACGCCGAGTATCAAACATAGAAATAAAGGCCCAAACAATCATCAGTAGACATAATACATGAGAAGAAGAGAACCGGAAAAAAACAGTCAAAGCAAGGCCATACAGTAGCAAAAGAAAGCAAAGCTTGGATAAAGACAACAGGGTAAATAAGCAAGAGAAAAGTAGAGGCCGCAGGTCCCCAGTGTGAGGAGCGACTTGCAAACAAGATAGCCAGAGTCGTACATATGATGTTGGCTCTTCAATGTCGGTTGCTACATCCTTGGCTGCCCCCCAATCACTTAGTTGGGGGGCGAGGCCAGCAGTCTCCGCAGCACAGACTCTTCCGAAGCGTCTTCCTGCTCCTGCTTGAGCTGTTCCTGCTTGAGTTGCTGGTGCTGCAGTTGCTGCAGCTGGTGGTGTTGTGGCATGGCAGGCGGTGCCTTCATGACAGGAGCAGGCGGTGGCGTAGGCACAACAGCAGGCGTGGTAACAGGAGCTGCAACGGGAGCGGGTTTCGCGATGGCAGCAGGGTTGGAGGAAGACGAGGGAGTGGTGATGGGGCCAGCAGCAGGCGTTGCGGTCGGTAGGGTTTTGTTGACGGCGGCGCCTACAGAACCGTTGGCGGGTGCAGTAGCGGTGGTGGCCGGTGCTGCGCTTGGGGTATCGGTATGGTGTGTTGCTGAAGCAGGTATAGGCGATCCTCGGGCTGCTGGGCGCTACAGAGGGCGCTGTCCGGGCGGTGGCTTGAGAGGCAGGTGCTGCAGTCCCTGCAGGCGCCGCGGCCGCTGTTGGTGGAGGCGTGGCCGCAGGTGACCTTGCGGCAGCGAGCGCAGACGCAAGCGTGGCGGCCAGCGTACTAGCTGGCGCGAAAGGTGTCGTCGTGGTAGTGTTGCAGGAGTGGATGTTGCAAGCCCCGGTGTCGATGGATGCGAGTGCGGCTGGGAGGCCGCACGAGCCGGAGTTGCCGTCGAAGCAGGCAATGCGACCGGCGACTTGATCGACTGAGCAGCGGCGTTGGGCGACGGCATGGCGTATGCTGGCGCAGGGGACTGCTGTCCTGGGAGTTTTGCTGCCTGGGCCGGTCGAGCAGCCTGCGCAAGGGCCGGAGACTGAGGAGCCACGTTGCGAATCGGCGAGGGCGATGACTGCATGGAACGATGCTGCTGTGCCTGCTGGGGAGCGGGCGACCGGCTGGGACTCGTTGATGCCTGACGGCCCGCAGCCAGGCGCTGTGCAGCACTCAGCATTGTTGTTGTTGGCCGTGCTGCTATGGCGGCATTGTTGATGGCGTTGTTGATCGCCGCCGTCATGCCTGCCGTGAGATCTGCGGTGACTGATTTGATCGAAGAGCTTGAGGTCGACAAGGAAGACATAGGCAGAGCGCCAGGCGACAACGAAGGCCGACCAGCCCCCAGGCCGTTGCTTTGTTGGGCGGCCAGCGCCTGAGCTGTCGCAGTGTAGCCACCCCGCGCCGCGGCATTGACGACATCTGCGGCCGTGATTGGAGCTCGTTGCGGGACAACACTGCCAACACCGGCACCGGCACCTGTGCCTGAGCTAGCTGTTGTAGCTGTCGTAGCTGTGAGACCCGTAGTCGTGCCAGGAGTCTGTCTTGGGGGCAGCTGTGCCTGTTGCAATTGCCGCTGCTGGAGTTGCTGCAGCTGCTGTTGGACGGCCGGCGAAAGCTGTGACACATTCGCGATCCGGGGCGTCAAGTTGCTGGGGCCCGAAGGGTTTGGGGCAACGTTTTGCATCGTCGTCGGTGCCGCAGCCCGAGCTGGACTGTTCGTTGCGCTGTGGGGTGCGGCGCTGGTTGGGCGATGCTGTTGTTGATAGCTATCTTGCCGCTGGGCGTGCCATTCTGGACGACAGAGCCGGCCTTTGTAGTGGCAGGCATAGAATCAGGAGCAGCCGACGGTGCGAGGGGGGAAGCACCTGGGGCGGGAGCTGGAGCGGAGGCGAGCGCGGGGGCGACGGCACGCACGGGCGCAGGCGTAGATGCAGGCGCGGGCTTGGGAACAGGTGCGGCGGCAGCCTGGTTCTTGTTGTCTTGCAGGCCACCTGCAAGAGTCATGATGCCCTGCACGCGTGCCTGCTCCTCCTTATTGGTGGCCCGCGCACGCTCTTCGGCCTCCTTGCGGGCAGCTTGGCTGGGAGCCCGCGTCTTGAGCTCGCCGGTCACACACTTCAAGTAGTAAGGCATTTCGGTATTGGCCTTGAGGAAGAATAACTTGAGGTTGCGCGCCTTGTCCTTGAGCTGGACCTGACTGCGGTCTTTCAGGATATCAGAAATGGTACCGTTGGCGCCAAACAGTTGAAGAATCTGTGACCAATGGGCGCCTTTCACCATATCAAGGCCCGCCATGAGTGCCTGCTCTTCGTCGGCAGACCAGGGCCGCCGCGTGCTGTGTAGGCCTTCGCGCCGAGTGTGGCCTTGCGTCTTGACGCGGCAGCCTGCCGTGCCTGCTGGTAGAGGATGGAGCTCGGAGACGACTGGTTTGGCGGCAAAGACCCGTTGCCGTTGCTGATGTTGTTGAGCGGCTGCGATGGCGGCGGTGGCGGCGGCGGCTGGACCTGCTGGAAGGGAAACGACGGGGTGCGCTTGTACATGGCGAGGTTGTTGGCAAACGTATTCTGCATGCTCGAGAGGGCGGCATTGCTTGAGCCACAGGAGACTGGGTGTGCTGCAAGTTGTAAGCGGGCGTCGGCGCAAGTGCTGGCGTAACAGGCGGCATTGGCTTCGCGTTCTGCGCGTCCTGGCCCAGCTTCTCCTTGATGAGCTTCGTCAGGCCTGTCAAGTCCATGACGCTCTCCGTCGAAGCTGGCACAGAGGCCGCCGTTCCGTTCGTAGGAAGCGCGGTAGTGTGCGCGCGAACGGATGGTGTCGCGGACAGGGCTGCCACCGATGACAGAGGACCTGCAGTCGGTGTCTGTGACGACGAACGGGCAGCCGACCGCTGCACGGCCTCTTGGATCAGCCGGCTGACGCCTTCCGCCATGGGCGATGCCTCAAGAGCAGAGTGGGTGCTGATACCGTCTGAAGGGGAATCAATCACCATTGGCACTGTGCTACTGGTCGTTGATGAGGCCGCAGGTTGCTGAGTCGATGCCGATGGGGCTGCTGCTGCTGCCGCAAGTCCATCCGATGATGCCATAGCAGCTGAAAGCATCGAGGCAATGCTGTCTCCCATGGCGGCAAAGTCTGTATCGATGAGAAGAGACGACTCCACATCAATCGCCCGCAACGTCGGACTCATCACCGTTGCCGTCGTCGTCGGAGGGAAAGTCGATTCCATGGGCGTCGGCGTACCGGATGACGATATCCTCGTTCGCGCGCAGGTAGGCGATGAGATCGTCACGGAAGCCGTCGAGAGTGTACTGTTTCTGGAGTTGTTCTGCAGTCTGTTAGTCGCTGCCTCAATGGGTAGTAAAGAAACATTGAAAGCGAGTTGAACGTACGCCTTGATTCGTCCGTCTTGGCCGACTCGAGCAGCCGCTCCTTGGCCACCATCATGTCCTTCCTAAACTCTCTCTCGTACTCAGTCAATGGTGTGTCGACGTGCATGTTCTGCAACTGCTCCTCGAGGTCGGCGGGAAACAAGCGCTCAAGAAAGGCGCTACGCTGCTCCTGATCGGGCAATTTGACCAGCTCGGCAGCCAGCGTACGGTACTTGAGGCTGAGGAAGAGCGTGGCCAGGTCCTTGTTCAGAGCGTCGGCCTCGAGTAGAAATGTGGAGAGGAAGTAGTCGTGCGCATCGATCAGGGAAATGTCATCGGCTCCGAATATGCTGGCGGCGATCGTCGCCATGTTTGCCATCCGGATTGTCTCCTGGTCATCGGGCTCCTTGATGTCCAGATCTTCGATGCTCAAAATCACTGATGTTTCGGAAAACAGCTTTCTAGTGTGGCAGAAGGCAGATCGGAGCAGCTTATAGACGCGCCTTATCTCGGTGGTGTCACCATCGTGCTTCGAGCCCAGCCCGGGATTTTCGCTCAGTGCGTACAGTAGTTGCACCGCCTAGTGAAAAGTCAGAAAGCTTGTTCAGCCGGCAGACATATGATGCCAGAATGAATACAGATGGAAGAGAAACTCACATAGCTGCCTAGCAATGGCAGGCCCATAGAGCGGCTCATGTATACGGGGTTTTGCGCGAAGCGCATCTTCGTTGCCTCTCGTGACGATGTGCCCATCAGATGATGAGCGCCTGGCCTAGACTCCCCGCCGGGAGACGCAACTTCCCGCCTCGAGCTCGACGCTTCTTTTGCCGGACTGGTCAACGCCGGGGTCCTCCATGCGTTCTGAAGTGATGCAACCGGCGCCGCTGGCGGCGGTCGTGGAGGCGATTTAACGGCGGCAGCGGCAGCAGGTAGAGAGGGTGTCGAGGGAGCAGAGGTTGGCGTTTGAGGTACGGGAGCTGTGTAGGCTCAAGTGGGATCGGAGCGGGCGGTGCAGTGGGGGCAGCAGTGGGCACGGCTGGGGTGGGATGTGCCACGGGCATGACCGGCGTAACCGGCGCAACAGGCGCCACGGGGGCTGGAAGTGGCGAGGAAGAAGGAGCTGTGGGCGTAAAAGAGGTGAAAGCTGCTGGTCCGGGAGGAGGCATAGGAGCTGCAGGAGCTGGAGAAGCCGAAGGCAATGAGAGCGAGCTGTTCATGGAGCCAAGAGCAGACTTGAGCATGGCTTCGAGATCCATCATCGGCGGTGGTGCGGCTTCCGCGGCTGCGACGGGTGTTGCTTCTGGTCTGGAGGAGCTTCTACCTTGGCCCTCTTCGCCTCGCTGATCTGGTTTTCGTCTCCGGTATCGTCCGTTCGTGGCCGCTTCATCGCGTTCTGAGTGACGCAAGCAAGCCTGTGCTAAGCGCCGCGGTTGCTGCCGCAAAGCTATCATTGGCCGGCTCGGGCTTGGCATCTAGAGATGGTACTGGAAGCGACTCGGGTGCGGCAGATGCAGTGGGCGCAACGGGCGCAACGGGCGCAGCTGGAGCAGATGGTATTGATGGCAAATCTGGTAGTACTAATGGCGCTTGTATTGTCGGTGTGGGCTGTTCGACTGTAGTGACAGAGGGGATTGCGACGACAGGAACAGCCTGGGCCGGTGCCGCTGGTATTGGCGGCTCGTTTGGTGGCTCTGGATTTGTTGTATTTAGGAGAGCATCGTTTGTGGGGAGAGCTGGTGAGTTGGAAGTCGGTGCGGGAGTTGGTTCGGGAGCTGTCTCAGGGTCTGGAGCCGTCTCGAGAGGTTGGGTATCGTCTCGACGTCCGTCGCTGGCTGTGCAGCCTCGGGGGCGGCAGCCAAGCTGCCGCCACTAGGTTCCATCATGCGAGCAAAGGTACCAAGTATCTTGGACTACAGCGACAGAGGATGAGTGAGATGGGATAGAGACCGGCGCAGGACGGCGAGAAGTAGAGGAGGACGAGGAAGAAGGACTGCGAGCTGAAGCAATCCCTTTGCGCCGGACGCGGAAAGTAATGAGATAGCGGGTTGGGTGGCTAGCAACGCGGAGCCCGTGAAAGAAGGGAGACAGCTGGTTCGGCTCTGGTGGATTGGGAGGAGATGGATCGTGCCAGGTCGTTGCTGCGGGCGGCCAATGTTGTCGTCGGTGATGCGATAACGGTGCCAGGAGCGAGGTTGGATGAGCGGCAGAAAAAGCGAAAGGCGCCGATTATTAAAATTTTAGGTTTTTCCGGGGTTAATCCGGATCGCTGCCCTTATTTCTTGCCCCAGCGCTCTCCCCGCCTTTTGATACACATCATGACCTCAGAGGACGGAAAACGACGTAATGGCAACTTGAAAATTACCCCATACCCCAGATTGTTGACTACTTTTTCTCGACGCTGCATGGGGGCAAAAGAAGGCTGAATCTTACGATGCGAAGTCCATACTGTCAATTGCAACAGCCAGCCAAGCGTAAGGTACTTCGTGCTCTTCTTAAGCTGAGGCTCTCGTCGTTTTGACGGTCAGCGGGGTTGAGTGCTTCAGCTTTGACAGGTCAAATACGTCGGTACAGCTGTCTGAAAGAGATATATCATATCAATCGAGTCGCGGCAATGCTGCGTCAGAGACTGCAGTATGAAGTGACGGAAGACCACAATGTGCCCAGACTTTTGAAGGCGTGGCGGTGCATTTCAGCCACATCTCAAAATCTCGACGCATACAGTGTGTAATATATATGCACTGTACTTGGCACGGCCCAACTCACTCTACTACCTACTTTGCCAATTATCGGCTGCCCAGGCCTTTCCAAAACAACGGCGGATCGAATAGCCCATTCATGTGTGAATCTCAGGCCGCGTTGCACATCTTTACCTGGATACGAATTTGAGTTTTCTTGCGGCAGCGTATTTATAAGCCATGCAGAGTATCTTTGGTCCTCTCCTCTCAGGTGCGGGCGCTACGAAGTAGACGACATGCCCACCTTGCGGCTCGCCACCTCGCCCCGGATTCTCCAAAATCTGGGCCTGCCTTGCGACGGTTCCCGAGGGCTAAAGAGAGATGGAGGCCCCTTGTACGGGAATTGTTTCCCCTCCTCACGAGGCCAGGTGGTGAATTATCTATGGTAGCCCGCATGAGTGGAAAAAGGTACATGGGATGGGGCCTGCTACCCCATACGACGTACTCCGTACAGGTGTGTACGCACACATAATAGACGTGTGGGGAGCCTGTTAAGCCGACGGTGTGCTGCTGTATCGAACTGTCTCGGCTCGGCTTTGTGGGGCTTCCGCAATTGCCCCGAAGAAGGTGAAGAAAAGGACTACGAGTAGCTACTGAAAGCACATCACGGCCAAGAAGTCGACATAAGAACGGACTTCCGGAAGCAATCGATTTTCCAGACGCCCATAGTCTTGTAAGATAGGCCTACTTACTGGCCGTGTGGTCGTTTGCCGTATCGGTCCACACCGATTTTGGCAGAATTGTACGAAGTACGACGTAACTTACGGCGCCGCGCATCAGCGACTCAACTTACACAGGGGGGGACCAGCTACCCCATACACACACGACTACGACTGGACAATACCAAATTCGGGTCTGGGGCTATGGTCTGGCGGTTCTGGGACGACTGGGAATGAATCCGGGACGCCCCTTTTGCAGCGGAGACGCAGTTGGCCCTCACCTCTCTTCCAAAATCCATCGGTCGGACGGGCGAGGAACCAATTGTTGAATTTCACTTGCAGTAAAACTTGCGGCAACTTCGTTTGGAAGCAGTTTGAACAGAGAAAGAACAGTGGCCAACGCGAGATACTCCGTGGAGGCAGCCGGGTGCGGCACACAAAACAGGGGTAGGCGGGGCAACGATAGACGAGCGCAACGGCATCTCCTCCCACTTTGATGCCCACACACAGGGGCATTATGAAGGCGGTGAGCCTGCCGAGGCCGAAGATTCGCAAATCAGAAAAGGGAGAACAATGAGGGCAGCAATGGTGGAGGGACAGTAAGGGCTGCGGGGCTTTCTCGGAGCCAAAACAGTGGCATCTGGGGAAAAAACTATGCATCTTTGAGCGAAAGCTAGGCGTACCAAACATATATAACAAGCCGGGTGTCCAGTCAGGTCTTTCGAGAAATGGGTAAACAGGGGCGCAAACTCCTCAATGTCCAATGCAGCTCATACAGTGCACGACCGCATATGGCAGAGACATGATAGAAGAAGGAGAAGCAAGTGGGAGCAAAGCTTGTAGCAAGACAGACGGCGCCGGGTTTGGCGTCATCCCCAGACCTATTTCCCGCTTTCTGCTATTTTCGGTGACAAGGAAAGTTTGTGGCCTGTTGAGGTCGGGGCTCCGGAAACATTCGACTGGAGGCACTGGGACTGGAGAGTCTGGAACTACTTCGTAGCATTCTGAGGGTGGCATGTGTGGCGCCGGGCAAGAAGATAAAATAAAAAGATAGTGCTGCTGTAACCATACATAGTGTTGGTGTACGAGTACTGTAGGAGGTCGCTAGTTGCTCTGCGCCCAGAAGCCGTAGCTTCGTATCAAACAACATGGCGGTTTTGACAGAACATGCAGAGAATAGTTGGGCAACCGCGGTATATGTCGGTAGCATCATACGAAGTACTTTGCAGCACAGCCATACAGCCATATACAGTGGCCACCTCTCGTACTTCGACGAACATGCATACGGCAACCCTCGTCCGTGCCTCCCACAGCCGTAGACCGACGGTGGTGGTGTTGCGAAATCGAGGGAAGTCTCGAACGGGGAAGGATTCGCGCTGGATTGGAGAAGGAAGCAGAATGGGGAAACGGACAACAGGGGACTTGTGGTCGATGTTGGCCGTCGCTCTGCCTTTCTTACCAACGTGTTCGTCTGGCTGGAGATTGGTACGGGAGGCTTGCGGAAGCACTACTTCGTAGGCGCATTGACAAGCGCATCTTGTCGAAACGAAAAAAGCAAGGGCTTCCCTGTTTTGGCATTTGTCTTTTGGTTCGAATTCATCTTCCTGTCTGGCAGCGTCCCTGGTGTGGGGGAGGGGCTCGGCGACGGAGGCACCCTCATGAGAGCATTCTCCGTGGATCTAGGGGGTCTTCTAGGTTTGATGTCGGAGCCGCTCTGCAGCCGCCACCTATTGCCCGAAGCGTGCCCATGTTACACTCCCGGACAACCAAAAGACAGGAAGAACCAGTAGTAACACCCAGCAACACACGATGGCTGCTAGCTAGCGAGGGCTGGGTACAACACGAGTGGGAAACAGGACGGAGCATACTACGAGCAAACACAACACGATACGCCTACTACTTTGCACCGGTGGGGACTCGGATCAACGATGTGTTGTGAGGTCCGACGGGGAATTTTCTTCGTTATGGCGATGCATCATAACTGGCACATACGAGGCAAGCTACTCGTAAGCACATCCAGGGATCCATCGCCACGCCGGTCAGGTGCAGCATCCACGGTGCTACCGTTGCTAAACCCAAGACAATGGGTGAGCAATGCAGTGCTGCGGATGGATACCAACCCCTCTTTCCATCTGGAGCGGAGCTAGCCAGTCTGCTGCGGAGCCGTTGGCGGTGGTCCCGTTGGCCGGATGGGCATCTTTCTACTTCGTACTCGTAGGGGGTAAGCAGCCAAGTAGCGCAGCAGTACTCGTAATTACTCCGTAGCAAACGCCGCAGAGCCACTGGAACAGCTTGGACTGGAGGGGGCGAGGGGCAGGCAAAAAGAACAATGACGAGTGAGGGGGGAACAGCAAACGGACGCAGACAGCAGGAGACTAAGGGATCTGCGCCAGTGCGGGGAGCAATGGCCAGGGCGGATATGTGGAAAAACGGGCACGAGAGGCGGAAGGGAAACACTCGCACACAACCCAGTACGAGTAATTGAGGGCAGATCGTGGATGATCTCGGCGAACCAGGCTGCTTGGGAATCTCCCAGTACCTGTGAGGCCAGCTACAGCAGTCTTCTCCGTGCTGGACGAACAGCCGCCATTACGTCGTCGAACAGCACCCCGCAAACCTCGCCCTGGGGAGTGCCCTAGTCGTCTGTTGTAAGGGAGGTGCTGGCAAAGGCCCGTGACGCCAGAGTGGGAGGCGCTAGCGGGGCAGTTGGAGGCGACAGCTGTAGCACCTGCCGCTAGATGCCACGGCTGTTGTGGGCGCCTTTCACTTGCCCCCATTACCCCGAAAAGGCCGGAGAGGGAGCGCAGTCCCCGGTTTTCTGCGGCTTGCAAAGCTCCACGCTACTTCGTACACGCGCTGCCCCCGCTTCACGACCAGGAGCTTCTGCGACTGCCGCATCGGCTTGCGCTGTCGCACTGGGTGATCCGTCTACCCTCCTTGTCCTGTCGCTTGGCAGTGCTGTCGCTCGCGTCTGCCTCCTCACTTTTTTCTTTTTCTTTTTCCTTTTTTCTTTTCGTCTTTCTTCCCAGTCCACTTTCATGTCCATAACCATCTCCTTTTGCCCTGGCTCCATCTCTTTTCCCCATTTCCGGCTTGCATCCGTCATATATAAACGACTCGTGTCCTCCTCTCCAGCTCGGTTCATTCTGCCACTCCCTTTTGCTTTCACTCTCCATTCTCTCTCGTCCTTTCACTGTGCTTCTCATCTCATACAGCCTTGATTTTCATACCCCAACCAAACCAAGCTCTCCTCCTCAGATACCCATCCTCTTCTCACACATCCACAATGTCTCTTACCGCTCAGCTGAAGACGCCCGTCACGGTAACATCACCCTGAACACTGGCCTGTAAGTGCCCGGCTTTGCTTTCCACGGCTTTGCGCCAGTACACAACGCTGCGAGTGTAATTTCTAACAGCTGCCCTGCAGGTTCATCAACAACGAGTTCGTCGCCGGTGCTGAGGGCAAGACTTTCGAGGTCATCAACCCTCCACGGAGGAGGTCATCACCTCCGTCCACGAGGCCACGGAGAAGGATATCGATACCGCAGTCGCCGCCGCCCGCAAGGCCTTTGAGGGCCCATGGAAGAAGGTTACCCCCCAGGAGCGCAGCAACCTGCTGCTGAAGCTCGCCGATGTGGCCGAGAAGAACCTGGAGCTGCTCGCCGCCGTTGAGTCGCTCGACAACGGCAAGTCCATCACCAACGCCCGCGGCGATGTCGGTGCCGTTGTTGCCTGCCTGCGCTACTACGGTGGCTGGGCCGACAAGATCGAGGGCAAGACCATCGACATCTCCCCCGACATGTTCCACTACACCCGCTCTGAGCCCATCGGTGTCTGCGGCCAGATCATCCCCTGGAACTTCCCCCTGCTGATGCTGGCGTGGAAGATCGGCCCCGCCCTGGCCACCGGCAACACCATTGTCCTGAAGACCGCTGAGCAGACTCCTCTGTCCGCCCTGGCCTTTGCTCCCCTCATCAAGGAGGCCGGCTTCCCCCCTGGTGTCGTGAACATTGTCACCGGCCTCGGTAAGATTGCTGGTGCCGCCATCTCCTCGCACATGGACATTGACAAGGTCGCCTTCACTGGCTCCACCGCTGTCGCCGCACCATCATGAAGGCCGCTGCCGGCTCCAACCTGAAGAAGGTCACCCTGGAGCTGGGCGGCAAGTCCCCAACATCGTTTCAACGACGCCGACATCGAGGAGGCCATCAACTGGGTCAACTTTGGTATCTACTTCAACCACGGCAGTGCTGCTGCGCCGGTTCGCGTGTGTACGTCCAGGAGGGCATCTACGACAAGTTCGTCGCTGCCTTCAAGGCCCGCGCCGAGCAGAACAAGGTCGGCGACCCCTTCCAGGAGGAGACCTTCCAGGGCCCCCAGGTTTCTCAGCTGCAGTTCGACCGCATCATGAGCTACGTCAAGTCCGGCAAGGACGAGGGTGCTACCGTCATTACTGGTGGCGAGCGCCACGGCGACAAGGGCTACTTCATCCAGCCCACCATCTTCGCCGATGTCCGCCAGGACATGAAGATCATGCAGGAGGAGATCTTCGGCCCCGTCGTCGCCCTGGCCAAGTTCAAGGATGCCGATGAGGTCATTGCCCTCGGCAACGACAGCAACTACGGCCTGGCCGCCGCTGTCCACACCAAGGACCTGAACACCGCCATCCGCGTCTCCAACGCCCTGCGCGCCGGTACCGTCTGGGTCAACGTGAGTCTCTCCCCTCCCAATAAATGCAACGTCTTGGCGCAAGCGAACCACGCTAACATTGTTTTCTCTACTCTAGTGCTACAACGCCCTGCACCACCAGCTGCCTTTCGGTGGCTACAAGGAGAGCGGTATTGGCCCGCGAACTGGGCGAGGCTGCCCTGGCGAACTACACCCAGAACAAGTCCGTTGCCATCAAGCTCAACTAATTGGTTGAGTTTGGCAAGACAGCGGCTTTTGTGAAGCGATAGGGCATGAATCACTATCACTTCCAGGTAGTCTACCAATAACAAGCAAAAAAAAGCAAATGAACAAAAAAAACAGCGCTCCTTCCAACTCCCGTCAATTGGATTTGTTTATGTCCGTGTAATTAGTACCTGAAGCAACGTTCCCAAATTGAAATAGTACGTTTAATAGCGTCGCTATGAGCAACGACCATGTATGTGACTTTGTGCATGTCAGCACGTGCACCAAAAATCTCACCTACAAGTGACATATCAAAAAGGGATCCATCGACAAAGGTAATGTGACAGAAAGGTACGCTGACGGGAAATTCCGTGCGTCGTAAGATTGCATGTCCTCGCTGTTCTCGAGAATGGTCAACAAGCTGCCCTCGTGTCCACTTTCTCACTCTCACCTATTTGTCCGACATGAAACTAGCAACGACGTACCAGCTACACCAGAGAGACTTGAGGCAATTTTACCAATCTCGGTGTTCAATACCCGTTACGATGGTTTGCGGGACAACCACCATCTCGGTGGATCTTTTGTCGTTGTTCTCCAGCGACATACGAACCGTTTATTCGTCACCATATTTCGTAGTCATCCAATTGTTACCCGCTGCATAGAAAAATCGGTGATGCTCCACAGTCGCTGCTTTCGTGACAGGTCGAGCCGAGCAAGCGGGACTTGCATCATGGGGTCCCATTTTACAAGGCGCATAACAAAAGTGAATGAAAGCAGCCAGGAGATAGACTACCAAACGACGGCATTTGGCCACACGATGGGGGCGAGACTCTAACTTTCAATGTCACCAAAAGCGGACTTCAAACTCCATTGATTTTGACTCGAACCAAATTTGGTGCTGCACTCCGTATGTCGTCGTGACTATGCCATGCCCCTTCCCCTCCAGCGAAAGGGTCCGCTGTAAATGGCCCAAGTCCCGGGGCTGGTCCAAGCTTCGGCCCCCTCCAAAAATCTCCAAGCACTGTGCCCCGCACTTTATCTTCTACGGCGCGTGTCGCGCGTCATTTGGGCCCAGTGTGAAAAGAGGGAAGCGCACCAGGCAGGTGCACAGGTGGTACGGACGGCGCAATACTCGTACTCGTACACGCCATTCACATAGAATCTCAGGCGGAGACGGTCTCCAGCAACACCGAAACGACGACCCGACCGAACTGCACGACAATCGCACGACAATCGCACGAGAGACGCGCTCGTACAGTCTCTTCAGTCGCCCCCTCCTCCGTCCCCATGTCCAACCCCCGCACCGCGTCCTCGATGGGGCCGTCGCGTCCGGCTGGCGCCGCCGCGTCCACATTTGCCGCCGCCCGCAAGTCCTACTTTGAGCAGCAGCGCGAGCTTCTCATGGGCGAGATTGCCATGGTGGGTGACCTGTCCTCGCTTTCCCCTTGCTTCGCGCCCAGCTGGCCTAACGCCGTCAGTCGCTTGAACAGGCCCTTGCCAACATCAACAAACTCAACCGGTCGCTCGAGGCCGTCGTCACGGTGCGTTCAGCCTGGCATCAACGCACGCCGCCCCTTTGGCAGGCCACACACACTAACATGACAGGTCGGAAACGAATTCTCGGCAGTCGAGGCGTTGTGGTCGCAGTTTGAGAGCGTCATGGCCAAGGAGCCGGAACCTGCCGCCGGCGGCGAGGGCGACGAGCAGAATCACGAATACGGTCAAGAGCACGAGCACGACCAGCACGACCAAGAGCACGGCGAGGGCGACGAGAAGCACGATCCAACCGGCGATGGTGACAACGAGCCCGCGACACAACTACACGACGAAGAGGCGGCAGCAACGTCTGGGGGCAGGGGCCGGGCACGAGGAGGCGACATGGACTTTGGCTACTAGGTTGATGGATAGGCTGACGATGTGACGGAATGCATTCTTGGGTATCTGGGTATGGATGGCGTTTACGGACTGACAGGACGGCGGAGCTACGGCACAGCCTGGCCCCGATGGGCACACGACATGACACGGCCGTCATGATTTGACGATCATACTGATTTCTGAGATTCAAAATTGTTATATTTCATGCTACAAAGGAAATTAAAGTTGATCCAGGGCGACTTCCCGCCACTTGAACAGTTGGCCGCCCCTCCCCAGTCGTACAACACAAGCAATACGGCCATCCAAAGTTAATCGCGGCCCTGAAAACAAACAAGACGCAATTGCCGGCAGATGATGCATGGAGAAAGACGCCAAGATGTTTCCGTGGAAATAGGGCATGGCGTCAAGCAAGCAAAAAGACCAACAAAAAGCCGTGGAGCCTCCCGTCCTGTACGCGAGCTAGGAGATACAAGGAAAGTGAGGGAGGAAAATGCGTGCAAAGTCAAGGGGCGCCGACAGCAAAATGAAGCTAGAAGGATGGAACGTAAAGAAATATATGGTGTGCTGTTTCGTAGTCATATCATGATGAGATGTGGATCATTACTTTGGTGCTGGTGCGTATAGCTGGGGGTGTGGTGCTT
The DNA here is from genome assembly GCA_016097075.2 of Sporothrix phasma. Taxonomy (NCBI): domain Eukaryota; kingdom Fungi; phylum Ascomycota; class Sordariomycetes; order Ophiostomatales; family Ophiostomataceae; genus Sporothrix; species Sporothrix phasma. Next base: position 821,224 of record JADMNG010000004.1, on the reverse strand, counting down.
GCTGTATGGTGCAATGTGGCGTTTTGTGTTTGTTTGGTGTGTGATACCAGAGCGCGCGGGAATAGGGTTATCGTTAACAACATCTCCGCCGCGTGCGACGCTTCACCTTCTCTCATCGCCGTCTGTGTAGCAGCGGCTTCAGCCGCATCAGCCCGTCCGCCACCTCTGGGCATGCTGCCAAGCTCGCGTATATCCGCTATCCTACAAGGGGATGCAGCGTCTCTTCTTCCGCTTCATCGGCCCGCCAATAGGAATGTTGCCGTTGCCGCTGCTGAAAGTGACGCCGCCACTGCCAGTCGTGGCGGCACCAGCGGCAGGGCTCTTTGCGGCGCTAGCAGCCGGGGCCTCAAGATTTCTGCGGTCGTTGGCGACAACTGTCCGAAGCGCCTGCTCAAAGATCTCGTCGACGCCCGTCATCTCTTTGCTGCTGCACTCCATGTACTGTGCACCATCTTCTTGGCAACGGCGAGGCCCTGATCGGTAGTCACGGGCGTCAGGCCTTGCGTCTTGAGCATGTCGATGCACGTCTTCTTGAAGCGCAGGTCGGACTTGAGGCCGACGAGGATGAGGGGCGTGTACGGCAGAAATGCAACACCTCGGGGTACCACTGTCTTGGTTAGTAAGAAGACAAGAAGAAGGACAGCACACCAGAGCAAGCTCACCTTGTCCATGACGTTCTCAAGTGAGTTGGGGCAGTCGATAGCAAAGCACACAAAGATGAGATCGGTCTCTGGGTAAGACAGCGGTCGCAGCCGGTCGTACTCCTCCTGGCCGGCCGTATCCACAGTGCCAGCTCGACGGTCTTGCCAGACGGCGGGTGTGTCGGGTAGGTGATGTAGTTTTCAAAGACAGTCGGGACATATTTCTAATGGCATTAGTGGATGCTGGCTTTACAGACGAGAATAAGCGCGGCGATCGTAACCTACCTCAGGAAGTAGCCCTGGCTGTAGCTGATGAGCAGACATGTCTTGCCACAGCCGCCATCGCCCACGACGACAATCTTCTTTGAGTACGCCGGCGGCTCGGTCATGTTGGTCATGGCAGTAGCAGACGACTCGCGACCGGAAGACGACGAGGTCGTGCTGATAGTGTTGCTGTCGCTTGTCCGCACTGGCCGGGACTCGAGGCGGTCAGTTGTCGGCCGCTGCTGGATGCCGTACTCGTATGTGTCGCGCGAGGATTGTTGTAGTAAGAGTTGCGATGTTGCGAAGCCATGATGGGGCGGGAAAAGATGGACAAAAGGGTGGGTGGGAGAAGCGAAAGGTCGTGAAGCGAAGAGGGAGAAAGCGCCCGCCTCAGCGCAAGACAGGAAGCACAGTCTGTCGACTCTTGCCTTGTTGTTGGCGTCGCAGTGTGTGATGAGCAACTGACTTTGCGATCGAGCGCTTGACTTTATTGATAATACAATGTTCTGTTTGTTGGCCCTAGAGGTCGCTGGCGAGAAATGAAGGAAGAGGAAGAGGGCGAGTCTCGATCGTCAAAAGGCGGCAACCAAAAGAGTCCACAATGCTTAGTCGTAAAGAAAATCGTGAGGAATGAAGCAGTCTTAGGTTCGAGAAAAAGGGAAGGAGTGAGGGAGAAGAGCAATATGAGGAAAGAGCAAGCTCCACGACAAGAGCAGCTTAAAGTGGTAGTTGACTTTTTGCCTGTTTCGTGTGTTGAAACGCATTGTAGGACGCGTTCGCCAGGCAACCGGCCGCGGTTGTTAGGGGGTGATCATTGGCGATTGGCGCCATCCTTCCTTTGGGATTTAGGTCCGTGCACTGCTGACTATTCAATCGATAAATCGACCCACTTAATCGAAAGTGGTTTTCACTGGCTACGCAGAACGCGTCGACCTTTACGGCGGTAATTTTCACGGACATATAAGACACGTCGTCCCGCATTGAATTTCGCCCTGCTCTTTGACCTCTTCACCCACTTCGCCATCAGAACTCGAGCGCGGTTACGACGTTCACAGCCCTCGCGGCCTTCACACCACCAACGTATCCCAAGCCGACGGCCTCAGTTTGTAGCAACTGTTGCCACCACCCATTATTGGCGGCTTTCCTCCCTTTTCTCTTCACATTGTCAGTCTATACCATGGCGAGCGAATACGTGACTCTCGTCTCCGTCCGAAGGCTTTGAGTTCGCCGTGATGCGCGCAGCCACCGACGTGAGCCCAGTGATCAAGCGCATGCTGGATCCCAAGAGCCAGTTCGCCGAGGCCAAGTCGGGTCGCTGCACGTTCCCTGAGATCAGGTCAGTCTTCTCGACACTGCTGTTTTGCGCGTACTTTATATTGTTCACAAGACCTTCTTCATCCCTCGCCGTCTTCCATGCTGTTCCGTCGCCTTCCGTGATGATACAAGCAAAAGCACAGTGAAAACTGTCCAAAAGAGCCACTGACGATTTGTCTGCAAAGACAGCATCGTCTTTCGGTTTCTGCATGACACATTTACCTACACTTGATCTGAGGCGCTCGTCTGACCCACGTTCTTTTCACACGTAGCGCATTACACCGCAAAACATGTTAAGCCACTTAAATTGCTAACATCGTCACAGTGCCCTATTCTTGAAAAGGTCACGGAGTATTTCCAGTACTGGTACAAGAACCGCGACAAGGAGGATGTGCCCGACCTTGAAATCCCGACCGAGATGTGTCTTGAGCTGCTGATGGCGGCTGACTACCTCGGCATGGGCCGTAAGCTTCAGCCAACTATCGCCGTTTTCTTGGATTTTTCTGGATCACGAGCTAACTACTTTACAGAGCCTGGTTGAACGTGCAGGAGTGATATTTGCCAAAGACCTACACCCGCGACAAGTTGTCGCCGTGACTTGCTTGCATGCCGGCCAAGAAACTAGCTGGCCAGTACAGGTGACTTCCCACCTGGTTGCCATGCTTGGCCTGCAGTCAAGCCACACGGTGTACCGGGTTTGCATGCTCTTTCACGCGCAGGGCGCAGTACTCTCCCGCGATCGTATTGGTTGTGATTTTGCATCATGCTTCACCACAACCACCACTCCAACCCCCGCTGAATACGCTGCTGTCGTACCTCGCCGTCGTGTGCTTTGTGGTTTACGAACGCGCTTGCAAGTCAGCCGATTGTCCCATACGCACAACCCAGAAACTTACATTTCACCACCAGTCACGCTTTCAACTGTGCAGGCACTTCGGTCGGCGCTCGGTCTCGACCAGCTGCCGACTTTGGAGTGTCTGCCGCGTGGTTGGTGGGAGAGGAAACACCAGTCCCCACACTCTGCTTGTCCCTTTGCCCGTGGGGATCTCGCTTTTACGAAAGGGACACATTTATACAATGATGATCGAATTTGGATGCGATGTAAGAGCCTGCATGAAGTGCAGGCCGATCTCAGATGATCAATTAGGCAGTTGTATCATTTAATTGATCTAAACTAATTCGCGCTTTCTTGCTTGTGATGGCTTGTGTATGCATAAATGTGATCTTCAAACTGCAAATTCGCTTACAGAGCCATTCCCCTTCTGCCCGCAGCTTCTTTTAGTTTTATGTCCTATTCATGAACACCTAAACACCTGAACCTTAAAGTAACCGCCCCTTCCACGACCGCGGCCGCCGCCTCGAGAGGACCCACCACCACGGCCTCCTCCTCTGCCTCTTCCCCTGTAACCACCACCACCACCGCCGTACCCATGGCCACCATCGCCTCCATACGGGCGCCGAGGCTCTAAGGCATCCGGCTCCTGCTGCTTGCGTTCGCCCCGTTCCTGCTTGGTTGCGTGCCAGATGTTGGGCACTTGAATCAGCTCGCAAAACGTAGCCGTGTGCGGGTTGGTGTACTCGTCCGGCTGGCCCGGGGCATACGTCTCCGGCTGACCGGGCTTGGGTGCGTGCACGGGCGCCGTAATGGCAAAGTCGTGGGGCACGGCCAGGCGGCCTTGGCGACAATGTTCTCCTCCACCCATGCCCGTTCTGCGTCAATGAGCGGGCGGTAGTATGCCTCGCCCTGATCGGGCAGCACCGGCACGTCCCGCTCGCCGACGCTGAGCTCTTTGGCAAAGGTACGTGTAATGGCGAGCCACTCCGGCGTACTCCAGGCGGAAGCGGGGCTGGTCGTGTCGGCCGATTCAGTCTCCTCGCCCTTGGCCGGCCCAGTGGTTGTTCCTGCTGCATGTGGCTCGGCAGGGCCAATCTCACAAAGTTGCAAGAAATGTCGTCCTGGCAAGCACTTGTCCAAGGCCAAAGAAGTTGACCTGCGTGTTTGTGATTGTCGGCGGAACCGGCTGGCCTGGTTTCAGATGAGAGCGGTGTCGGTGCTGTTGTTGCTGTTGTTGCTGTTGTTGTGGGAGTAGAGGGCGCTGAAACGAGGCTGGAAGCTGAGCCAAGAGCTCGCTCGACACGCCGTCAATGCTGGGAATGGCGGCAGCTGGTTCCTCCTCCTTTTCTATGTGCCCGCATCCGTAGTGCTGCTGCTCTGGCTCTTTCTCCACCGGTGCTGGAGCACTCCCACAGCACCGTCATCGTGGTCATCGTCCATGTCCAGGTCAATCTCGTCCGGATTGCCAGTGTCCACAGGCTGTGCTTGCGTTGGTGGTGACAGCGAGATTTCTTGTCTCGGAGCAGGTGCGGGGCTTTTCGTCCTTGAGCACCTGTCTGTGTGAAGCCGTCTGCACGGGCTCCTCTGGCTCCGGCGCCGGCGGGTCAAACTGCTTTGATGGCCGCAAAACTTGACAGTGCATGTGCGCCGAGAACCAGAACGCGGCCGCAGCGATCTAGGAGCATACTCGGCCGCCGTGTTGCCCAGTGAGCCCTCCATGGATTCGCGCCGGAAATGTGGCTTCATGCGGAACAGCTGCTCGGCGTCGCCAGCCACTCAATCGCGCGTGCCAGTCGTGGCTCTATTGCCAATGTCGACAGGCTCGCGGACCAGCAGCAGTTTGCGCACATCGCACTCGCGCACATGGTAGAAGCTCCTGATGTCGTTTGGTGGAATGGGAGCGCTCATGGTGCGGCGCGTAGTCTGCACCTCCAGATGCCGCTCATGCCGCCAGCCGCAGAGGGCCAAACCGCAGCACATTGGCGGCACCCAGTAGTAGATGTTGGCGCCACCCACCCGCATAAACAGCTCCAGAGGTAGTGGCCGCTCGTGGTTTCCGCCGATGAAGACGGTCAGGTACGGCGCCTTGCGGCGCGCCGAGTAATAGTGATGGAAGTCGCCCATGGCGCGGTATTTGGGCGGCACGGACATGAGATTGAGGTCTGTCGCATTGCGCGTGGCCTGGAAGTCGCCGCCAATAATGACAAGATCGACGCCAGGCCATCCTCGCTTGGCACACGATGCGTCGACAGCACTGTAAATCGCATCAAGCGCGCCATGACCCTATGAAACATAGGTTAGCAAGGGAGCGAGCTCTAAAGTGACAATTAGATAGAGCTATGTATACTTACACAGCCCTCAATGGCTACACGCACACCGCCGACCTTGCGGAGATTTGGTAATCTGGTCATTATGAGCCTTGAGAACCAATTACTGGCACCGAGCTCTGGTCTAAGCTGCTGCGTTCAGATGTCGTTGTCATGGATTTGTGATGTGCAGGCTCTGAGGCAGCTACACGTGATCTGTAGTCACGTGGTGTTGGCTGTCATCTGTCATACAGCTACCAAAACTTGAAGCGGTATTTCCAGTCTATCTGTTTCAGACAGCAACGATCGAGCGACATTTCTATTCTGTTTGACCGTCGGTGTCTTGTGACGACATACGTTTGGCTGTACGATATGCTGAAGAGTCAAACTGCTCCAGCGAAAACATAGCTGGTAGTCTGTATTCGACGGAAACCTCACGGGATGAGTTTTTGGTTTCAGCATTCGTGGGCGTACCACAGACTTAATTGCTTGGTCTCTTTAAGGCTTGCTTTTGTAGAAGGACATGATCTGAGCGGGCGTGAAAGAATAGAAGTATGAGCAGTCCAGGAGGATGCGGGAGTCCTTGTCCGCCATGTCTTGGAAGCTCATAGCCAGAGTGCTCTACACGGAAGCAAGGCTTCACTTGACCGAATATGGCTTCGCCTCTTGGGAACACAATGCAGGCAGCCAATTAGTAGCGACGTAAAAAAATAGACGCACCAATATAGGCTTTAGTCCAAATGGAGCGGTCCAATGAGCTTAAAACCTGCAGCAATGATTGGTGTCTGAAGATATCAGGAACCTGAACCTGCCAACCTCTTGATATTAGCGGAGATCGTCCATGTCAGCATGCGGAGAAGTTGGTCAGACTGGTCCGCTGCACGTCGGATGCCGCGGTGTCCCTTTCAGCCCGTACTGCTGGCGGCCTTGTATCTCCACGGCCGATATGCTGCTACGAGGTACTTCCACCGAGATTACATGGACGAGCCCCCATACGGCGGTCTTATCTGGGGTCAAGCTACGCAGCCAACGACCGCCAACGGATTTGCAGGCGAACTCACGCCCGTATCGTCTTGGGCCTTTTTGTCCTTCTTGGTTGTCTCTCGCGGCTTCCTCTTCTTTTCTTTGCCACTTTCTACATTTCATCTCAAAAAGAACTGCGATCGAGGACGACTCGCTGTTCTTCGCTCCTAACTCATCAAGGCTGCTCCACCAAAGACGAACGGAGCTATCACGACTCAGCGCATATCTTGCCTGTATCCACGGTCAATGGTAGCATTGAACCAGGCAGTATCTTCAAATTAGAGAAGAGCCTCACGGACATCATATTCGCTCCAATGGCCCCTGGTGCTATCTCGCCGGAGCGCGGCCGACAGAGGCTGTCGGCAGCCTGACGACAACATTTGACGACACGCTTCGCTTCTATCTCAACGGCACACGGGTCGCCCTCGACGAGATTGACCCCGAGCTGACACTGCTCGAGTATTTGCGGGAATTGGACTGACGGGAACGAAGCTGTAAGTGCATAACCGTGATGCCAGACATCCATCTTGCCCGATTCGATATTAACAAGACTTCACCTTCAGAGGATGTGGCGAGGGTGGCTGTGGTGCATGCACCGTGGTGGTCAGCCAGTACAATCCAACCACGCGCTCCATCTATCATGCAAGCGTCAATGCCTGCCTGGCGCCCCTAGCTAGTGTGGACGGAAAGCATGTCATCACCATCGAGGGCATCGGCAACGTCAAGAAGCCGCACCCGGCACAGGAGCGGGTGGCCCGTGGAAACGGCAGCCAGTGTGGCTTCTGTACCCCGGGTATCGTCATGAGCCTGTATGCGCTGCTTCGCAACAACGACAGCCCGACGGAGCACGACATTGAGGAGGCTTTTGACGGCAACTTGTGCCGCTGCACTGGCTACCGGTCCATCCTCGACTCGGCACAGACGTTTAGTGTCAACGCTACATCCGGCTGCATCAAGGCCAAGGCAAATGGAGGCGGCGGCTGCTGTATGGATGGGAAAGAGAACGGCGGCGGCTGCTGCAAAGACAACAAGGAGAGCAACAGCGATCAGCCCATCAAGAGTTTACGCCGCCCGGGTTTATCGAATACAACCCGACACAGAACTCATCTTCCCGCCAGCCTTGAAGAAGCATGAGTTCCGGCCCCTGGCCTTTGGCAACAAGAGAAAGCGCTGGTACCGCCCAGTGACTCTGGACCAGCTGCTCGAAATCAAGAGCGCCTATCCTCAGGCCAAGATTATCGGTGGCAGTTCTGAGACGCAGATCGAGATCAAGTTCAAGGCCCTCAACTACCCAGTGTCTGTCTTTGTCGGTGACATTGCCGAGCTGCGGCAGTACGCCTTTAGCGACGACCACCTCACATTGGTGGCAACGTCACGCTCACCGACCTCGAGCACCTTGCAGAACAGTCCGCAGCCAAGTACGGCCCGGCTCGCGGGCAAGTGTTTGCCGCCATCAACAAACAGCTGAAGTATTTTGCCGGACGGCAGATTCGCAACGTCGGAACGCCAGCCGGAAATCTGGTGACAGCATCACCCATCTCTGATCTCAACCCCGTCCTTGTGGCGGCGGAAGCCGTCATTGTCGCCAAGGCCATGGACACCTCAGACCCGACGGGTGCGGCCGTGTCAGAAATCGAAATTCCCATGTCAGGCTTCTTCCAGGGTACCGGCGCACGGCCCTGCCGTCCGAGGCCGTTTTAGCTGCCATCCGCATTCCCATCACTCCCGCCAAGGGCGAGTACTTCCGGGCCTACAAGCAGGCCAAGCGCAAGGATGACGACATTGCCATTGTGACAACGGCCATGCGGATTCGCCTCGATGTGAACGGATCATTGAACAGTGCACCTCGTGTACGGCGGCATGGCGCCGACGACGATTTCGGCCAAAACGGCCAACGCATTTTTAGTCGGCCGCCGCTTTGCTGAGCTGGAGACTGTTGAGGGCGGCATGAATGCTCTTGAAAACGACTTCAACCTTCCCTTTTCTGTTCCGGGCGAATGGCGTCTTACCGAAAGGCGCTCGCTCTCAGCCTGTTCTACCGGTTTTACCACGAAGTCATGGCCGAACTGAATGGCGAAGAAGCTCCGGGTAAGACGGACGGCGTAGACGGCGCTGATGGTTTCGGCAGCGTGGAGAACAAAGCACATTTTGACAAGCAAGCCGTGGAGGAGCTTGAGAGAGACATTTCCACGGGTGAAACGGACAACGACGCGGCCGTTGCCTATGAGCAAGAAATCGTCGGCAAAGCCAACCCACATGTTGCGGCACTCAAACAGACGACAGGAGAGGCTCAATACACAGACGACATCCCGCCGCTGAAGAACGAGCTGCACGGCTGCCTCGTGCTGTCAAAGAAAGCGCATGCTCGGATCCTGAGCACCGACTACGAGGCCGCCCCTCGACTTGCCCGGTGTTGTGGAGATCATTGACCGCCACCACATGCCAGCGACGCAGCAAATCACTGGGGCGCACCCAACTTTGACGAGGTGTTTTTCGCAGAAGATGAGGTGCATACAGTGGGCCAACCATTGCATGGTCCTGGCCACGACAGCGGCACGCGCCGCCGAGGGTGCCCGGCTCGTGAAGATTGAATACGAAGAGCTTCCGGCTATCTTCTCGATGGAAGAGGCCATCGAGAAGGAGAGCTTCTTCAACTTTCACCGTGAACTGAAACGCGGTGAGGAAGTTGACTCGGCTTTTGAGCGCTGCGACCATGTCTTCACGGGCACCGCACGCATGGGAGGACAAGAGCACTTTTACCTCGAAACGAACGCCACTGTGGCCGTGCCTAAGCCGAGGATGGCGAGATTGAAATCTTTTCCAGCACCCAGAACCCGAACGAGACTCAGACTATGTTGCGCGGGTGTGCGGTGTGCAGGCCAACAAGGTGGTCGTGCGTGTCAAACGCCTCGGCGGTGGCTTCGGCGGCAAAGAGAACCGGTCGGTCCAGCTCTCTTCCATCGTGCCCTGGCAGCAAAAATCACACGTCGTCCTGTGCGGTGCATGCTGACGCGCGAGGAAGACATGGTGACGTCGGGCCAGAGACATCCGTTCCTTGGCATGTGGAAGGTGGGCGTCAACCGGGATGGCAAACTGCAGGCACTGGACCTCCGCATCTACAACAATGCGGGCTGGACGTGGGACCTGTCTGCAGCCGTATGCGAGCGTGCAATCACGCACAGCGACAACTGCTACCACATTCCCAGCGTCCGCATACGCGGGCGTCTGTTGCAAGACAAACACCATGTCCAACACTGCATTCCGTGGATTCGGTGGGCCGCAGGGTCTGTTCATTGCCGAAAGCTACATGTCGGAAGTCGCTGACCGGCTCGGCATGCCGGTCGAGAAGCTGCGAGCCATCAACATGTACAAGAAGGGCGAACTGACGCCGTTCAACCAGTCCATCACCGATTGGCACGTTCCACTCATGTATGAGCAGCTGCAGAAAGATGTCAACTACGACAGCCGCCGAACTGCGGTGGATGAGTTCAACAAGGGACAAAAGTGGCGCAAACGTGGACTGGCGCTCATCCCGACCAAGTTTGGCATCTCCTTCACTGCACTGTGGTTCAACCAGGCCGGCGCGTTGGTACACATCTACCACGACGGGTCTGTCCTGGTGGCTCATGGCGGAACGGAGATGGGCCAGGGCCTGCACACAAAGATGGTCATGATTGCAGCACAGGCTCTAGGCGTGCCACTCGACAATGTGTTTATCAGCGAGACAGCCACGAACACGGTCGCCAACGCGTCGGCCACTGCAGCATCAGCATCGTCGGATCTGAACGGATACGCCGTATACAATGCATGCGAGCAGCTCAACCAGCGCCTTGCGCCCTACCGCGAGAAGCTGGGCGAGGGGGCTACAATGAAGGACCTGGCGCACGCGGCCTACTTTGACCGTGTCAACCTGTCGGCGCAGGGCTTTTACAAGACGCCCGAGATTGGATATTCGTGGGACGAGAACAAGGGCAAGATGTTCTTTTACTTCACTCAGGGTGTCGCAGCCGCCGAGGTCGAGCTGGACACATTGACCGGCACCTGGACGTGCCTTCGCGCCGATGTCTTGATGGACGTGGGCCGCACAATCAACCCAGCCATTGACTACGCCAAATCCAGGGCGCGTTTGTGCAGGGCATGGGACTCTTTACAATGGAAGAGAGTCTTTGGCTGCGCAACGGGCCCATGGCTGGCCACATGTTCACACGCGGTCCTGGCGCTTACAAGATCCCCGGGTTCCGCGACGTGCCGCAGGTCTTTAACGTCCAGCTGCTCAAGGGCGTCGAGTGGAAGAGCTGCGCACGATCCAGCGCAGTCGCGGTGTGGGTGAGCCGCCACTCTTCATGGGCAGCGCCGTGTTCTTTGCCATCCGAGACGCGCTCAAGGCGGCTCGGGCTCAGTACGGCGTCGTGGCCAAGAACGGTCGACGATGATGCCAGCCAGGCCGGCAACCTCGACAGCGACCCAGGCCTGCTCAGTCTGGAAAGCCCTGCGACGCCAGAGCGCATCCGGCTGGCTTGTGTCGACCCCATCATGGAGCGGGCGCGTGTGACTCCCAAGCCAAATGAGGAGAGCTTCTTATCTACATCTAGGAAGGACAGGGTGACTTTGAAGGAGGTGGTTACCGGTTAGCTCTGCAATATTTTATCTCGTTGGCCATACAAGCACATACACGCATGCACGATATGGCATCTCGTACAAATGTTTCTAATACGAAAGATTGATAGTAACGTATTCGCCTTTGTTGATAGAGAGACCGGCTTTCGGTAGAAGCAGCGAATAGAGACGTGTTTTTCTTCGGCTCGTCTGTTATCGTTATGGGCTTGATTTGGGAATCCGCCAGGGCTGCTCCAAATTGCTTCTCGGGCCAACCAACAACACACGAAAAGGGACGTACTCATCTGCCACTTGGAGGTCGGCCTGATAACTCTCGTTGCGTCGATGTGTCCGTGGGTGTTTGTCGCCGGTAACGCGAGCTGGTTTTCCGGCTCGACATTGCCGCTCAACTTCATCGTCGCCGCGCCAAAGAGCACAGTGGAAGTCGGTACAGTGCGCCAGTTGCTAATTGCACATGCTTGCACGGAGTACACTGCAAGGCGCATCTTGTTCCTGCATGCACAATGGCGGGTACTTCCTCCGCGCTGTACTCGAAGGCCGCAAAGGTGTCGTCTTTGCTACTCCGAGGTCGCTTCGCATACGAGACCAACAGTTTGGAACACTAAAGTTTCGTGTTCTGGGGAACGAGAGGCTGTGTTCGGATGAGGGCGGCTCTCGTCCACGTCTTCTGGTCATGCACTCCCACAATGTACCGCTCCACTCTTCAGTAACCGACAAAGAAGACAATAGAGAGGGCTATTAAGCACTGTGTGTGCGAGAAAAGAACACTGAATCTTTGGCGCAGGAAGGAGCAGCAAGAGATCGAGATACAGCCTTCCCCATAGTATCTCCATGCTCTTTGTCACAAAACGCACCTTCCTTGACGCGGTTTCGAAGCAGCAGAGGGCAGGAAGCTGTTTGGCTGGAAAGTAAGTAGCCTTGTGGGTTCCTTCCACCTGTCCGCGTCTCCCTGGCCTGTGACTGGCCTGCTCTTTCCAACTTTGCCGCATTGCGGCCGTTTTTAATGGCTCTTTCCTGGGGCGAGGCAAAGCGCCCCGCATGTCGCAGGAAAGAGCGCTGTCACTGCTGGAAGCGAACTGGCAGGTGTCTCGAGGCTCGATTTTATTTTCCTGCTGCTCAGGCGAGCGATTCCTAAGCTAAAACTCGACGCCGTCGTCCTCTCCTCGGCCTCTTGTGCGATACCTCTCAAGAATGGACCATTGTCCCTTGTTCTTTAGCTTCCTTGGCCTCTGTCGCTATATCTCGGCCGTGCGCCCATCCGAACTACAGAGTACTTGTCACCGTGGACACCAAGTCAATTGGCCCTTCCCATGAGTTTCGGAACTCCTCCTGCGACAGCGACGACACGAGCCAGAGTGACGTGACATGCCATTTGTTGCGTCGCACCTTGCGAGCATCGCATTTCGACATTCGAGGATACAGTCTGTCGGACGTCCGCGACAGCTGACACCACGGTCGACCGTTTGACGTCTGACGCCATTGTGCTGCTCGGGAAGGCCCAGCTTCACAGAGAACCCAATAAGGCGCTTCGGATTTTTCTCCCGACTCTTGGTCCGCGCTTCCTTGCGACCAACATCTTTAAGGGCGACCTTCGGACGGTCCTTTTCGACGCTGTGACTGTCACGGCTTGTCGCCCTCTGTTTCGCAGACTGCCCCAGTGCTGCCTCGTTCGAGGCGCTGTCTGATCGTGTCACACACCCCTCGCCAACCTGCAGAAAGCGGACGCGGCTGCGATGCACAGACACTTAGACGGCCCGCCACAGCCTGCGCGCAGACCAGGGGAGTGACGAAGGCGCATCCTGATTGCGCATCCCACCATTCGAGCTTGTTCATTTGCTATTCTTTGCGTAACCATCCCCCTCCGCCTGCCTCGCGAGGGCAGGCACGCAACGAGCCAGCAACGGGGCCACCGGAGGGGACACCAGGCTGCCAGCTGGAATAGCACTGTGCTGCAGAAGGAACCTGCGGAAACTCGACACGACTCGACAGAGAGAGCCGCGACTCGCTATTCCCAGGGGGCCGAGGGAAGACTACAATGAGAGCCGCGGTCTGCGGTGATACACCAAACAACCGAGGCCGATAACGATAGAAACGGCCGGGGGGACGAGAAAGGGCTCGCGGTACGCAGTTGGCGCAAGGACAAACACAGACGCGACACGACGAAGCACAGTACGGCCACCATCTGGACACACAACCGCACGCCATGGACAGAGAGCTCCTGCACAAACCGGTCGACGCGCATTGCGCCAGTCGGCGCCGCCGGCGAAAAGCCACGGCGACAGCGACGCAACTGGCAACGGTCTGACGGCATCGACAGACGGCAACAGCAAGGCTGCTTGGGCGACAAGCAAGACTACGTCAAACAACGGCCATGGCCTCGGCAGCAGCCTCGACCGACAACAACAACGGTGACACCCGCACACCCAAGAAGCGGCCGCAAGGTCAACCATGGTGAGTTTGCACCGTCCAGGCGACAAGAGCCATGGGGGGGGGGCGGGCGATGAGACAGCAGCGCCAATGGACTGAGCGCCATGGAGTGAGACACGAGCGAGAAGTATGTGCATAGGCAAGCTCCGTCAGCATCGCACGGTTCCAAGAGCAGCGCGATAGACGCTGTGGCCTTGAGTGCGTCCTGCACGTGTGTCGCCTGTGCGTGCGCCTCACAGACCCGGCTGCCATCTTCTCAGCTGCGTGCGCTCTCCGCGCTGCTCACAGGCCCCTGGCCTCGTATCTCAAGCTCGTCCCTCCCTCCTCGCGACATATTCTCTGATTCACTGTGGCTGAACCCCTGTCTGCAGCATGTGTATATTGCCGTCGATCCGTAAGTTTATCCTATCCGTACCGCTCTTGCTCGAACCTGCACAAACTGCGCCGGCAAATGCGCGGCATGGGAATCAAGCAGCTAGGCCGAGCCTCGCCCGGCTTCTTCCCATCTGGTCGGCTGGGTGCCCGCAAAGATTCGGGGGGGCGGGAAGAAGCGAATGCTGCGCTGCGCTGCACCTCTACTAAATGCGCCCGGCTGGCCGTGAGGCAGCGACGCGCAAAAGCCGGAAGCCGCCGCTACATATCCGCCTTCAAATTGCCCTGATCCTCCTGCTTTTATGTATCAAGGCAGCCTGCTAACACGAAGCTCTTCGCTCTGCAGCATATGACCTGTGATCTGGTATGTATTTTTTATAGTCCTCTTTCAATTTTCACAGCCGTCGTGGACCCCTGACCTTGGGCTTTTGCCTCCCCATTGCTGGCACCCTTGCTCGAGCATTTTGTGGCCCTGCAGCCCCCTTCCCTTGCACATCTTGTCCTCCCACACCTTCTGCCTGGGTCCTCCGAGTGGCTCAGGACATGGCCCATTTGGCGCCCTCCCCACCTTGTCATCTCTTGTCGCAAGCCGCTTGCTTGCTTGTTCCTTGATTTGTTGGTGCGCACGTACTAACAGTGCGCCCAGGACACGGCCATGTACGAGATGCATCAAGCGCAACAAATTGGCCAGCCCATCTGCCACGACGAGCCGGGCGCGAATGCCGAGTCGAAAAAGCCCAAGAGCAACGTCGGCGACACCTCTGTGGGCGACGAATCAGATGACTTTCCGGATCCGCGCGCCTCGCTGAGCCAAAGCGACTGCAAGCCGAGCGCCAACACCAAAGCGAACGCCGCCATGCGGCCGCCGTCCTTTGATGCAGGACACCGACTAAGGCAGCCAATAATGCCTTTGCTGCTGCAGGCATGCTGGCCCAGGCCAACCCAATGCAGCTTGTGCGACCCGGTGCAGCTTCTGGAATCCAGCCCAATGTCATCGCAAAATGACGTGAGCCAGTGTATGTTTTGCCGTTCTGATGTCCTGCTCCGTTCCTGGCCCCAGCCCTTCTCTCTTCGCGGCGTCTCCAGCTCTACCGCAGTGTCGTCTCTTCGCTCCAGTCACACAGGTTTTCCCCTAGGTCCCGAGTGGCCAGCCGTCTTCCTCTCTTCTCCGCACTCCCCTGACCCGTGTCGATGACCCGTGTCGAAAAGATGCTATGCTGAACACGTTCTTTTTCCCCCTTTTGTCCTTGAAGCCCCCCTCGTGCTTCTTGACCGTCGGGCTTGGTGGACATTCGGACGATTTTCTTGTGCCTTTACTGCTCCCTGTCTTGCTGCCCTTCATTCCCGCTTCCCCGTCGTCTTATTTTCGACCTGTCTGTCCGCGCGATTTCTAACTGTCTTTAGTTGGTGGGTTTTCCGATGCTTGGTTAACTGCACAGAACCCATTTTCACGATATGCACAGCCATTCGGGGTACATGATTGTTCCCTGAGGTCAGCGGTGAGCTGCAGTTCACTCAAGTGATTTCCTCCAGAGCAGCATGGTCGACGATGCCGCCTATGTATCAGATGACCAGAAGCAACCAGCTTGCCTGCGCAGTGCCACCGCCCGAACGTCGCCACAAATTTCTTGACTAGCGGTACCAGCGGCACCGCGACCGCAGGCGCCAGCGGAAACGACGGAAAGACGGCCGTGCCAACGAAGACAACAGCGCGGCACTGCCCGGCAATGTCCTCTCTGCCACTGAGTGCGCTAAAGCTCTGGCGCAGGCTCTATGCTGCGCCGATCGCGCCACGTCCGTAGCGGCCGCCGCAGCCTCGGCGCCCTCGTATATCAGCAGCCTCACCGATAAGCCTTCGACACGGTCTGCCGCCGTCGACAAGGCCCGCGGAATACTACTTTCAGGCCGTGATCCTTCGGAGCAACGATACCCGGACAGCGCATGTCTGACCTCCTCAAGGCCAAATACAACGCCGGTCTGTTGAAGCCCTTCAACTATGTCAAGGGCTACGCCCGCTTGCATACCTACCTCGACAGCCATAAGATTGCGCCCGCCTCCAAGCAAAAGATCCAGCGCCAGCTCGACCGCTTCCGGCCCATGTTCCGCGAGAAGATGCAGGCCTGACCGACTTGGAGCTGATCTACGTCGAATGTGGTTTGAGAAGACGCTCATGAATAACGACCGTGTGTTTGCCAGTATGGCAGTGCGGCGTGCTGCTGCGCCGGACAGGCGAGATCTTCCGTGGCAACAAGGAGATGGCAGAGCTGATCCATGTACACCGTCGAGAACCTGCGCGATGGTAAGATTGCCCTGCACGAGATTCTCACGGAAGAGTCCATGTACGCTACTGGGAGGAGTTTGCACCATTGCTTTTGACCCGGCCACGGACACGCTCTTGACGGCCTGCTCGATCAAGAACCCTGCGACTCGTCCAAGGACCCCATTATCAAATGCTGCTTCTCCCTCAAGATCCGGCGCGACGACCACAAGATGTAAGTGTCCCCTCTTCTTTCCCTGGCTGTCTTTGGCTGTCTTTGGCTGTCTTTGTCTTGTTCTTTCGTCTGTGTGCCACCAAGCATACTAAATCTGCCTCTCTAGTCCGAGCTTGATTGTTGGTAACTTCTTGCCTCACGACCCATTAACAAACTGATGGACACGCCGGTTGGCCGCCCTGTTGTGCTGTTACGTTCCTGGCCATTCCATCCCATGCTGTACGTGCCGGGGACCATTTTTCGCTCCTCCATCTTGATTCCCTTCTCTTATCCCTCTACTTTTACGTTTCCAGTATATAGTTTCAGTCTCCTCATCTGCGACCGCTGTGCGTATCTTGCGTTCGCCCTCTCTCTGGGCTTGGAGTCTGTGGGCTATGGCTGGGTCTTGCATTGATGATGGCGGCCTGTTCTGGACCCCTTTTGTACATCTCTTTGGGTATCGGTAATCACATGTGCATGTTATGAGGCAGTCTTTGCTTTGGTGAAGCAAGACAAGCGCTTCAAAGTTCTTGCTGCTGTTATCTCGCTGCATCAGGCATCGCTGTTATAATGATGGTATCGCTGGAGCCTGGTAACAATATTTATTTTGTTTCATGTATTTCTCCAACGATGTTGCCCACCTTCCCAGCCCTGTAGGAGCTTTCAGGTGTTGGCATCACTGTAGGAAGCCGGAAGCCGGCCAGCCGAGGCGACACGATAATAGTGTGATCTGTACCTCGTCGTTTTGGTCGATCAGGCGTTACTATTGGTAACGAGTAAGTATATCCTATCAGAGGTCATACACTGGGGTTTCGCAGAGGAACAGGTATGAGGGCACGATAAAGGCTCCCATGGACGCCCTGAGCCCCGACGAAGCCAGCTTTCTTATGGAGCTCAAGCATCCAGCAATGGTACTTTACCTGCTCCAGTCTTGCTTCTGTCCTAAACAACTCAATCACCAAACCATCAGTGAATCACGGCATAAGGTTTCATGTGAAGTCATCATTTGCATTGCTGGTGGCGCCCCTTTCTATCACGAAAAAGGAATATAGAAACAGAAAAAGTGGAGAAGACTGGGACGACCGTCTCGTAAGGAGCCATGAGAGGGAAGCAAAAAGCAATGTGATACGTTGAAAATAAAAGAAAGGAAAGGCAAAGGAGAGAACAGGCAGAACATTCAGATCATCTCGTCAGCCGTGAAATCGTAAAGACACCCAGGATCACCACCGACAGCGTCACAATGGCACCCGGCAGCAGCAGGTCGTTGGGGCACGCCCTGGATCAGCTGCTCGTCACTGCCTGCACCAAAGCTGCTGGCGGCAAAGTCGCCAAAGGCTTGCTGGCGGCACCACGCTCTCGCAGCGCTGCCAATGCTGTCCGTTGCTGGCGTTGTTGTTTCGCCGGGTGGCACGGCGGGCCTTGGTCTTTTGCTTGCGCACATACGCCGAGTCCTCCGAGTCTTCGTCCTCGTCGTCATCATCGTCGTCGCCGGACGAGCGGTGGACGCCGCGCCGGCTGCGCACCGCCCGAGGTGGCGCGGTCCGACGAGGCCGGTGTCGGAACAGCGGGCGCCGGTGCAGCCACAGGCGGCTTGGACGGGTCGTCGCACAAACAGGTCGACCTTGTCGAGGTGGCCGTGACGGGCCAGCAGCACAGCTTCGACGAGGTCCTGGTCCGCCGTTATGGACACGGAGTCGCCCTCGTCGTCCAGGTAGCTAATGGCGAAGCCGGCACCGGCAATCTTGCCATCGGCGAACGGCAGGGACACGCCAATGGTGTCGGCCTCGGCGCCCAGCTGGACGCGGACGTTCTCGACAAATACGGCGATGCCGTGGGCAGCGGTCACCTGCAGGCGGTGCACACGGCCGCTCGGGCCTTGAACTTGAAGGGGAAGGGACCTCGCTAGCGGCAGCTCGGGCGTTATGGGCGCCACGGCCGAGTGCGGCGGGGACTCGATGCCCACGTGCGAAGCGGAATCGCCAGGCGCGACGCTATCGACGCGGCCGTGGAGGATGTGTTGCCGTGGGCGTCGCGGGTCAGCTCGGGGACATCATGCGTGACGAGGTCATCGTGGGTGTGGTGGTGGCTGCCCTCGCCCGACACATGGACTCGGTCTCGTGGTCGAGAGACAGCCAGAACTTGTTCCAGGCAGGGCCCTCGCTGTCGCCGCTCGACATGGTGTTGATCTGCTCGAGGGTGGCGTAGGTCAGCTTGAGGACGTCGACCATACCGACAATCTCACCACTGTCGTTCATGGACGGGCAGATTGAGGTAGTGGCCGTCTGCAAAGAGAGCATGTCAGTGGACGAACAATGTGAGCTGGGTTGGGGCAAGCCCACATACCGTGCATCTTGCGCAGTGCCGCTGGATGCTCATGTCCATGGGCGCAAAGTCGGGGTGGGGGGTCATGACGCGCACGACACTGCAGTTGGCGGGATCGAGGCCCGGAGCAATCACGCGCAGGACAACATCCTTGCTTTGTGAAGATGCCGGTGATGGCGCCCTGGTCCTGGACCAGCACGGGCCGTCGTGTGGTTGTCCTTCATCAGCTGCGCAGCCTCCTTGACCGACGTGCGCACGCTGACGGTGGTGGGCGGCAGGCCGTTGAGGACGGACTCGAGTGTGGGGCCCGACATCTTGGACCGCAGGGCCTCGACGTACTGGATGATCTGTTGCGGCTGGCTGGCACCAAGCTCGGACTGCACGCCCTCAAGAGCGTCATACAGCTTGCGCGACGACGAGTAGGCGCGCTCCAGCTTCTCCATGGCGTCGTAGAAGCACTTTGTGATATCCAGGATACCCGAGAGTCCTGGTTCTCGTCCATGACGGGCAGGTGGCGGAAACCCTTGCGCACCATGAGATCGAGGGCATCGGTGGCGCTGGTGTCGGTGCGGGCGCACAGCGGGTTCTTGGTCATAATCTCGGCGATGGTGGCCGTGTTGGCCTTGAGACCGGCACCCACCACGCGGAAGGCCAGATCCTTGGCGGTGAAGATACCGGCAATACGATCGTCGTCGTCGGTAACCAGCACACAGTCCTCGCGCTTGGCAGCCATAAGCTGGGCAGCCTCGGCCACGGTGGTGGCGGGCTTGATTTGCAGGGCAGGGCTCGGCTTGAGGGCCAGAACAGTGCCCGGCGGGGCCTTGCGGGAGTGGCGGGCGCGGCCAGGCACGGTCGGCTTCTTCTTGTTCAAGTCGCTCTCAAGTTTGCGGCGGATGGCCTGGAGGAGGCAGGGTTAGCGAGGGCGTGGAACCAGGGCATGGTAGGCCCGCGTCTGTTTCCTAGAGAAAACTAATCAGCCGCTCACCTCGTCCCGCTTCGACTGCTTCTGCCGGCTGGCGCTGACCGACGAGGCCGCACCACCAGCGGCCCACCAGCGGCGGCACCGGCATCAGAGCCGACATGGCTGTGGTTGTCGAGGACGGGTCGCGGTATACTCGAGTTGGCGGCCGGGCTGTTGTTGAAGGGAATGGCGCCGCGGGGCTGGCCACGGTTCGGCGTGCCACGCACAGTATTGCCAGACATGATGCCGAACTCGTGGTCGTGAAGGGGGCCTGGAGAGCGAGGAGGAGGAGGGGAGGGGGTCAAGGACGAGACAGGAGGATGTCGTATAGAGCCCCTTGTCAATAAGAGAAGAGGAAGAGGTGAGTGGTCGACAGAAATCACCAGGACGAGAGGCGGGAGGGGAGAGAAGACGCAAAAGCACAGGAACGCGGCGAGGTCGTCCGATGTCCGCTATTTCGCTCTCCTGAGTCTGTCTGCTTTGTGGTTTGTGGTTTTTTTTCTTCTTGCCGACCGTTTCGTTGCGTTTTCTATGGCTGGCTGCAGATTGGCGGTCCAATGAACGCCGCGGGGCAGACGGCGGAGCACACAGGCCACTGGCATACCACTAACCACTGGCCTGGCAATGGAGGGTGGGTTGATGTCCACTAGCCCTACGTCGCAACTGCACTGTACTTTGCTAGGGGCACAGGAGGGCAATGGAACTTTTCGGGTGAGGTGGTGTCATTTGGCGGTGGACAGGCGTTGGTTGTCTTGGAGATGCACGGACCAGGCAGAAGGGAGACACGGCCAAATGGCAGATGGATAGGGGGACCAAACACAACATGGCCACTGGGAATGGCAGGGGAAAGAGGGGCAGAGACCCCAAGAGAGGATGGCCAGGGCACTTTAGCGTGGCCAGTGCTGGCGTTTGCACTAAACGGGGCTCGCTGTCCGTTTCTTTCGCGATGCCCCGCAGTCGTCGACGCGTTTATCTCTTCCCCGTAACAAGGACGCGGCGATGATGCAATACAAGACACGCAGAGCAATCTGCATCGCGGTGTCGGCATCGCGGGCTGGTACGACGGCTCTCTCCTGTGGTAGAAAAGGAACAGTGCCGTCGGACGCCGTGAAACACGCCGTGGAAACACCGATGTCGGCAGTACGAATATTCAGACAATCGTCTGCACAAATCATTGTTGACTTTGGTAAACTTGGCCGTGGAAGTACCGTCCTTTTCTCCGTATGATGGAGAGCAAGTGTGATGCTTGCAAGATTTACATGTCCAACAGCGCTCAAAGTAGATCGTCCCGACGACCAGGACAACCAAGAGATTAAAGTCTCGAGTACCAACACCGCAGCAGAAAAGCCACAGCTTCTCAATGTCAGTCATGCCGAGTATCACGTCCAAGATACGGACACCTGCTCCAGACACGCCCATGTCATCGGGCCCCGGTTGCGGGTGCCTTGCATGAACGCACAGAGTAATACGGGCCCGGGCTATTGGGACTCGAGATTGAACACGCCAAGTCAAGATTATCTCGTCTCTTCCGTTTGCTTTGCTTGTCGCTTGTTGTAACATCGCGGCAACTCGTTCGGCTCCAACCCACGAGGTCGCAAAGCCAATGCAGTCAATCGTCAACAAGTGACATCTCGTTGCCTCGCGGTGCACAAGTCAGCCACGCGCCTTGTCAGCATTAGGGCCGGCAGTTCTGCTAGGAAGCAAGGTCAGGGGATCAACCGCCTCGTCATGGACTCTGTCAAGGTCTCTCTCTATTCAGTGGACTCTCTTCGTTTGTTTTCTTTTTTCTCTGTCTACTTTCTTTTTTCGCACATCCATCCTTCCTGGCACACCGGAACAGACGCCTGTGCGACGGCCTACAACGCCGACCAGGCAAGCTACCCAACATGGTCACACGCTCTCGTTTCTTCTCCCTGTCTTCTGTTGCCAGGGTCGAGGCGTGGCAAATCGGCACATTCCTGTCGCGGCCACCAGTGGTAAGGCATGTGGACTTGTCCGATTCTGGACGATGAGCAAATCTGCAATTTTGGCGAAATTCGCTCCGAGCAGCAGTCTTTCACAGCTATCTGTAGAAAGTGCATGGTGATTAACACATGCCCTGCCCAAACACTGCTTCCTTGAGCAGGAAATATGCGCTCCGTCCTCCTCCCTCCGTGCGTGGAGAGAGGCCTGGGAATGCCCGGCCGCGAGGCTTGGCAACTGCCCCATTCCAGGACGGAGTGTCCGCTGATGGAACCCGTGATAGTCCTCCCTGCTTCCAGTCGCCGCAATCGATGATCTCTGGTGCTTCTAGATGCAGCCCGCGAACGAATCGTGCTCGTACGGCACTCTCTTACGCACACCAAAGCTGCCGTCTTGCATCTCTGCATACATCTATGATAAATCCCGACTCTTGTCCAAGACATTCATCCGACGCCGCCAAAGATCATGACGAATAAAAGGGCCATCGCGCCCAAAATGGGCGGCCAATGTCAGATACCAAACCTACTTGCAGCATCGTGCATACTTGATATGCCATGTCAGTTTACGAGGTATGTGGTCCAAGTCTCTCGAGGTCAACACACGATATGGCCTACCACGTTTTTAGCATCGCCAAGTCTCACTCCGATAATCGAGGACGCAGCAATATGCCCGGATAGTGCTACGCCGTGCGTTTACAAGACAATACTTTTTAGTAGTGGAGGCCGAGTCAAGTCGGAATGTAGTCATGGAGACGCGCAACAGGCTTCGTAGCGTGCCTCCTTGCAAGCACAACGTGCTGACAATCACAACAGTTCTTGAGGCTTTCTCAAGTTCAAACTGAGTACCAGTATTGGCAGCACACCATCGGATGAATATTGCTGAGTCGGTGACACTGGATGGTTCCGAAGCCCACTCGCCACTCTGGAGAGCGCCAGGAAGACGCCACCAAGTGAGACCATATGCTGGCCGTCGCCTCGCCAAACTGGCGTATCAATGCATCTGAGTCAATCGAGGTTGAAGAGTGTGGCGCTCAAGACGAAAGTAAAGGAGCCCAAAGAGAAACCAGAGCGAATACGGTAGAAGGGTTGCTAGCGAGTAGCTGAGAAGAGACGCTGTGAATAAATATAAAAACACTGGAAACGTATGCTTAGTACTTTTTATTCATATTTTCGTGTGGTAGATGTACACAACGTAGGACATCTGAAACTGCAATTTGACGAGATGCACAAGTCAACAAAGGTAATTAGAGCAACGCAAGGGCGACAAACAAAGGAACACGTAATACAAAAACGGCGATACAAGAAAATGTCCAGAGGGATGAAGCACCGGGGTTTGCTGTGCTCTGTTAGCTGCTACCAGCAAGCCTACGACGTAGCTTGTTGGCAGATTGCTGAGCTGAAGCAAACCTACCCAGAAGCTGCCACCAGAAGATCAGATATGGCTCTGCAATCATCTACGAAGTACGGTAGGATCTGTTCCTCGCCACCAGTTCGGAAGAGACTACGAGTCGAGTGATATGAGTACGTCGCCTGTGTCTGCAACAGCGTCGTCCCTTGTCCAATTCTGTCGTGTACGTCTCGTGCTGTCTGTTTCTACTCCTGCACGGTGGCTCGACATGCAAGTCTGCTTCAGTCTCATCTCTTCCCTCCCTTTCGTTCCTTGCCAGGCTCCGAACTCCAGCCTCCCGGACTCCAGCCTCCCGAACTGCAGCCTCCCTGTTCTGTCAGACCAAATCGAAAGCTGAGGGCGTGTGCATTTGCACTTGTGAGGCAAAAGGGGCGTGTGTGTGGAATCGACATAGTGAAGAAAGGGAAGGAGCGACGGATGATGGAGCTGGACTGGTAATGGTCGCAAACACCCATAAAACACACACCAAAGCCCGGGCCAATCGACACCCAGCTTGGCAGGTGCCGCTGGGCCAGTGTCAGTTGCGCCTGCTGCCATCGCCTAAGACCGCTCCCACGCCACTACGCCCACACCCCTGGCGCCTCCCAAGAGCCCGTTGCTAGGCAACGCCAGTCAACAAACCAAATCCTAGGGCCGCCCATCGTCACACCCGCACTCTGCCACTACTCAGTACTGTGGCCCTATTGTTTCCCATCGTGCTCTCGCCTGTTCTGCTCTCGCCAACATTCCAATAGACCTCATATCTCTTCTCTGCCCTCATCCATTCACACTCTCTCCTTCCTCTCCTCCTGCTCTCTTCCACCTCTTCCCCCCCCTTCTCTCTCCTGATCCTTGCATCAGAAAGCAAACCAATACAAACAGAAATTCAACAAGCATCTCGCATCTTTCTTTTCTTCTCGTCTTCTTTCTCGAAAGGAGATTAGACAGTAAAGAAAGGCACCAAACAGACCAAGAAGTTTTCTCCTTGCCACAAGGACCAAGAGCGCATCACCAAATCAAGAGAGGACTTCGGTTCTCGCATCTCCATCTCCCTCACCCTCCTCACAACCTCTCCCGAGTTGTGCTATTGACAATACAGTCGCCCTTGACTGAGCACGACTTCGGATCCTCCTTTCCGCCCGGCCATCTGGCTTGCCCTCTGCGTGAGGTGAGTTGCTCAGAGATATCCATAAGGAGAATCAAGTTGCGGGCAACTAACGTCGAGGGCAGTTTCGGAACCAACCTTTTCGATATAGGTACGCTTAATTGCGACAACTTTTTCGACATCCGACAACGACAAAAATCGACGACGACGATATCAACTACGACAACAAACGACAACAATACGACAAACTACGACACTATCGACATCGACACAACCGGCCAATTTTACGACAATTTCCGACGATTTTTACTTTCCGAACTCAATCTCGCACAGACTCTTGTCCTCCCAACAACACCACACAAGAGCCACAATCATGCTGTCCGCACCCATCAACAACACACAGAGCAGCGCTCTTCAGACTCGCCAACGGCTCCACCGGAGACAAAAGTCTACACCGGTGGCCGCATTCGAGGCGATGAAGATGAGCGGGCCCTCTTTGCCGCCCACCAAGCAGCAGCAAGCCGCCGCCGCTGCCGCCATGCAGCACTCTGCCCAAGCACACGCCCACACACAGGCCCAGTCTCAATCACAACTACAAGCACAGCTGCAGAAGCAGCAGCAGCAGCAGCAGGCGCCTCGCCAGGTCGGACACCGCCGGGGTCTGAGCCTCGACACGAGACGCCAGCAGCTGCAGCTGCGCCATGAGAGACAGCAGCAGATCCAGCAGTTGCAGAACCAGCAGCAGCTAGAGCAGAAGCAGCTGCAGCAGCAGCACCAGCAGCAGCAGCAGCAGCTCATGGCAGCAGCGGTCGCGGCGACATCCGCAAATACTAACCAAGGACACTCCACAACACAGCATGTTATGCAAGAAACGCAGCAGCAGCAGCACACAGTACGCCAGGGCATCGATGCCCAACCATTTGCTGAGCAGTCCCGCGAACAAGCTCTCCTCTTCGTGCAGCAACAGCAGCAACAACAACAACGGCAGCAGCAGCAGGACTGCTCTGATGCTGCCTTTGACTTTTACAATGGGCCCACCGCCGCCCTGATGAGAAAGACGCTCTCCGGCGGTGGCCTGCCCATGCAACAGCAAGACTTCCAGCTCTTTGCCAACTCCGGCCCCCATGATCTTCAGTCTCCCACAGCTTTCATGAACTTCCAGGATGCCAGCAGCCCCTCGGGCTTCCCCCCACCGGCGGCGTCTCCCCAAGGCTGGGCGTCCGAGGATGACACCTCCAGCACGCGCCGCGCTTCGCGGAGGGTCAGCAACGGAATCATGGATCGCGTGTCCAAGTTCGAGGGCATGGCCATGGAGATGCAAGGACCAGCTACGCCCCCCACCAGAATGAAAACAGTGCGTTTCCGTGATGTCTCTGTAGGGTCCGGTAGTGTGACACACAGGCTAACACCAGCAGAATACTTCCCGCCGACGCCGACGGAAACTCCCCTTGAGGGGATGGAGAAACAGCAGGGTGCTCCTCGTCTCGACCGGTTCTCCGACAGCTATGACGAGTCCATGGAGGAGACCCTGAAGCCACAGCGGAAGCGTGGGCACCAGTCGAACCGTTCGTCTGTGTCTTTGACGACCTGCGCCAACAGGCCGAGGCTATGGCTCTGGCCACGCCGCCTCGGTCCACCGTGGTCCGGATGCCCATGAATCCGGCCGACTTTATCAGCATGAACATGCAGAATGGCAGCTTTGTTGCTATGCCCGTTCCCGCGGACATGCAGCACCTGTCCCCACCCCAATCCCAGCACCCCACGCCTGCTACGATCCAGGGCGTTTTTGACAACAACATCGTGGGCAACCCCAACGCCTTTGCGAAGCCCGACCTGTGGGCTACCGTGTACGAATCTCAGTCCGCTGTCTCGCCGTTTGGCTCTGACCACCCAGCTTCGCCCTCGTACTCGGAGACTCCCTGCCCGTCCCATCGAGCGCTCCACAAGCGTAACGAGTCTATGGCCAGTATCGCGAGTGCTGCCAGCATTGCGAGCATCAACATTGACGAGACTCGGACAGACACTGGTGTTACTCTTGACGACATTGCCATTTACATTGACGGGCCAAACCCTGCCGATGGCAAGTGGCGGTGCTTGTACGAGAACTGCGACAAGCGCTTTGGTCGCAAGGAGAACATCAAGTCCCACGTCCAGACCCATCTCAATGACCGCCAGTACCAGTGCCCGCACTGCCAAAAGTGCTTTGTCCGCCAGCACGACCTCAAGCGCCACGCCAAGATCCATACTGGTGTCAAGCCCTACCCGTGTGAGTGTGGCAATACCTTTGCCCGCCACGACGCCCTCACACGCCACCGTCAGCGCGGCATGTGCATTGGTGCTTTTGACGGCGCTGTCCGTAAAATTGGCAAGCGCGGTCGGCCTCGCAAGTCCCGCCCGAGCCTGGATGCACGCCGTGACAAGTCGTCTCGCACCCGGTCCAAGAACAAGGGTTCCGGCGCGGGATGTTCAGCATCAGCCGACGGCTCTTCTCACTCTGGCTACTCTGACAACTCCGCGGGAAACTCGCCTAGAAGTGATGGCTCGGAAAGCCCGTTTGACGACGACCTGTTTGACGGAATGGATAACGTTACGGCGGACATGGCCTTTGGCTCTGGAGCACCCACCTCGGGCAATGTCTCGAGGGGCACGATGAACCCGAGTGCCCTCGCAGTCTCTTCCGCTCCCATGCCAGGTGCCGGCATTTCTGCACGGCCCATGGTCAACGTTATGCCTCTCGTATCGCCTGACGAGCACGCTGCCGCCGTTGCTACATCGCCATCCGCCATGAGCCAATATTCGCACGTGTCACGCGCATCTCTCCCGGGCTGCAGCAACGACACTGTGACGGATGATTTTTTGCCCGCCAACCTTCCGACCTCCCCGACTAAGAGCGTGACTAGCCACTACTCACACCACCCGGGACCCCTCCTGAACTGTCAGCGTCGAGCTCACCGCCGCAGTCTTCTACGCGCTTCTTTGACTTGGATCCCAACTCAAGCTGTGCAGACGAAGATGCGATCGGCCTGAGTGCTCCTTTGACAGGCAGCTGTGGTCCCCTGGGGATGGATGTGGGTAACATCTCGACTAGCACCATTGACGACGACATCCTGTTGATGAAGGCCTATACGGCTGACGACGTGCTCGTTCAACTTGACGACTCGGGTCTCAGTATGCTGAACACGAGCAAGTTTGAAGATGAGTACGGCATGTTCACCAACAATGACGATGTGTTCTTCGGGAACAACTAATCGGAGCGATGTTTTGTTTGTCTTTGCTCGGAAATTGCCTTGTTTTATTGTGTACTATATCAGATTACGCGTTTTGATGAGTTCACGACGACAAGGCCAGGTTATTGGGCATGCTTCAGCTCGCGCCTCTTTCTTGTTCTTCGAGTTTGCGGTTTGACATGTGAATCAGGAACTTAGACGAGGAGCGGTTGCTATGGGTCGCGTTTTCTGTTTTGTATATTTGGCCAGGACCATGTTTCGATCTTTTGCTTTACTGCTTTCTGTCCTTTTATGCGTTTGTTTTCATGGGCGAACCGTTTCTGGGTATTCTGAGTTGCGCGGGAACGGATCTCGAGTCAGTCAGGACAACAAGAGCGAAGACGGGGAGACGTCATATCGCGCAGGGGTGGATCGGCATATGGCCCGAGTCTTCCTTTAATTTTGCTCTGTTTCGTTTACTTTGTGCATCACGGCTGGCTCCATGTCCACCTCGCAATGGGTCTTTGATTTTCTTATCGGAATACTCGCTCTGCCAGCTTCCATAGTTACTTACCTAATTGAGCAACGTTTGGCGGGATTTTCTTACAACCCAAATCGTGCGTCGTGATCATATGTACACTTCAGCAGCTTTTTAAATCCAATAATTTTTGTTGGCTTGTATCGTAAAGATGTCGTGAACGTAAAGTAGAGAACATGGCCACACCGTTGGGCTTCAAACCGAGCGCTGTTACATCTCTCCTTCGACATATGTCGCCTGCCTGGCTTACCTCACCGAACCAGTTTGTTTCCAGCGCCCCTTTTGGTCTATGATGTCGAATAGGAGAGAGTGAAGTCCGCCATAAGGTTGCTGAACAGAACAGGTAGATCAAAATCCAACTCTGAACTTGTCCAACCGACAACAATACGACGTGGGCTCCGTCGCGCGTGAGACATTCATTAGGGCCCGTGCGTCATAGCACCCACTGTTTCGGGTGCCGACAGCGTGTACGGTGACATCGAGGCGGACATATCGCGCCGCTGCAGGTCCCAGGCCTGCCGGCAGACAGACCGCATGAGGCGCTTTGGCGCACTTCTGTCCGTCATCAACTCAAACGCCTCAATGGCCATCTCGCTGACGACCTCGAGGCCGTCGACAATGACCCAGGCCGGGTTGGCAGTGTCACGGAGGGTTTGTATCTGCGCAACAAGGGTGTAACCAGTGATTCGTACGCAAGCTAGGGGGGAAAAAGAGGAGCGAGTCAGTACTGGCAACGCCTTTTCTATACTGCGCAATGCAACGGAAGCTTACCTCCACGACGACGCCGCCTGTCGGGCTGTTGAGCCACTGGCGCGGCATCTCGAACCCGGCCGCCGGGCTTCCATCTGTGTTGACCACCGCACGCACGAGACAATCATTGTGGGCTGTTGAAACTCGGTAGGCCAGGCATCGAATTTCGAGGCGAGCACGTGGCAGAGCTTGCTGCTGCCGGCACCCGGTGTGCCGTTCGCGGCAGCGGCAGCGGCAGCGGCAGCGACAGACGGCTGTCCCTGGCCTTGGCCTTGGCCCTGGCTCTGTGCCCAGTTGTTAAAGTGCGTGGCGACATCGAGGGCGTTTTCGGGTGTCCGGTTGTAGATGAAAATATGCCGGCAGCCGAGTCGGATAAGTGCATAGATGGCGGCGCGCGCCATTCCGCCGGCGCCAATAACAAGAGCTGTTGTCCGAGACGGCTGCACCACGTTGCGCGGGCTCAGGGCACGCTGGATGCACTTGTACATGGAGCTCCAGTCGGTGTTGTCGCCGTAGAATTCGTTGCAGGCGCCGGCCTTGTTGCGCGCTTTGACATGGTCGATGACGGCGTCGCTGTGGCCACGCATGGGTAGAATCACGTTCACGGCACCGATGGCGGACGCATGCTTGCTCTCCAGCTTGAGGTACGGCCGGATCGTAATCTTGAAGGGCGAAGCCAGCGTCGCACCGCCAAACGTACTGTTGCCGCTGCTCGTTATTGACAGGAACAAGTTCTTCAAGTCGTCGATCGTGGTGCATTCGGCGGCCTGGAACTTGTGCGACATGCTCCAAAATGCATATGCCGCCGTGTGTAGAGCGGGTGTGATGGAGTAGGCGATGTGCGAGCCAATGGTGTAGAAGTCGAGAGCATCCGCCTTGCCAGATTGGAACTGCACCAGCATGGCCGACTTGCTGGTGGCGACGGATGCCAGGTGGTCGCGGCGGTTCGGAGGTCAGGGTGTTTGACCGGGTTGAGGATGCGGCCTTGTAGCGGCAAGCGGATGCCGAGCAGGGAGTAGTCGTATGCCACGAGTGGTGGCTTGGGATCTGGTACCGTCTGGGCCACCCGGTTTTTGAATACATTGGGCTCCTCCGCCGAGCTGCCGCCCGTGTAGAAGCGCACGATGCGCACAACGTTACAGCCTAGGCGCTTGGCCCGCTCGTAGTCCTGGACGAGGCTCGGCGACGACCATTGCGGTGAGATGAGACCCGGGTACCAGTAGTTGCCAATGATGCTTGTGCGGCCGCGTCGGGCGAGGACATGCCGTACAAGCTCGTTGCTGCGCTGAAGGTCGAGACTGAGGTACTCCACGTTGAGCCGAAGACCCAGCTCGAGCAGCTCAGTGTCAACACGATCTCGCTCCTCGAGGGTCTGCTGCGCTCCTCGCGCGGCTTCTCCTCGACATTGTATATGATAGGCACGTCCAGCTTGCGGCGGATCAGAGCGACTTGCTGAGCAATAACACTCAGCATGTCTTCGGGCCAGTGGTCGATAATCAGTTCAATACAGTCGCCGCGAGCCTCAAACTCCTCCCACTCCAGCTCCATGTTGAGCAGGTCGGAAAGCCGTAGACGCAGTGTGTATGAGTAGGCACGAAACTCTGGGGGAGCGCATTAATCGAAAAGGGGCTCTCGGCCCATTGCTTCCGCCATGGTGGCTCCTGGAGCAGGTCGAGGAAGCGCGTAAAGTCTTTTTTCGCATAAAACAGACGAGACGATGACCCGGCGAGCGGGCTGTTCTTACCACTCAAGACACCACTGCCGTTGGCTTTTGCCGCGCCGTTGTTGTTTGCTGGTACGGTTCCCATGGACTGTTCGTGCCGCCGGTGTTTACGACAGACCCGCCGTTGCTGCCGGTGGCAGAGGACCGGCCGCAGTATGGATCGTAGAGGTTGTAGTACTCGAGGTTCGCGCACTGGCGGTGGCTTTGGTCGGCGCGAAGAAGCTGGTCGGCATCGGCTGCGTCGAGGAAGCGCAAGATCTGTTCGCGCTCGCGGTGCACATAAATGACAGGGTGTGTTTCGCCGTACACGCGCAGCGCATACTGCGCGTCCTCGGCCAGACTGCTCATACCGCACTCGATGATGCACCGCCGGGGGTTGGCGTCGAGCATCTGACGGAATACCTCTGCATTGCGCCGCGCAAAGGCCTCGCCGCCATGGCGGGCCAGAAAATGGCCCGCGAGACGCCCGTCACCTGCTCAAAGTAGTGGTCTTCGGTGATGAGCCGTCGCCGCAGGTGCATGGCTCCGATAAAGCCAAGCGTCCGCTTGCCTGCGCCGCGGCAGCCAACCAGCACGATGGTGGCATCCGGGTCGAAGAGCCGCTTGTTGGGCGGCGGGGTGGACAGAGGCGACGCCATATGGTGAGTTGGTTGCGACGTTGTCCCACAAGAACCCGAACGTCTGGGGAGATTGCAGGTTGGCTCAAAGTATGGAGTCGTCAGGCGGGCGGTATATGCAGTTCTGGGCGATCACCAAGCTGCCGACAAGAGCTGCCGGTCGCGATGTGGTCGCCGGTTGTCCCCACTAACCCCCGTGGCGCCTATGCAGCAAGCGGCATGAAGTGTGCGCCGGATACCGGGCTGCGTTGTGGTGTCAAGCCGCTCTCGTGGTCGTCCGCGTGTGCACTGGTGGTGGGTGGGGTGGACCTCGCGCTGCCAGCTTCTGCCGCGTGTTGCGCCCGGGCGAATCCTTTCCCGTGGGTTTGTCGTCGGCTTTGTCGTCGCTGTCCGGCGTCGAGATGTGTCGAGATCTGTCGGGCCCCGTCTAGGTGCACCCAAGTCGCTTCGCGTATACCGCCTCGCAGCGTAAAGGTGGCGGCTGGCCGAACGGGTTGGATGGCGGCGCGCACGCTTTGTGTCGACGGTGGGTTTGCGGGATGCGCGTTGCCTGTTTGATATTGCGCAAGCACAAAGTCGCATTGGTGTCAAGGCTGCGTTTGTGCAGGGAGATGTAGGGAGCGCTTTCGAGAATATGAAGCTTGGACGCCAGGACGTCAGGAGGGGAAGACGCAACTGGAAGTCGACTTGGCGAAAACCCTCCTAGAATCCAGACTTGCACTGCCGGCAGGCACGGTCGCGGCGGAATATCTGAAATGCCCTCGGCAGTGTATTTTGTCCGTGGACAGGCCACCACGGCAGTGTGGCTGCGGTGGAGCAGACGGAGCAGCAGCGGCTTAACAAATCCCCATGGCACCTCTACAGCACACTAATACCCGCCAGACGCCCCTACTTCACAGCGTGCAGTATTAGCTCCGCTCGATAAGATAGTGGTAAGGGCAGCCTTGCTGGCGAGGAGCCAATGACAGGGCTGACTGGACATGGAGCACTCGGCCGAGGGAAAGGGGCCGTCACTGGCAAATCATGACTGCCTGTCGCATACAGATACGAGTAAAGGGAAGTGCACCAGGCGCGAGCCGTGGGAGTCTCATTCTTCGTACTTCGTAAAAATATCACAAAAGTATCACAGGTAAAGGCCCAAGCCTGGATCGCGCTAGCGAAGGTCGTTTGCCGACTCGCACAGAAGCAGCCAATTGCATCGCTTCGAATGCGCAATGTGGGGCCGCCCTTGTCGTGGAAGCGCACACCGAGGACAAGAGCAACACAACGCATTCCCGCCATCCGTTTTGCCATTTGGGACGAGGCTGCTTTCAAGCGGAGTCACTTGGTCGCAAACCGTGAGAGCCACACGAACACGCAGAAAGGGACTGCAGACGCGCCAAACGCCGACCGACCACATCCTGCGACGAGGCAATTGGCAACCCGGACGCGCGAGCCAAGCTGCGCAAGCCACCGGGCTACACACAAGTCAGCAACCACAGTCGCGATCGAGCTTCACGAGCTTCGGGGTATGGCATCAAGCCTCGTTGCGTCTCGGTTGGCAATATCGGCGGTGACGGGCAGGGACACAGCCTCGATCCTGAACGGTCCGGGCAGCACTCCGCTCTTCCCGCCTTTTCCCATCACTCTCCGTCTCCTTCTCCTTCTCCTTCTCCGTCTCATTCGCTACTATCCGTGCGCGCGCCCCGACGCCCCGTTTCTCTTACAAGCTCTTTGGCACTCCGGCTGGGACATGCCGGCGGCCACGCTCATGGATCAGAAAGAGGCGTCCTTCGGGGCTGTGGACGAACCCATCGCCCCCAGTGAGACCACAGAAGGCTCTGCATCGAATCCTCGGAAGAGAAAGAAGAGCTCCAGAGCGTACGTTGTTTGTGGGGGCTCACAGCCTCGTGAGGTGGATGCTTTCTGCCGTGCTGCCATGCAGCTTTGTACTAACGACTTATCTCCAGATGCGACTTCTGCCATATCAACCACCAGCCCTGTGATGTAGGTTGCGCCCGAAGCTATCCACTTTCTTCTTGCTCTCTCAATCACCACCGCCATGCTAACAACCCAACCCAGAATGCAAAGCCAAGGTGCAGCTACTGCGAGCGGCATGGCAAATCGTGCTTGTATCTACGGCCCCAGAAGAAGCGCGGACCAGCACAAGGCTACCGAAGCGCACTGCACTCCATGCGAGAAAGCGCCGCCGCATGGGGCGCCGCGCTCAACTTGATACCCAGCCTCGGCCCCGTCATCGAAGGCTATCTTCAAAAGGAGGAGGGAAGCGTCTGATCAGAGCAATCAAGGACCCCCAGCAGCAGGAGTTCTTCATCCAGTCCTGGCAGCAAAGCTCGGTTTTCAAGTCATTTTTCGGCGACGAAGAGTCTACAGACAACGCCGAGGCGAGCGGCGAGGCGTCGGATGTGCCTTTCCGACCTCCATCTGCCCCCAATGCCGCAGAGGGCACGGCTACGACCAGCATAGAGCCGATTTCCGCCCCGGGGCCGTCATCGTACCTTCCACCACAACCTCCGAATGCAACAGTCACCGACGGCGCGCCCCCTCTCGATCTGTTCGATTTGCAGATGCCGCCATCATTACAACAGCCACCACCACCACTGCCACATGCTTCGTCCTCCCTCACATACTCGCCACACCAACATAACCCGCAGCAACACCACCACCAGCCAACGCCATTGCCTTACGACGCAAAGCTAGAGTCCTTATTACATCCACATCCCGGCGAACTCGCACAGCCACAAGGCCAACCCGTGCTATCATCACCAGATGGCATGGGAAGTGGCCTTGGCGGCATGCACACCTCCTTGTCGGATATTGTGGCACGCGATGCAGCGAGAGCGTAAGTAAAATTGTTGCCCAGCAAGCAGAAGGGATGCCTCGGACAAATTAACACACCTTTAGAACAACGAGCTTCTCCCAGACCCTCGGGTCGCTTGGCTTTGGTCCAGACGAGACGTTCAATGACTTTTTAAACATCAGCTACAACCTAGATCCAACAGATACGGCGGCGGACCAAGATCCGTTGCTCGGAAGCGAGCTGGATCAGAAGGCATACTATGAGCTGCTCATGGGACGACAATTCACATGAAGAACGGTCGAGTTCATCGGCCCCCTCCACATTTAAGCGGAGGGTCTTTTGCTGCTTGCGACAGGCAAGAAGTGCAAAGGCAGAGTCAATGTTCTCAAGAGTTGGCACCTCGGGCCTTTTTTATGTCCGAACATAATACCAGATGTTCAGAGCAGCGGCACCCCAATAACAGGCCCAGTGGGCAAACAGCTTTTGCAAAAGACCAGCACATACAAAAACAAACCATGGGCGTAGTTGCGAAGCTTTGGACTATGCGGTTTCTTCCCTAGAAATACAAGATTGAGAATGCTTTTTTCCTATGCTACTGTTCGGTTACGTAACTGTTTTTTGTGAGTATTTTTTGGAGCCCATTACGACTCGATCCACTCTTGATAGCTAGGCGACACAGAAGGCCCTGAAAACGCACTGCTGCACTACTCGAACATATTCGGATTGAGTGTAGAGCTTCTTCCAGTCGGCGCGGCAAAGATATAATGACTCATTGTTGGCATACGTGTTGGCGGTGACCTTGGCACGTCTTATATACGCATCCACCTGCTGTCTGTACACCATTATTGTCCAACGCGAGACCTTTTAGAAGCAGAAGCATAACGCTCATTTTTGCCATTGTCAACGGCCGCATTATTTCTTGCAGGACATTAGGTGTGTCACCAACCCTTTCTGTCGTGTCACAGAAGGCGAAACAAGCTGACCTCCAATCCAGCGATTTTAATCCACGCTTTATTCCACACCGTACAATTCGCCATGTCCACCCATCATCAAAAACAGCTCATCAGCTCGGGGTCGGCCTTTGAGGCGCAGATTGGCTACTCGCGCGCTGTCGTCTCCGGCGACTGGGTGTTTGTTTCGGGGTGCACGGGATACGACTATGCGACCGGCCAACTGAGGACAGGTGTCGCCGACCAGGCCGACCAGGCCCTTCAGAATGTGGCGGCCGCACTCGCCGAGGTGCAGCCAGACGACAAGGGCGAATACGGCGTTCCCACCATGGCCGACGTGGTGCGCGTGAGATACATTCTGCCGGACCGTGCGCTCTTTTCCGATACGTGGCCGGTGCTGCAAAAGTGGTTTGGCGGGCCGGAGGGTGCACGGCCCGCCGCGACAATGATCCAGGCCGGACTGATGAAAGAGGAGATGCTATTCGAGGTGGAGGTGACGGCACGGCGGCCGCGGAAGACGGTGGCGCAAGGCGGGAACGATATCCCACCCGCCTAGACTGCGCGAGACAATACTGGTAAGTAATCTTCAAGGCGCGTCGATTTCTTCACAGAGGAGAGGTAAAAGTATTTTGAAATTTGGTGGTGGTTTGTAAAGTATTGGAAGTTAACAAACGTCATACTTGAACTGTGTAGGCTGGATCATTGGACCAGAGACATATAGGCATGAAATGTGCAAAAAAAAAATAC
This sequence comes from Sporothrix phasma, assembly GCA_016097075.2. Lineage (NCBI taxonomy): Eukaryota > Fungi > Ascomycota > Sordariomycetes > Ophiostomatales > Ophiostomataceae > Sporothrix > Sporothrix phasma. The sequence continues at coordinate 785,887 of JADMNG010000004.1, read as the reverse complement.
AAGTCCGTTCTTATCGTACAGGTAATCCTCGCTCTCATCTTTGTGCCAGCCCTTTTCATTACAGCAAAAGAGCGACCAGACCGCCGCCGACAAAAGCCGCGCCCATGGTGATGTAGCTGGCTACCGAGAACAGCGACATACCGCTGATGCCGTGGCCGGACGTGCAGCCGCCGGCAACTCGTGAACCGATGGCCATGATGAAACCGCCCAGAGCAGCCACAGCAGGCGAGATGGAGCTGGTTGCGGCCGCCGACGACGGCGAGACGCCAAGATAAGGCACGAGCAACGCGAGCGCCCAGGCACCGGTGTAGATGCCGAGTGAAAAGGCAATGGAGTTGATGGCAGGGAGCTTCCTGGCCGCGGCATCGTCGTCCTTCTTGTCAGAGGGGGACGACGCGCGTAGTACAGCAGCCAGTCACCGACGTCCTCGTAGACGGTCGAGACGCCCAGCATGGATTTGCGGACAGCCACGGACAGCAGCTGGACGAGGCCGATGATCAGGCCACCCACAACAGGTGAGATCTTGGCGTCTCCGCCGGGGCCGTAGGTGGCCAGCGAGACACCGACAATGGCGGCAAAGGCCACCTCCAAGCCGACGAGAGCAGCGGCATCGGACACGCCAAACAGACCCTGGAGGTTGGTCGGTGGTGATGGAGCGGGCTTGTCCGTCTTGGCGAGGCTGGCCCTCTTCCAGCCGTCGACCCGCGGCCGCAATATGGCCGCCCAGACTGTGCCGCCAAGGAGTCCACCGCCGAGGGCATAGTATCCAGAGCGGACGCCGAGGGCTGCCTGGGCCAGGACAGTGCCGGGGCAGGCACCGGACAGGGCCATGCCGGCACCGAGTGCCAGGCCACCAATCACATTGCCGTCGTAGGGTGCAAACCAGCCGCGGTCGGCGTACGATCGTGGGGAAAACTTGGCATAGTCAATCTTCCGGGACGCCGTCGTGATGATTGCGCTGGCAGCCGTGGCTGTCAGGAAAGCCTGGAGCATGTGGCAGTTTTCCCACTTGAGCTGGTCGAGGATGACGGCAGGCTGATAGACACCCGAGGCGACCAGGGCAGCGCCAAAGGCGGCACCGGTTGCGGCAGTGGCAGCCATTGTTTGCCTCGATTCCGACTTTTCTACTCCACAGTGCGTAGATGCGAGAACGGGTCGAAGAGGACTGTCGTGATCAGCAAAGCATAAAGCTCAAGTGGCCAACGGTGAATCGGACGTCAAGGCGTACGGTGTTGTTCGTGTCCGGAAGAGGAAGTCGCGGGTGTGACCCAGCGTGTTGGTCGTACCTTCCGAGCTGGTCAAATAGGGACAAGTTGGGTACGGCTCAAAAAGACGGAACAGAAAGTTTCACTGCCTGACAGAAGATAGAAAAAACGTATCCGGAGTGTAGTCTCGAGCCAGAGTTGGGAATGAACGGTTGCCAGGAACCTGGAGGTTTTCCTAGGCGGGACGAGGACTCTGACTATTTGAATGCCCTCCCACCTGTTTGACCGTCTTACGGAACTACGCAAGCTGCGAGCATCATGTCGGTGTGTTTGTCAGACTAATTCGAGCCTTGCCTCGATCCACCAGGACGGCGAGCTGCCGGAGAAGCCAAGAAGCCAGGGTCTTTGTACGGAGAAAGAGGAAATACAGCGTGCCCGAGAGCAGCAAGCCCGATGGTTCCACCCGGCAAAGAAAGGCACGTCATCTCATGGTGCGGGAGGTGGCCGACGCGTGGGAGGGGCTCTACGGTACATGGAGAGAAGACCAACGAAACGCCAAAATGTAAAAGGTGCACGGCATTGACAGGAAAAATTCGAGATTGTGTGTTGTGCAGGCCAAGAACGAAAGAGCTGGAGAGACATGCTGCGGTGGGGGGCGATCCTCTTTCGGGACTGGCCCTTTTCACGCCTCTTCCGGTTGTTCTTCATATGAAGGGCTCTTTTTACATCTTTTGGCTCCCTACGATATCCGCCCTGTGCTCCTCGATTGTTGCCACCCGTGCCAGGATTGCGCGATCGGTTCGGCGATGGTTGGCCGCCAGACAAAGGCGGCGAGACTGGAGACGGGCATTAGGACCAAAGACGGCTGTCGGGGCGGCCCGGTATGGCGTCTACAGCGGCGGCGGCCATCCATGACAGCATATACATAGACGATTACAAGGACAACTGCTGCCCCTGACTCGTAGAATATTCTGTAAGGATGAAAAAGTGTCCGAACAACAAATACCGAGGAAACTATGGAGACAATACTGACCGAATCCTGGCAGTATTTTGTACTTTGTAGGTCAACGCACCTGCACGACTGACAATAGTCCGGCGCCACTCTTCTGCCGGGTACCTTATTTAGCGCGGTCTCTCCCCGACAGGCACTTGATGTTGTATTTTTTCTATTAAACGACCTGCAGTCGCCTGTGCAAGGATAGTGTTCGGCGACCATCCGGAATGGGCGGGGAACGGCGTGGATATGGGATACAAGACTACTTTGTATACTTTGTACATCTAGAGTAATACGACGGACTGTGTACGAAGTAGGATACACACTCGTACGGGACCAGCTCCGTGCTTTGATACATGTGCATTGTTATTGCTCTAAATGCTGTCGATCTGTTACGCACACGTAGCAGTTGGCAGGGCATATGCAGTTCATCAGTCAACGGCTACGGTGAGCGACAAGGGAAACCAAAATAAAGGGTAATACGACATGTCATGGTCGGCTGCAACAGTCGTGCAACCACGCGGCTGTATGCGACCCATGCGTGATTGACATGGCAAGGCAGTAGAGAGTTGCATCCAACAGCAAACTGCCAACTAAAGCCCGGCACGCGGCGTTTTTCAACGAACTGCATTGCAAGTAGCTTGCTTTGTTTCGGCCATGTCTGAACGGAGATGCTGTTGGCGCCAACGGCAGCGTTCTTGATGTTTTGAACTACTCGTAGGCGTCTGTGAGGGTTACGCTCGTCGTGTAATACTGCTGACTACTTATACTGGTCTGGCGAGGAAGCTCACAACACCATATGGAACGCTACCGGCCAATCACACCGAGGCCGAACTCGACAGCGAACGACCCATTACCAAGTCTACAGCTCGACCCCGTCCGTTCCTCCGATTCCACCGTCTGCTCCGTCTCCTCCGTCTCCTCCGCAGGGCTTCATGGGTAGTTTGAAAAGGGGCAAAATAGGGCGAGAAGTACAAATTATTCAATTGTCTCGAGCTCGATCGCGACGTCTCTCAAGAACACAGGCCTCCTCAGCCCGAGCCCCGTATGTAACTGATCTATCTTATTGTGGCTTCATGGATTTCGTAGTCACCGCATGCCACAAAATTGGGTCTGAGCCGCTGCAATTGACCCCCTTGCTGCACAGAAGCCCAGGGCCGCCGTGTCGGCGACGTCATGCTTCTACTCCGCTCTCGGAAGTTTCCACTAGAGCAATGCAGACGGCTGTAGCTTGTTTTAAGTACGAGTACTTCGTACAAAGAAAGGAGCAAAGTGGCTGTCACAAGTTTGAACGCCTCATCTGTGGCGCTTCACCGCGCATATTCCAAATGAAGTGAGCACAGCGTCGGCGAGCACTTTGCAGTAGCTCCCAGCCAGTATCCGTCGTTTCAGCCTCGTCAAATCACATGGATTGTTTCACTTTACTCTGTGAGATGCCGCCTTCTCCTTCGTACGCCTCGTGCTGTACGCCCATACAAGGCAACCGAGGATAGTCGGCCGTAGACATTAGGCCACAGCGTCACCCTCGCTTGGCCGTTCATTAAAAAAACCACAATGACTCCAATGTACTGAGTACTGGACAGAGAAGGGCCCGTGGATTAAGCAAGTCGGCTCTATTCGCCGTCTTCATTAGCTGGACTGCCCCGTCTCCAATAGATCGTCCACCGCTTCGAGCTGTGCCCTGTGTATGTCCGTTGGAGTCCGTTCCATGTTGCGCCGTAAGAGAGGCCGACTCACAACACAGCAGCACAGCTTGGCCGTTGCCAGGCTTTGTGACGGTTTACCGAGGCTTTGAGATAGCCGCCTGGTGGGCAATGCGGGGAAGAATGTTCTGCCCGCCTTCCAGTGCACGCCAGCGGCTGTATTGCCCAGTCCTGTGCCACTGGCCCGGCCGAAGCTGTGTAAGCTGCGAAAGCTGCGAAAGCTGCGAAAGCTGTGCTCCGCTGTTGGCGCAACCGATCAGCAGATGCGGAGCGGACAATCGGTCGTCGACAATGGCATTTATAAAGCGCCCAGTATCAAAGCACCCACTCCCCAAACTGGAAAGAGCCATAGTATCAATCGCTCCTGCCGCACAAACGTCGCGGTCTCTCAATCGCTTCTTTCACATTCAACATACACATTTCACCAGCCCACGGCCTGCCACAATGCCTCTCTCCCTTGTTGTCCAGAAGGTGGACGGCAAGCCTGGCCAGGTGAACTACCCGTAGGTGCCTCTCCTCTCCTGAACATGTCCTCTCGCATACTCGGATACGCGGCCGTACTAACCATGCGCAATCCAGGCTCAAGCTGAAGGAGGTGCCCAAGCCCACCCGGGCCCCGGCGAGCTGCTGGTCCGCATTCGTGCCGCCGCATTGAACCACCGCGATGTCTTCATCCGCCAGAACCTGTACCCCGGCATCTCGTTCGAGAACCCGCTGTTCTCCGACGGCTGTGGTGTTGTTGAGGCCGTCGGCGCCGGCTGCAAGCGCACAGAGGTGGCCCAGGTCGGCACCACCGTCGTGATGGCCCCGTGCCGCGGCTGGACCGCGGACCCTGATGGCCCCGAGGAGTACAGCAGTTTTTCCGCTCTGGCGGTGCCCAGGGCGTCGATGCCGGCGCTGGCACTGAGTACCTGAGTGTGCCCGAGACGAGCTCGAGCTGGCCCCTGCGCACCTCTCGTCCGCCGAGGTTGCTGTCTGCCGCTGGTCGGCCTGACGGCCTGGCGCGCGCTGGTCACAAAGAGCAACGCGTCAGCACGCCCCAGCCCGCCGGTGGCCGCAATGTGCTGGTTACGGGTATCGGAGGCGGTGTCGCCATTGCCGCGACACAGCTGGCCCTGGCCACGGCTGCCGCGTGTACGTGACGTCGGGCGACCCGGCCAAGCTGCAGCGCGCACAGAACGAGCTGGGCGTGTCGGGCGGTGTGAGCTACAAGGACGCCGACTGGGACACAGCAGCCTGTCAAGCTGCTGCCCAAGGACCGCCGCAGCTGGATGCGATCATCGACGGTGCTGGTGGCGACGTGGTCAAGCGCGCAGTGCGCCTGCTGCGGCCCGGCGGCGTCATCTCGTCGTACGGCATGACGGTCGGCCCCAAGATGGACTGGCTGATGTCGGCGGTGCTGCGCAATATTGAGCTCAAGGGCTCGACAATGGGCTCGCGCGCCGAGTTCCGGGCCATGGTGGCCTTTGTGCGCGAGCACAAGATCCGGCCGTTGTGAGCCGCATCGTGTACGGTGGCCTGTCCGAGGCCAACCTGCCGGCCATTGACGGCCTCTTTGACGACATCAAGGCCGGCCGGCAATTTGGCAAGGTGGTGCTTTCGTTTGACAAGGAGGGCTCCGCATCGGGACGCGACTCGCCGTCGAAGCTGTAGAGCAGCCTATGCACGTGAGACTACGCCAATGTACATGTTGGGGATTGTGTAAACAGCATACTTTAAAGGATTATCGCCTAATGCAAAGCGTTTGAAGGACGTGCAAAGATCATAAAGGGTAAAGGGAGACCGTTGTACACCGCAAGAATATACCAAATAACACCAACTTTGTGACCCATGGTCTGTCGAAAAAGAAACAAGACAGGAGAAAATAGAATGAAACATGAAAGAACGCTCATGAGTTGTCCTCTGCTTATCAATCCTCGTCCGCCGCTCCACCTCCTGGTCTTCCGCTTCTTCTTCTTCCGCTTCTCGTCGCCCTCCTCCGGCGGCACAAAGTCCTTCTCGCGCTCGCGCTTCTTCTCTTCTTTGCGCTCGCGCGCCTGCTCTTGCCGCTCCGTCTCGGCCGCCCGCTGCTTGGCCTGCTTGCTGAGGAAGTATTCGCCCGACTCGATCTGCAGGTCCACCTTGCTCTTCTCGGCGGCCGGCGGGAACGCCGTAAATGTCTTTTTGGCCTTGTCCGTGACGTTGTGTGGCACGCGGCGCTTGCTCAGCACGCGCTTCTTGAAGTTGGGCAGGAAGCGGTCCCAGCTCTCGTTGCCAGTGCCGGGTCCTTGGCCAGCTCGCGCTTGATCATAAGCTCCTTGATCATGTAGATGGGGTGGATGTTGTTCATGCAGTCCTCAATCACGCGCCGCACCTCCTTGAGGCCCTTGTAGGGCCCCATCACCGACACCGTGCCACCCTGCACCAGAATGTACGTCTCCGTCAGGATCTCCAGTGCCTTGAGCGTCGAGCCGTGCGGGCCCAGGATCCGCTGCCGCCGCTTCACAAACCGCTCCTTGTTGCGCACGAGGCTGCGAATCTTGATAATGTCGGCGGCCACGCCGTCCTCGAGGATGCGCAGCGCCTGGGGGCGGGCACGGACCGCGACAGCAACCGAATCAGGTCGCGCGCGTTCAGGATGGCGGCCGGGTCGTAGGTTTTGCGTGTCGTCTTGACGGTCATGGTGCCCGTGACCAAGTCGAGTTCGCAGGCGATGCCATACTTCTGGAGTGCTCGCGTGACGCCAGCCCATGCCTCCCGCAGGTACACTTCACGGTACTTGGGGAAGAGGACGGCAAACGACGACTCTTCGAGAAAGCTGCCCGACTTGTTGTCCTCGGGCTTGAAAGTATCCTCCTTCCACTTGTCAATGTCGTCCGTGTCCCACGGCTTGTCCTTGTTCTGTGTCGACGGCATTTTCGGAGGCTAAGGTTGAAGTTGTGTGTGATTTTCGATAGATGGAGGGATGAAGAGAGACTGAATAAAACCGCGACCGGCGTATCGGCGTGAGTCGAATTTGGCGACCTTGATTTTCGGTTGTCAACAGGCCAGACGGTTGCTTGTCGTTGCTTTGCGGTTGAAGATGAGACGGAGTGCAAGGAACAGGTGAAAAAGTCGCTGGCCACAAAAAAAACGGTATCGATAACGATTCGAGGGACTAGGTTCTCGAATTTCCCAATTTTTTTTTCCTACGCTTTCCCTTTTTTGGTGACCCCATCCTGTCCAATGACGCGGCGTGGCTGACATTACAGTGCATATACAGTGTTATTTACGGTATGAAAATTTCGACTATCCCAGCCCGAGTGATGGCACCCATCTTCGAGATCTACCGATAAGCCTCAACTAAGCGGTGGACAGCGGCGATTCGAGCCGGCCATTTTATCGATAATTGGTTATCTCGACGTCACTATGTTGGGAGACGTTGGAATTCACAAAGTACGAGTATGTCGACACCGGCCGTTCGACGGGCCTTGAAATGTTGCCTGACGTTTTAAGGGCACCTTCCCTCGATGGGCCTTCCTTGCTGGGATCTTCGCACATGACAATCTCGATCGAGCGACTCCCTCCTTTGCTGCGGAAAAGAGCGAATCGCGTGTTGCTGTAAGGGTAGATGCGAAGATACAGTCTATCCGGAGTATTTGCGGATTCGGGAGGCAGACCGGTCTTGCTTCCAGGGTGTGATGTCCCCCGTCGTGGAGTTTTCTGCAGAGCCACGCGCAGTAATCGAGCAGATGGTACAGGATGGGGGCAGCTTGTCGACTGGCCCAATGCCGGACTCGCTCAGAAGGATCACAGGACCATTGCACACCGTATCGGACGGATTGTTTACTCGTACTACGAAGTACGTCGCGAAAGACCGGCCAGCCATCTTGTCTACGCGTATTTGATATTGAGCCGTTCCTGAGCAGTTATCTTGCCTCTACTTCGTATATTGCCTGGCCTTTGTCTCCTTCCGTATCTGATCCTTCTATCTGAGAGAGCTCGTCCTCGGCATTGAATCGTCTGGCCGCATCAAGTCAGGCCGCTTCTCGCTGCTGACTGCCCGCCTATGACCGCTCTGGAACTAGGCGCGACAGCTAAACTTATCGGAACATGCGCTGGCCCCAGGATACGACGACGGGACCCGCTTGAAAAGTCGGCCTGCCTTTTCGCGGCCAGCATGCTAGCGCCTGGACAAAGTGTCGCCTTTCTCTTATTTCCAGCGCTCTTAGGTGGCCAGATAAGCCGCCGCACCCACTGAACCTTATCATTTCCCACCCGCACCAGACCCGCTTTCCCCCTACCTCGAATAAAAAAAACCTAAAGAAAAGTCGGATCCACATTGTGTAATCTCATATCGGCTCGAGCGATAAAGGTTTTTCATGGGCCTCCCTTATCATCTGGGCCGTCCACCACCGCAATAACACCCCCCCAGATGCGCGACTGGTTCCTTATCCTCTCGCCTCGCACGCCCGTTGACCAGAGAGAAAAGCACGATAAAACAACACTACAACACCGAACAAGACGACGGCAGCATTCATTTCGACGGTAAACTGCATACATTCAGTCACAATGGCGACCATGGCGAACCACGATCGCGAGACATCGCTGCCAATATGCCAAAACTGCTCGACATCGACGACGCCGCTATGGCGACGCGACGAGATGGGCTCCGTGCTGTGCAATGCCTGCGGTCTTTTCCTCAAGCTGCACGGTCGTCCGAGGCCGATTTCTCTCAAGACGGACGTGATCAAGAGCCGGAATCGCGTCAAGACGTCGATGCGCCCGGATCTGATGAAGAAAAAAGTGGGTGTTTTTACTAAAGTTGTTCTGTCTCTCTCGTGCTTTGCGAGGCGGCTGCGTCGGATAAGGGGTCACGAGGATCGCGCCTTTGCGCAGACTGGCGGAGAAGGCTGGATGCTTTTGCGCACGCACTCTCTTGCGCTCGGCAGCTTTTGCTCGTTTTCCCTTTCCTTGCTGTCGTTCTGTTTCCATTTACTGACAACGATTTCTCTCCGACAGAATAATGCCGCCGCCGCTGCCGCTGCCGCCGCCGCCGCCGCTGCAAGCATGGTCGGCGATCCGAATGGCGTCGTCGACCTCCAGAGCCATGCCTACGCCGCCACCGCCGCCCTCTCGCGACGCACGCCCCACAAAGGCGCCAACGGCCACCATCTCGACGACTCCTCCATGTCCGGCGGCACCTCCGGCATGTACAACCACGCGTCCTCTTCCTATCCCATCCTGGACGACGGCAGCTACCAGAACCAACACCTGCAGGCCTTTGGCACGCCCGGCGATGGTCGGCCAGCACGATGGAAACGGTGAACCCCAGACGTCGGACCAGCTTGCTGCGACAAATTCCAGCCTCAAGACGCGCGTCGCCGAACTCGAGGTCATCAACGACTTTATCACACGCCGCCTGGGCCACTACGAACCTGTGTATGTCAGTGGTGCCGGCCAGGACGGCCAGGACGGTACCCAGCAAGGCGACGAGACGCAGCTGCGGTCGCAGATTGAGCTCCTGACACAGTCGGAGCGGCAACTGCGCACTGACCTCGAGGACAGCCACCGGCGCGAGAACATGATGAAGCGCCGCCTGGACGAGCTGGAGCAGGACCTTAGAGAGACCAGAGATGCGCTCAGCGTCTACGAGGGCGACCGCGCGAAGCGGCCACGGCTCGGCGAGGCTTCGTCATCCTTTTCGGGCACAGCGACCGACGCATATGCTGCCGCTTCTGCCGATGCTGCCGCTTCTGCCGATGCTGCCGCTACTGCTGCTGAACCCGATACCACGACGTCGACGGCCGACGGTGTGACCGTTGCTGCCACGGCCGCTGCCGTAGCTGCTGCCGTTACCGCTGCGGAATCAACAGAAGCCAGCGAGGCCAAGGCACTGGCAACTGCCAATGACACCAAGGTGGACCCTCTTGTCGATGTCGCCAACGGTGCCAGCGCGCCAGACACCGAGGCCGCCTCGACAGCACTTGCTGCGCTGACGGCAGCTACGGCCGACCATGCTCTGGAGAACGCGTCCGTACAGGATGTTGCTGCTGCTGCTGCGGCAGTCGCTGCTGTGGCAAGCGACGCGGCACGGAGTGCGACGGAAGCCGGCGTTGAGGCGCCATCGTCTCCGAAGCCATAAAGGCTCATTCGCGACAGACCACGACGGAGCACGAGTCCCTTGACGCTCTGTCCCACACCTGCTTTCGCACCACTCCTTGTCCTGCTCCATCCTTGTTACACTGTTCGGCAGCCTTTTGCTCATTTGATTTTTCTGCTAAATTACGACGAATGCTTCTATTTCCCCTACCAACCCGCGCTGCCCATTCTCTATCTGCGAACGAGGATGCGCCACGCAAGGACCTTAAGGGAGGATGGAGGATGGAGGATGGCCGCCCATGCCGTCGATCCTCTCTTCTGTCTTCCTTCTATTCCCCCCCCCCCCCTCGCTTTGCTTTCAGTCTCTTTTTTCGTATTATACACATCTCAAGTCGGAAGGGCGGTACCCATAATGTCTTCAGTCAATCTTTTCATTTCACGCGCAGTTGGGTTCTTCGGTTTTGTTTCAGGGTTAGTATTCATATATTGTTATGATTTTGACGTTTTCTTGAGCTTCTTTTCGTTGAGCTGGAAAGTGCAGAAAAAGGGAGCTTGCTGTTGGCCAGATGGAGATGGCGGCAACCTGTCTAGTCGCATGCTGCGTGCTTCTTTGTTATTTGGTATCTAAAAGGTGGGAATAGGAAAAAGGGCTGCGATTCTTTCAAAAAGGGGAGACGGGTGTCTGTTTGATATTACGCTACACTGTTCTTGCTTTTGGTGGCAATACTTGTATTATCTCATAAGCTCTAAACCAAGTGTTTTTTCTCGTACCAAGGCTCTAACGCTGCGATTATGAATAGACGATGGTATCATGAAGTGCCCTTGTCCCATGTCAGACCCCCGTAAATGCTTGTTTCCTTCCAAATGCGCCGGCAATAAATCTAGCAATATAGTTTGTCATAAGTCGTTCTTGGCCCTCCCGAAAAATGGCATATCCTTATCCACCAAGCCTCTCAATCTCTCGGAAGATGTTAATCGTGAGAGTCAAAGCCCACGAGATCAGCCCAATCAGCTCAAAAACCCCCAGCGTCCGAAGCAGGCCCTGACTGGATGCCGTGTTGAAAAAGACCATGGCCTCGAACCCGAGTGCCGTACTCGCAGACTTGAAGATGATGAAAAAATAAATCGGTGAGAATGAGTCGAATACGCGCTTGTGGGGGACGTAGACCCAGCGGCTTCCCCGTATAGTCATCGACGGTAATGTATCCAATGTACGGGATGGCCACGATATCGACTACAATGGCGACAATGATCTGATTTCGCTCTTGCTGCATGTTGGCGAGCCACACGCTATTAAAGTCTGTGCTTGACCGGTCACCGTCGCCAGATAGATGCCCAAGCCGCTCACGCCTAAAGATGGTGATGGCAACAATCAGAGCAATGAGGGATGTAGACAAGACGACCAGACGGCAGGCGAGCGGGCCAAGCGGGTGGTGCAACAGCGTCTGCCAGATGCGCACGTAGAAAGCCTTATTCGAGTACTTGGACCGGTGGTGGCTGTGGTGGATGTGGCCGACGCCACCACCGCCGTCACCGCCGCCAATCTTGGGCCGCAGATGAAAGTTGTAGCCAAAGTCCGGGTTGAGGCGCGCCATCTCTTCATCATTTATGACTTCGGACTTTTCATTTGGCAAGTGTGGGTAGCGTGATGACTCGATGAAGCCGCGCCATTGTGTCTCCGGGTTGTACCACCACGCGTGTCTGGTCCTCGTAGTGGACGATTGCTTGCGCGGCGATGGCATGGCGCATGGCGACGCGCCCGAAGCCGTCGCGGAAGCTGATGCCACGGCTAGGACGGACGCTGGGGGCGCTGCTGTCGCCACCGCCGCCGGTGCCTCTGCTGCTGTTGGTGGAGATATGATTGCAGCCTCCGCTGCGATGGCATGTGCTTCGGCCTCTCCTCGTGCTACCTCGAGCGTTCCATCACTGTGGATTCTTTCCAACCCCGACTGCCTCGTGACGTCGAAATAATGCTCGTCCGTATCTTCGCTCCGGCGGTATGTTGATGGGCCATTGACGACATGGAACTGAGGCACAATGACTGGTTCTGACGAGCGAAGATGGTCCCATTTGCGGCCTTCTTTGCTCTTGAACAGGTGTGCTAGTCGGTGTCCGATACCTCGGTCCGGGCTCTCCTCTTTGCCTGTTGTCACTTTGCCTGCCGTTTCTGATGTGTCTGCCGCGCCGTCCACTGCACGGTTAGCACTCGCAGCGGCACCGCTCATCACCGGCGTTTCGTCACTGCGGTCGTCATCGCCGGCATAGGCTCGGGATGTACCGCTGCGTGCGTGCCGTGGATCGGAGGGCGCGTGGTTGTGCTGTGGATGGAGGGACTGTGGCGGGCGTTTGATGACCCAAGCTAATCAAGGAAAACGAAAATACCATGCGTTAGCATCTTCCAAGACATACTTTACTCTCCAAGCGCACAGTGGCCGGGATCGTAGCCCGCGATGGAGCATAGGAGTTGAGGCAAACACGTACGCGGGACGTGTTCACGGTCCCTGGAGCCATTGGGAATGGGGGGCGCGTCGATGGGCAGCCCGGGATGCCAGTAACACAAGAACCACGAGCCAATAGGCTGATACGGACAGGTCGATCGGCCGCTGGCTGGTAGGGCAGGAAAGATGAGAAAGGTGGCAGTCGTGATGCGAAACAACGGACAAGGTGGTTGGCGGTTCGTCTCGGGTGAGTCGGCAGCGCACGCCCTCGTAAACAAACGACGTCAGCGGACAGGGCAGCGGAAAGGCTTGGCAAGGCAGGGCGGCAGGTCGGTTGTGTTGCAGGACGCCGTGCAGACGGCACGAAAGTCGTATGCACGATGAAATGCGAGTCCAGGGAACGAAGAAGACGAAAAGCAAAGTAAGGGAAAGACGACGACCAAAGCCAAGCCTTCCGAGGCTGAGCGAAAAGCTTCTGCAAGACAAGCAAATACTGCCTTTTTAGGGCTGTCTGCTCATTTTGTTGAGTGCTGGCCATGACATATTCTTATTTTTGTCCTAGCGGGCGGGTCTCTGTCACCTAGCCAGGCGCCGTCGCACAGGGGAGGTGAACAGCTGCTGTGTTTACGAGTAGCTGCTGGCACGAATAGGCCTCTGTGGCGACCTTGGCATGGGGAAGTGTGGACTGTGAGACCGCATAGCGGCAAAGGCTAGCGCCAGCCAGCTCGTGCCGTGGTGCTCAGTGCTGCAAAGTAGTGAGGACGTGCGACCGTCTGCCTACAAAGCCTTCAGTGATAGTGATAAAATACTTGATGACATAGTACGAGTACTGTAATAGCGCACACCGCGCCGCTGGGCGGGCCAGGCGGATCTCGATTACAAGTCGGATGGGGAACAAGCGAGCCTACGAGTAATAGCTCGACAGCGCATCGACTAGAACAGACAGTGAGGTAAGTGGCGCAAATGGACGACGAATCCCGTATTGATCAAGAATGCGATCTCACCAGGCGGTCTCTCATATTGCAGAATGCAGATGAAGTCCGCGGGATACAGATACAGTCCCACAATCAACGGGTGTGATCAATACAATTACCCCTTCTACGAATGCGGCCAAAACAATCAGGGAGCGAAAGAATGCTGACAGAGCCCATGCTGGCTAGTGCCACACTCCTGCTCTGGAGAAGGAACTCGACAGGGCCAGGCCCAAAGGTCAGGAAGAATGGTCGGGCTTCATACGAGTGCTTGTTCTTCGTTCTTGGGCTACGAACTAAAATCAGAATAGCATTCAGAGGGGAGCCCACCAGGCCGTACATACTTGCCAATTGGGCCACTCAGAGGCCGCCGTTAGCCAACATGTCGTCATGGTTGCGCCTGGAACGCGGTCGCGGCAAGGTGGTTAGTGGCATGCAAAGCGTGCTGGGAAGACGGAACCAGACAGGTCAGGCCAACTTCTCAAAATCAAGCTTCAACCTCTTGTATGGTTTGTGAGAAATTTTCGACGATAAACAAGACCGACGACTGACGAGGCCGACAAAGAAAAGTGAAACCCCGGCAGAGTGCTGATCGAATCGATAATGAGCTTGCTGTAAAGTCAAGAGACCAGAGGAACACACGAAAAAAAAACAGGTCCGCCCTTGCCAGTCCACCTCGACAAACCCTTATACTTGTGAGAACAGAACGAAGCCCATACAGTGTCAACCGGGACCTGTCAGACTCGATCGGACAGCCATTGCCGGGTCCAGAAGTGCCTACCAGCAAGTGTACTGCTGAGGTCCACGCAAGCACAACGAGACTGCCACGAAGCTTTCGCAATTGCAGCATCGGCAACGACCCGGTCAACCCACGCACCAGACACCCACCTCCGTCCTGGCCCCGACCTCGAGCGCTTTGGACGACAGCATCTCAATCACATTTCGGCCACCTCCAACTCCGCCTCCGCCTCCACCATGCGCCTCTTCCTCCTTCCCATCTCCACGCGGCGGACGCTGCTCTACTGCGAGCGCCTGACCGAGCCGCTGCCCAGCCAGATGTCCCTCATGGACAAGGCTCAAAACCGGGCCGCCAAGATGTGGTCGGACTGGGAGAAGAAACCGCCTGGTAGCCTGCAGCACCGCATTGTATCCTCGGGCAACGCCGGTCTGCGGCGCATCGCCTTTGAGGAGTGGGGGCTCAAGTCGGTGCCGCCCCTCTCTGCGCGGAAGCGGATGGAAGAAGGTGCCGCACAGGCGGTCGAGGAAACCAAGGAGATTACGGATGGCAAGGCACGCCCGGGCGGAAAAGAGGGTGCCGACAACAAGGATGCCACTGATGTTGCCGTCGTCAAGATCTCCGAGTCGACCCCGGTCGAGGTCGTCTACCCTTCGTCGGTCATTCCTCACTCGTCTGTGGAGGCCGTGTTGACCCGGCTGGGCACCGAGCGCGAGGCTTTGCACCGGAAGCGGCTGATCTGGTGCTTCGTCGGCATGCCCATCACGGCACCGTTTGGCCTTGTCCCCGTCATCCCCAACATTCCCTTCTTCTACCTCGCCTTCCGCGCATGGTCGCATTGGCGGGCGCTGTCCGGCAGCAAGCACATCCAGAACCTGCTGGAAAACAAACACCTCGTCTACACGCCGTCGCCCGTTCTTGATGCCCTCTACGGAGCGGAGAAGGCGGCTCTCGGCGAGGCAACCTCGGGTGCTACGCAAATGCGCGAGGCCGGCAGCAAGGAGGGCGCTCCGGCTGCAAGCCAACAAGAAGAGCCGGAGCGCTTGCTCTTGTCGAACCCGAGCGGCAGCAAGGGCATTGCAGACGCGTTTAACGCGCCGCCGCTCGAGCTCGAGCTAGAACGAGCCATCTGGCAGGTTGAGACCGCGCTGGAGAAGGAGAGCGGGAAGAAGGAGACAAAGCCAGAAGAAGCGGTGGCAGGCACAAATGTGGGGACCGAGGCAACACGACAGGCACCGCCGGGAAGCAACCACCTTCAGCAGAACAGCGGGCCGGGCCACCTCCTCCACCAGCAAAGGCAGAGGACAAGGCCAACTAAGTCGAGACGAGATCCAAGAACGCGAGGGGCGTGAGCGGGTAGAGAGGAGACGCAGAAGATGAAGGAGAAGGAAGTCTAATCTCCATGGCTGTGGGAAGACGATGTGTACCACGGAGTATATTGTGCTGTTTTGTACTTTGGGCGGACTGCATTGTCGTTTCTTTGTATTTCTTGACATAGACGGGGGGCGGGGCGGGGACGAAGGAAAGACTCTCAAGCGGCATACACAGAAGAAATCATTCACACCTGCAAGCCATACCAAGACAGACCGGGACTACTAGGAAGCTTCGGCAGTTCAAGAGCTGTGGGTAGATCGGCATTCTAGAGGCCGACTTGGCCGGTCTGGAGTTGAGCGTTGATTGGGCGTTTCTGAGTCGGACCCGTTTTCGTTTCGTCCATTTTCGAAGCCGTACGGAAGTCAAACCTGCAGCATGCGGAGTAGTTGGCCCCGTTATCAGGTATGACCTTTTTCAACAAGGTGAAGAGGGAGAAGCAAATGGTGGAAGGTTGTATCGCACGGCGTGCGGAGGAATTAAGGTGACCGGGGCAATTAGAGTCCGATCTCTGATGCGCCACAATTTGCCTCGGAACAAATCCAAATTCGACAACTTGGCCAAGCGCGTCCTCATGGGGATAGCAACCCTCAGCGACGGGCGGCTTCGAAAGAAACAATGCACAATGTATCCTGCGTCGTAGCAAGGTCTGCTGTTCTCTTCATTCACGCCCTGTCCAGCTTCCCTCCTGTTGCGCCCAATCGGCCGCCGACGAAGCGACATTTGGTGCAGTCAACTTGGATCCTCGCATCTACACGCCAGGCCCAAAATCGACGTATCTGACTTTCAAGGTTGGACCGTCGACTTCGTACTCGTAGACGCAGTGCGGAGTTCGCTTTGCAGCGCACGGGGTCCATAACTAAGACTCTTGGGATCTTTGCGCTTGCATCGCCGATGGGCCGATCCTTGTTCTTTGCAGCCAAATAGAGCCACTAACACGGGCTTTCGTACTGGATGAAATGCCGAAGAAAAAACTGTGATACATGGTGACAGTCGCACCGCCACGTTGGACCAGATTGGGCCTTTAAGCGCCTTTGCATTTCTTCCCCGGACATCTTTGTAAGAAGCGAAGCGGGATGCAAGCAACGGGACGGGGGACCGGAGACGGGGATGCAAATATACAACTTAGTACATGTACCTAGCAGGCCTCCATTGGGTGTGTTGGGTGTGGCGGAACTGGGTGCATCAACTCGCCGGCCTGTACGTCGTATGCCCAAACAGGCCACCCATTCCCGGCATCATCCTGGCAGTACGGGTACTTTTTGACGACCAGGCTGCATACAAAGTACGAATATTCGAACATTGGCCCTGTTCATTGTCACGGGGTGCACATGCATTATTGGATCGCTGAAGAGGCAGTAGAGGGGGTGAGGGTGGTCACCTACTGGCTTGACGTATGAGGCCGCTGCACGTTGGACGCTCTGGCAGGCAGCAACACGAGTACTCGTACATGGCACGCAAGGCCTGGTGTGCGACCAAACGGCGAGAAGAGCAGGCCAAGCCGACGAGACCGGCCTATTCGCCGCCCAGTATCACATCGAGCTGGCGGTGGGCGGCCCAAACTCTGACACCCGCTACCTGGGCTGCGTCCTGTGTGGAAAGATGGAGCCGACCATACCAGGTACTTTGGTGACGGCGGTGCAGGTGCGGCAGGTGACGCGAACGGTCGAGTACTCGTGAGTGACGATAACAGAAGAGAAGCTCGAAGTCCGGGCACGCGGCACCCTCCGTGACCTGTGCCGGTGGAGGAGAGCGTGACGAGAGCTGGATGCTCCTGCTGATCGTTGTCGAGCCAGTCGCGTCTTGCGCCTTGCAACCCGAGCGAGAAATGGAACCGTCACATGGAAATCCGTCGTTCAAGGCTGCCACCGTTCCCGGCCACGGTGTTCTGCCTCTGATCCTACGCTAATCCTCTTTTCTCGCCCGCTGCGGAGTAACATGCACCACTGTACGGCGCGCGATGGCAAGACCGGGTTACAGTGCCCAAGTCCCACAAATCGTCATCCATCCTTACCTTCTAGGGCCTAAGCTCCCTCGACTGACCCTGGCGCCGTAGCTTGGCTTCCCCCTCCTTATTTCCCATGCCTCACACTGGCCTGATTACCTTCCCCGCGACCACTACCTTCCTTCCCTCGCGCCTGCCTTAACTAGGCAAAGAACGGCCCAAAAAAGCAGCTGGTAGTACTCAGTCTTGTACTCGCACTGAGCGGCTCGTGTGCCATGTTCCTATCTCGTGCTTCGTAAAATGCGTGTGCACAGCTATGCAAAATACCTCCGTGCACACATGTGTCCAACTTGATACATGGAGGTAGAGAAGCAGAGGGGAAGGAAGAACACGACCAGGCGCTATCCACACCGTGCCGGACTTCCTGCCTTCGGGGTCATTCTTCTCTTCTGCCTCGCATCGTTCTTTCCCGTCAATGACCAAGTCACGTTTTGTGTCGCTACAAGGCAGGAACGTTCAACAAGTGTGTCACAAACAGCGTCCATCAGAGAAGGGGCGGAAGAGACCATCGAGCCAGGAAGGCCGTTTTGTACCACTTTCGCCGTCCCGCAAGCCCGCCGCGAGCTCTCGTTTTTTCTTTCTCCTTTCTCCTCTCCTTACTCACTAGCCTCATTCAACCGCTGCTTGACGCTCTTCTTTATTCTCTTCTTCTCCATCGTTTTTCTCTGCCCTGTACTGACCACGCCCTGTTCGTTTTCGATATTGCAGACACGCTCCCGGAAGTGCCTTCGCCTCTCCCTCCTCCCACCTGCCGATGCACTTGCATCTCTACATCTACACCTTCACCTCTGACGTTTCGTCCGCCAGTTTTATCCGCCAACTTGCCTAGACTCTGCGCGCCATCTCCGCCATCTCCGCCATCCCCGCCTCTTGCGCCTTCCGTCAGAGACTCGACACACTTACAACATCCGCCGAGAGTCAGCAGCCGTCCCACCTCTCGCGTTTCCCACGACGCACATCCCGCACGACTTGCTTTCCGCTGTAGCACGTGGCGCGAACAATACGCTTCTTCTCTTGTTGCTCCGAGACGTCCGCGACGCTTCGTGTTTGATCCAGCATCACGGCCGACCGCAAGCCATTCGCCGTTTCCCAGGCGGACAGTAGCATCGTCTACCTTTCTTCCAGGAGTAGACCGGCCGTTGTACGGAGGCGGCTGCTTGGCGCTTGAGACAACCGGCGTTTCGCTCGCTCGCTCCATTTCATCCTCATCGGCGACTTCGTGGACGGCATCCCCTCCTAAGCCCTTCGTATATCTGCCGTCACCAAACGCTCTGTAACAACGGTACAACGCAAACGCGGATTGCGACGACACCATGGAGCTCGATTCGCCCATGGAAGACGGTGCGCAGGCACAGCAGGCGAAGCAGGCGCCCTCTTCGCCCTCTCCTCAGCAGGGTTTCGCCGCAGCTGGAGCCACGGCCCATCAACAAAGCGCACAGTCGGCACAGGACCAGGCGGCAAGCCAGGCGGCAGCCAACCATCTGAGCTTTCGAAGGTGAGGATGCTCCCCGTTTGTACCGTTTGTTGTTTTGGTTTTGAATCTGGGACTTTCAAAGGGGTTCAGATCGATCTTCCATTGCGGCGCCAAACACCGTCTGCTGTGCCAGGAGATGCCGTTTGGCTATGGCTCGGCTGTCGCATTGTCGCCGCAGGTCCTGCTTGTGAAGCTGCATAATGAGAGAAAGGGGGCTCGCTGGAAACAGAGAAAACATTTGCAGCAAAGAGAAAACGGACATTTGCTAACACGAGTGTTTCCGCAGACAACGAGCATCGAGAGCATGTGAGGTCCGTATTCTCCCATCTCAGGGCTTGTCTTTTGCTTCTTCTTTTTTTCATGTTCGCTCCAATGCTGGGTTTCGTCAAACTATTATACGGCGGCTGCGTGTGGTGTATTGTTGGAGCTGCCCTCCCTACTGCGCTTGGTTCATGATTACCTTTATCTGAGCCGAGGCAACTCCGCCTCCGATCCTCCTTCAGCCTACTCCTCCAAGCTTCGATGCCTCTCATTCGCTGCCACAACCCTTTCACTCCTCAGGCACGCGCCTGGCGTACTACCTCTCCTTCCCCGGATCTCGGATCGTCCTTCCCGTTCTGTTTATGTTCTGCACATGCGAGTCGTTTGCTTGGCATTATCCCCCTCTCTGTCCCATGACGGCTGTCCAATTCCCACGATAGAAGCCCATGCTGACCATGAACCGTGACAGACTTGCCATGCGAGAAAGGTATGAGCAACACCATCTAGAGGCACCACGTTTCCTCCATCAATCCCTTCCCGAGGCACCTTTGAAATCTAGAGTTCTCGGTAGCAACCAGGGCCGCCGATAGGATACTCATGCCGTATCACCAAGGCTTCAACCCGTTGACATTTCTCCGCTCTGTCGACGCCCTTGTGATGTAACCTGGCCATGAGCAAACTTTAACGCGTTTTCATCATATAGGTCCGATGCGATGCTGCCAGTCTTGGCATTCCATGCACAAACTGTGTTGCGTTCAACATCGAGTGCCGCATCCCAGCACCAAAACGCAAGAAGGCAGCCGGCCAAGCTACTTCGACAACGGGAAGATCGGCATCAAAGGACTCGGACAGGTGCGTTTATATTTGCGCAGACGAAATGCCTGCAGTATGTTTGCCACATTGTGAAAAAATTGGATTCTAACATAGCATTCAGCGAACGAGGCGACGGACCCGACGACAAATCTCCACGAGCAAGCAGTGTCGCAGCATCCAATGCATCGGGAATTGCACCAACCACCAGCACTACTGTTGGTAGCTTCCGCCCACCAGCCATCTATCACACTGCGGAAGGCACGCCATCGAGTGCCGTGACAGAACTTCAAGCGAAACAGCAAGAAGCCGACAAGAGCACATTCGTCAACATTCTTATGAAACCCCGATTCACCAGAGCGCCTATCACGGAGGCTGCCGTGTTGCCTATCTTGGCGAGTCATCCAACCTGACCCTCCTGGTACATGACCAGGCCGGCTCGACCGATGTCGTTCACTACCCGCTCCCTGAAAATGTGCGTGGCTCGCGTGCACGACTCACCGAACTGGATAATGTTGAGATCGATATTCTGCACCAGCGGGGCGCGTTCTTGCTCCCTCCCCGCGATCTATGTGACGAGTTGATCGAGGCCTACTTCAAATGGGTGCACCCCATCGTTCCAGTCATCAACCGAGCACGCTTCATGCGCCAATATCGCGACACAAACAACCCTCCCTCGCTTCTGTTGCTTCAGGCCGTCCTTCTGGCCGGCTCACGTGTCTGCAAGAATCCGAAACTCATGGACGCCAACGGTTCCACGACGCCAGCCGCTTTGACCTTTTACAGCGCGCCAAAGCTCTGTATGACGCCAATTACGAGGACGACAGGGTTACTATCGTGCAATCGCTACTTCTGATGGGCTGGTACTGGAGGGCCCAGAGGATGTCACCAAGAACGTCTTCTACTGGAGCCGCGTCGCCACCATCGTAGCGCAGGGTTCCGGTATGCACCGCAGTGTGGAGGGCTCGCAATTGAGCGCAACGGACAAGCGCCTCTGGAAGCGCATTTGGTGGACACTCTTCACCCGCGATCGCTCTGTCGCTGTGGCTCTTGGCCGTCCGGTGCACATCAACCTGGAGGACTCGGACGTCGAGATGCTAGTCGAAGAAGACTTCAACGAGGACGAACCAGATTATCCAAGTGAGTACAAGCCTGATCCTCTCCAGGTCCACTTCTTCATGCAGTACGTGAAGCTGTGTGAGATTATGGGTTGGTGCTCTCCAGCAGTACTCGGTCGCATCCAAAGGTCGCCAGAAGAGCCCCATGGATCTGGCACACAGCGACATGGCGCTGGCCGACTGGCTGCAAAACTGTCCGCCCATTGTCTGCTGGAGCTCTGCCAGTCGTAATTTCTGGTCGGGTCTCTTGTTCTCAACTTACTACACCACACTCTGTCTCTTGCACCGCGCATACATGCCGCCTGGGTCCTCCAACCGTTTCGGTGACGAAACCGCCATGTACCCGTCTCGCACAATCGCGTTTCAGGCCGCAAACAACATATCTCACATCGTCGACTACATGAACAGCTCGGAACAGCTGCGCTTCTGCCCGGCGTTTATAGTGTACAGCCTATTTTCTGCCCTCATCATGCACGTCTATCAGATGCGCTCGCCTATCCCATCGATTCAAATGGTCACACAGGACAATTTGCAAATTTGCATGAACGGCCTTAAGGAGGTGTCCAAGGTTTGGCTCGTCGGCAAGATGGTCTACGCCCTCTTCGAGTCGATCCTAGGCAACAGAACATACGAGGACCGCCTCAGACGAGCTGCCGGCCAGCGACATCACAAGATGCAGCAATCCTTTGCAAGCCTCGAGCAACATGCCGCTGTTCAGCAGCACTCGCAACAACAGGCCCACAAGTACGCTCAACAACAAGCCCCAGCAGCAGCAGCAGCAGCAGCAGCAGCAGCAGCAGCAGGCTCAGCTGCAACAGCAGTTCGATATTTCGAAGCGCAAGTACGACGACATGGCCATCGACTTCAGCGTCAACACACCACAGCCGCAAGAGTCTTACGAGCGGTCCAGACCCCAGACGCCAAGTCTTGGGCCTACCAAAGTCGAAGCGGGAACGGGCCCCAGCATGCCGCCCCGTCAACAATCACATCGCCGCCTACAAAACAGACTGGCGACACTTTTATGGGCGGCAACGGGCCTTCGAATGCGGCTGGCGGAACGGCGTCCCGCCGCACACACGTCCGCACACACCATTCAACCCTTCGTATTCAGTCCCGGCGACCCCGCCAGATCTATACCTAGTTACGCGCAACTCGCCCATCCTGTCGCAATCCGTCTGGGAGAACTTCCAGCCAGACCAGCTGTTCCCTGACGGCACTGGCTTCTCGAGCATGTTCCCGCCCACAATGTCCCCGGGTGGCACGACACAGACACTAGACCCCAACATGATCAACCCCGCCATCACACCGGCACAACAGCCTCAGCAGAGCCCCTTTGGTTCGCACGTCGCCCCTGCTGCCCTGGCGATGTCAGCAATGGCGGTGCTGGCGGTGCTGGCGGTGCCAATGCTAGCCCGATGCAAGACCCCACTATGCTTACGCCCGGCATGCCCGGTGTCCAGCAAGGCAGCAACGGTCAACAGCAGCAGGGCGGTGCAAACGGCAGCGGCATGTTGAATACAAAGGCAGACGGCACGATGCCGGATGGCCAGAGCCCAGCGATAGCTGGAGCACTGGTTCCGTTGGTGGACAGCCTGTGCCGTCAACACTGAATGTCGAAGACTGGTATGTCCATGCTCGTTTTTTTTCTCTTTTCTTTGGCCTGTCTAGGAGAGGAACTGACCACACATGCAATTCAGGTTTCAGTTTTTTGGCATCAACGGAGACACCAGCACAATGAACCTGGACCTTTCGTCCTTGACATAAGCTCGACTAGGAGGGAAATCCAGCCGAACCCCAAGACAAAAGCGATTTTGCCGCGTGGTGAGGCATCGTATTGCAATTATCTCTTGTAGTATAGTGGTCAGTATACGGGCTTGTCACGCCCGGGACCCGGGTTCAATTCCCGGCGAGAGAGTATTTTTGGGGTATTCATGCCACCCTGCAGATCATTTTTGGGGGTCCATAACCTATGGCCTTATACGACTTCGGTCCTTTTAGCTTGTAAATAGTTTTGTTTTTTTGGAAGGAAAATTGCTTCTCTCGGCTGTTGGGAGCTTGGATGACAGGTTTTGTCCATGACTAATATGATAGACAGGCAATGCGGCGGAAACTTGGGATGTATATATATATTTACGTTTTTTTAGATAGAACATTACTCACTATTTATGACTCTGTTGCTGGTCTCTTTTCTTCGTGTGGCATGATGATTGGACCAAATGCAGTAAATCTTGTGAACAGTTAGCAATTGTCTCTGAGAGATCCAAAGATAGCGAATGTGTCTAAAGAAGTTGGGGACATATAATATTTCTTGTGTGGGGGGGGGGGGGGGGGGGGAGGAGTGAATATAAGGATCATGGTAAGTATCAATGCTGGCCTGTATTTCTTCATGAAATGATAATCATAAACGAGTCGTATTGATATATCCAAGTGCTACAATGCGGGATGAGAATGCCAACTTGCAATACTAAAGTACTGTAATAAGATAAGAGATAAGTCGTGCTCGATACCAATTGAGGTTGACCTCTGGTAGGGTATGCAAGATGCCAAAAGTAATGTGCACGAAATCGAGTACAACACTTTTAGCCCGCTGAATCACCTATTCTGTTCTCGTCTCACGGCAAGAGCACCACCTTGGAACCGACAGATTGAGACGGCGCATGATCATGATCTGACGCAGGCTGTTCCTCCTCGTTGGACTTGTCGTCCTTCTCTGTCTTCTCCTCCGCGGCGTCCGTCTCCGGCTTCTCATCTTCGGGGCTTTTGTCTAGAGATACTTGCTTCAGTTCGGCCTGGGCCTCCTCCTTGGGCGGCTCAGGGAGCGTCGGGCTGGTGTCGTTGGTGTCCTTGTCCTCTGCCTTCCCGTCTGCTCCATCGGCCGTCACGTCGGCTGCTGAGTCGTCCGGCGACGAGAACAGAACCTCGTGCGGTGCAACGTCCTTGGGCGGGACATCTTGGCCGGAAGGTCTTTTTGGTGGTGGGCGGATGGGCCGCTCCTCGTCCAGGTTGCGGATGATGAGGTCAGGGGAAAGTCGTGGAGCGCGTCGTGACCGCCCATGGAGCGACCCGACATGGAAGTAAACGTTGCCGGTGTCTGCACCAAGGGCGTGGCCGGCAGCAGCTTTTCGTTGGTCTCGCTCGTGCCCGTCATAAAGGACGAGACGGACATGCGCAGACCGCGCTCCGAGGATGCGTCGGATGTCGTGCTGCTCATCGTGTTGCGGTTCCCCCCGCGGGCGCTGCCGAGCAAGCTCCAGCCGCCGCTGCCACCGACGGTCGGCTGGCCACGCCGCTGCTACTGCCGTTGCCATTGCTGTTGCTGCAGTGCCGCTGCTAGCAGTACTGGGCGCGCCGGACGTCCGGCCCAGCCCGTGTTCTTGCGCTTTTCGCCCGCCCAAGATGCCCAGCTGCTCATGTAGGCGGTCGCCCGTAAACCAGCAGACTGGACGGTCTGCTGCGCTTTGGACAAGTCAACACCTCCCACACCGACGCCTTCAGACTTGGCTTTGCCGTGAGGGTGACTGCTGCCATTGACGCTGGATTGATCATCATTGTCATTGGTGTGGGTCTTCTCGGACGGCTGCTGTTGCTGGTTTCTTCGGCCGTCGCCGTTGCACCTCGCGGTATGTCTCCATATCTGCATAGATTCTGTTGAAGAACGTGGTCGCCTTTTCGCGGCCAGCCGCAATGTTGCGCCCCAGAACTTCCTTGCCTTGGGCGAATCGCTCATCTAGGTGAAGATCCTGCACCTGCTGAGCAATGCGGCGTTGGACGTCGTCGATAGACAGGCCACCCGCGCAGGGGTGTTTTGGCTCCACAAACTCAAAGATGTGAGTGTCCGTGTTGGCATTCCAGAGTTTGTAGTTCTCGGTGTGAGACCAGTACTCGACGAAATCGAGACCAAAGTCGGTGGTAGGGTCGCCCTCAATGTGCGGGAGGGGGGGTGTCGGCACGCGGCCCGTCCGGCTGTTGGGAGTGGTTGTGTAGTTGTGATACTTGACGGCAGAGATGAGAGAGAGCATGTACTCTTCAAACTGGAGCCGAATAAACTCCTCGCTACCGACATAACCCATTGTCTTGGGCCGGCCGGGGTTGGCGTCGTCCCAAGTGTCGTTCACTTCTTGTGTGATAAAGTCAAATCCAGCGACGATCGGATGCAGAGAGTTGCAGGGCAGTGCGGAGAGAAGCCGATGTGATATTGACCGTTTTGTCGTCGAGGTTGATCAGGATGTCCGAGTAGCGGTCGCGTTGTTGCAGGAGCAGCGAGTTGGTACTGCCGACTACATACGACGTTGTGCCCACGTCAGCCAACACGTCAAGCTGCTGGAGCGGCGTATACGGGCCAAACAGGCTTCCCTTTCCAAAGATCTGAAGCGGGAGGCCCATGTAGGCCAACAGAGAGCTGCGGTCGCTTGTCCGTAGGGTTGTTGGCTTTTTGAGATTTTCAGAGTAGCTGTTCAGCTCGGGGCTGGCACAGTCTTGGAGGTTTCGCAGGAGGCCGGAATCAGAGAAACGAGCGAAAACTGAATCATGCAGAGGTGCTCACAGCGGGAGCCAAAAATAGCATCTGGAAGGGTTAGAGAGGCTGTCTGGTTCTGGTTCTGGTTCTGGTTCTGGTTCTGGTTCGGGGACAGAGGGGGAACATGGAGAAAGACTTGCCTTGGGCTGAAGGAGGCAGCACTTCAGCAAAACCAGTGTCTGCCACCGAAACTCGTGGACCAGCTCCCGCAAGCTCATACCAAGGTACTGGTCCCGGTCCTCGTCGTCACTTGGTAGTCGTGGCGACCGGCCGCCGCTTGCACTGTTGTGGAGGGCCCCGCCGCCCAGCAAGCCTCGAGCCTTGTCCTCTGCCAGCGACTCCTGAAACTTCCGTAAGATCTCCACATCCGTGAATTCGCGCTGTCCAAACCAGGCTGTGGTGACGATGCTGAGGCGGTTCTTGAGCATGCCAAAGAATTGCGGGCTGTCGGCAATGACCACAACCGCCTTTTGAACGGTCGAGCGGGTAACGTCGGCAGGCCGGTTGCGCAGCTGGGAGGCGTCGATCTGCCGCGTGCATGAGATGCCAAAGAGGGAGGTGCGGGCGTGCCAGGGCCGGCAGGTGTGTCGGGGGTCGCGGGCTTCAGGAGCGTAAAGTAGGAGAAGTCTTCGGCCGAGGCATGGGCACCGTCGCTGAGAGCCATGAAGGGCAGCAAGGGCCAGTCGTACTGACGGCCGGGTCTTCTGCGGAGAGGGGCACGCCAAACCACATCTCCACTCGGGGCCACGAGCATGGTGGAAGTCGACTACGCAGAGCAACGGGGTGAAGCCCGGCGCCAGCGATGCGGGTGACCGCGGTGCTGCGGACACGCTTGGGGTCAGGGGCGATAGATGGGCCGTAGGAGTTGCCGCACCGGTGGTATCGATTGGCTGCAGGCCGTTCGATGATGCTGTTGTCGGTGTCGTTGCCGCGAGCGTTGGCACTGGCGACACGTGCGCCTCCGGAGCTTCTGCCGCATCTTCCGTCACAGTCGCCGCCGCGGGGGCCGCTGTGTCTGTTGCAACGTCAACGCTGGACTCAACCCGTACCGCATGGCCATCCACCTCTGGCGATATTGGCGCCGACGTCGCGTCCATTCTGTATGTGTCCTAGCCCCTGAGACCCTCGCTTGCTGCTGGTCTGTCCAGCGCCGGGTGAGTGCTCAGCTTGTGGACGAGTCTTGACTCGAGTGGGTGCGTTGAAGATGGCACCCTCCTCCCGTGGGATCGGGGACGGACCGAGGCTAAGGAAGAGTGCCGCTGTCAAAGTCAGGGAAGAGACCGAGGATTAGCGGATTGTGGCTGAACTGCAGCGTGACAGTCTTTCGCGTCGAGGGAAAGGAAAGGATTCGAGAGTGAGCGTGCTGGTGAGCACTTTGTAGAAAGGAACGGCCAAACGGTCGAGTGAGGTCGAGAAAGGAGACGCGTCGAAGATGGAGTGATTGGCTGAGCAAAAGAGAGGGAGAGGGCAGAAAGAGATAAAGTGGGAGCTGGTGTCGTACAGCCGTATCCTGACTGGCCGTCGATGCGACGTGGTTTCGTCCTAGAGGGTGGAGTTGACAAGAAAAGTACGTCGCCTTTTTGAACCGGGAATCAGCAAAACGGACGAGAAGCTACGAAGTAGGATAGAAAAACATAACAAATCAAAAGAGATCCGCAATGAAGAAGCAGAAAATCGACCAAGAAAAGAAGCAGTCAGACAGTAACCAAAAGGCGGTGTTGAGTCGTTTGCTCCTTTTAGTTCTTTTTATTCTTTTTTTATTATTAGCTTATCGTGCCTGGTGCAGCAAATGGGAGTTCCATCGAATACGGCTTTAGCTGGAGCACCATTTTTCTCACCACGGGACAGAGCCGTCTCACACTGACTTGCGGCTCCAGAAACCGCCCCTTTGGCGGCGATTCGCGCCATCGTCTAGGCGCCATCAGCCCCTGTCGCTCATTCTTTCGGATCTCAGTCCTGAAAGGCAAAAGTTGCAGCACATGGACGCTAAAACAAATTCTCATTTAGCGCTGCCCATCTGTGTGTCATCTTTGGCCATTTGGCTCTGGGCCTTTTCACAATGCGACAATGCAGCTGTAATCAACAGCCTCATAGCCTATCAACACCAAACAAGCTGATATGAAGTCGTATAGTTTGATAGTAACAAAAACTTTGCCAATGAAGCGATAGTTGGTGATGGTCAAGGATGGAACCCGAGGGACTCATCGTACACCATGCCAGCGTGTCTTGCATATGCGACTGCCCGTCATCAATCCTTCCCCGAGAGCAATCGTGAGCACAGCAGCCAGTAGCACCGAGGGATGGAACAAGCAGAGGGTGTGATGGTGACTGTGCCGCTGCAATGTCACGCTCGTGAGCATAAGAGATGTTTATTGGAGATAGGTGGTGGATGTTCCGTTTACCGTAGAGGGCAATGCAGAGTATTGAAGGGCAGAGATGGAAGCTGTTTCAGCCCTAGGTCCAGAAAGCGCATGAGTAGCAAGTAGTATATGAGCATAATGACAAAAAATCAAAGAAAAAAAAAGAGGTAGTCATAAACACAAAAAGCTCGCATTACACGCGCATTAGTCCAGCCCTTCCGTGCGCCGCCTTCTCTCCGACCTGTGGCGCGGGGTCTTCCTTGTTGTCCACCTTGCCTTGCCCATCTCATCCTCTCCGCTTTTGCTCGTTTCCGTGGGCCCAAATCCTTCACCCGTACTTGGACCAGCCCAGTGTCGTGGCCGGCCGTTGCCCCGTTGCTTGCTGCGACGGTCGCGGACACGATGTCTTTTGCCGTTGTAGAAGCCAAACAAGACACAAAACACAGCCGGGGAAACAACCGGAAAACTCGTTTCCCCACTAAGAAACCAATTCACGCCAGTGAGTACGTTTGTGCTTAAAGAAGTGACTCAAGAGGTCTCGATCGTGCGAGGGCCATCATGCAATACCAAGGTTCGCAAGCAGGGAAGACGACGAGGCTGGAAGAGGCCGTAACGCGTCTTTCAAGGTGTCTTTAAAGCGTCTTTTAAGCGATTTTCCATGGGTATCGGGGGTATATCCGCCTTATTGGGCAGTGACGAACTGGCCCTCCACCTGGGCGGCGGTTGCGTCGGGCTCGACGTTGTGGTAGTCCAGAATCTCCGAGTACATCATAATCTTCCATGTGTCGACGGGGAGATCGGCGTCGTTGAAGCTCCAGTCGAACTTCTCGTTGGCGACCGGCTCGTCGGTAGGGTCGTGGTAGGGTGCCAGGTACTCGTGGGAGAGGGCATCAGCAGCCGTTATTCTCTTCTTGGGGTCAAAGACCAGCATCCGCTCGAGCAGATCAATGGCTATGCACGCAGGTAGAAGGCGCATGAAGAAAGCAAGGAAATTGGCGAAAGAAGCAGCAAAACAGCCAAACTCACCCGCGTCGTCGGCATTGGTAAACTTGTTCCGCAGGGGCAGGCGTTCCCGCTTCGGCAGAGACTTGACAAACCGCAACGTATTCTCGCTAGCAATCGTGTTGATGACGTCGTCGGGGGAGTGCCCAAGAGCTCGGTGATGATGGAGAACTGGTTGACGTGGTCCTTGCCGGGGAAGAGGGGCTTGCCCTCCAGCATCTCGGCGAAGATACAGCCGGCACTCCAGATATCGACCTCGACGTCATACTTCTGCCACGTGAGCATGATCTCGGGGCTCTGTAGTAGCGTGTTGAGACGTAGCCAGTCATCTGGGGTCCTGGATGCGGGCCAGGCCGAAATCGCAAATCTTCAGGTCGCAGTTCTCGTTCACCAGGATGTTGCTGGGCTTGAGGTCACGGTGCACAACACCAGCGGAATGTACGTACTTCAGGCCGCGCTGAAGGGGGGAGGGGGGGACTGTTAGCATCCAGGGCGCACCGTTCGACGTCCCTTGGGAGCCTGGGGCAACTGCACATACCATGATCTGGTACAAAAAGTACTGGATGAACTGCTTTCTCCAGTGGCCGTGAGGTGAGCAGCCGATGCAAGTCTGTGCCAAGAAGCTCCGTCACAAAGTAGCTACAGATTGCGTGTTAGAACCGATTTCGACCTCCGGAATCGTATCGAACCAGGGAGCGCAAACAGTCGGATACGTACATGTCCTCGAGGGGGAGATGAAGATGTCCGAGAGAGAAATAACATTCTCGTGCCGCAAGTGCTTGAGCAGCTTGAGCTCACGATACGTCCGCTTGGCGAGGACGGGTGTGCTGAACGGCTTCATGATCTCTTGATGGCGACATTTTGGTTCGTGAGCTGATCGCGGGCAGAGCTGTAGCGTCGCACAGGTTGGGATCGCTCGAAAGGAATCATGGAAGCGTGAGGGTGGGGGCGATGGCTGTCATGGCTGTTCGCAAAACGTAACGTACCAAACGAGACCGAAGGCGCCCATGCCAACGGGCTGGAGATCAGAGTATCTAGAAGGAGGAAGCGAGAACTCATTAGCCCCTGTGCTGCCCTTGAAAATAACTCCCCCCAACCGGCCGTCCTTGGCGCACAGAGCACAGATGGCAGTGTGCGTAGCAAAGACAATGGATGGGGGGGCGGGCGCAGTTCTTACCGGGACGTGATCTCAAACGTCGTGCCGAATATCTGGGTGCGAATGAACTCAGCCATGATGTGGATTGTTGTGGCGGGGTTTCCGTCGCGGGGATGTTGGACGAGTTGTGCAGGGGAAGTGAGAAAGTTGCGTCGAGAAGCTCTCTCGGGCGGGCTTGGTGGTCAAGATAAGGCTTGCGCTCGAGAGGGCGAATGCGCAAACAAAGTAAAGTAGCGAATGTGGATGGAGAGAGAGCAGAAGGGGGTTTGTAGCAGAGAGAAAGCCGAAAGAAGCAAAGCCTCGAGTTTGTGGAGAGAAGAAAGAGAGGTGGATGAAGGAAGAATCCGATTTCAGCAAGTCGAAAGTGGACAGGCAGGCTTTAGCTCAAGGCTAGAAATTACACGGTGCAAGCCCGTGACAGTCGTTTGGGATACTCGTACTTTGCTGGCTCGGACTGCGGTCAGTGCGTCTCTGGGTATGCCGGAGGCGTTGGAGGAGCTGTGCTTCTTTCTAAAACGGCCTGGGCTACCGTTGGAATGGGAGGAATACTCGTACTTCGTACGTCGTAATGCCGTAGCAGCGTGCTGTCAGTAGCTCTGGAGGCTAAAGTATCGCGCGCGGGTCAGGATGCCGTGTGTTCGCTGGACGGAGGACGGAACGCTTGAAAGCTGCAACAAAGATGCAAAGGGGGATAGCAATTGAGCTTCTTTCAGAGACAAAGATCGAGATCGTCGTCCTTTTCGACTTTGCTCTCTTTGGCAGCTGCGGCTGCCTGTGTGCGGTACGCTCTTCCCGTCTCCGTCTTCTTTGTTCGTTTTGACAACCACACAGTGGCAAAACAGAAGGTGTTCGTGCTCTAGGGGAAGGAGCAGTAGGTTGGTACGCAAAATAAGCCCCGAAAGGCTGATAAAGGACGGAGTCCTCGCACTACCGCCTCGCGCTTGCTGTTTCTGGCCAGTCTTGCGGCCTGCCTGACTATCTGCCGTGTCCGCTTATTTCTGACAATCTCGCCCGCACTATTTGCTTAGTGGTGCTGCGAAGGGACGCGAGGAGCGTGAAGATGGCCGATTGGGCGATGTGCTGTTGTCGGCAGAAGCGAATCGACAAACCAGTCTGATGAAGCGCAGGACGAGGGCATCAAGAGATGATGGAAAGCTGTGATGGCACTCGTAGAGGAGAGGGATGGCAGAGATGCCGCTCTTTCTTACAGCCAAAGGGCGCCAACTCGGGGAGAGAGATAAACAACGGCAATCCAAAGGGTCCAGCCGCTTTACATCCTTTCGCCTTCTCTTTTCTTCTATTTTCGGATTTGGGACTGCATGTGCCTCTACAAAGTATTCTCGCCCTGCCAGAAGAGCCACAGGGTGGACGGATCGAGATCCTGAGTGAGAATCAGAAACAAGGCCAATGTCCTCTGTCCCGCGTGTTCTCGATCCAGAGTGGCCGGCGCCGTAGCGGACCTCTGGAAATGAGGAGTGGATCCGACCTCCAGAGGGGCCAGACTAGCACGAGAAGGGGAAAAGAACTAGAAGCAACCAGGCCCGAGGCATTACGAGTACGCCCAAAAAGACTGAAAGCGTACCCAGGGCGGAGGCAAGCTACTGATCGACGTGATTGCCTCACGAAGCATATTCATCTTATTGACAAAGTAGCTTTTGGCTTCTTCTTACGATGCCAACAGCCTCACGATGTTCGTGCCTGGCTTCGCCAGTGGCTTCGCCAGAGTCTCTGGTCGTCTTTCCCTCGCCGGCTCGAGCCTCTCTTGGTCTCCTCTCGTCAGGATCGACCCAATCCAGTTGCCTCCGGCCACATCGTTATTCGCGCCTGTCAGTACGTTGTACGTCGTATGCAAGGCTTACTTTCTTCTTCTTCTTCGTTGCTCCTCTCTGAATCCGCGGGGCAGCCATTGGTGGATTCCCCGGATGACCTTGTATCCGGGTGCCTAACAAAAAACAAAAATGAAAGGCGCACGGGTAGCTTTCGAGGGTCCGTTGGGGCAGCCAGCGAATAAGCCGAGGGACGGTTTATCACGACGGGGGCCATCTTAATTACATGGTAACAGGGACTGCACAACAAGAAAAAGTGGCTTTCGATGCGAGGAAAGGAGCAGTTGCTCCGGCCTGCTGCCCTCCTCTCCGCCCTTTTCCCATTGTGAAACCAGGCCCGGTGGATCATGTCCTCACTTTGCGAGCGCAGTTGTGCATTTGCTCTTTGTCGCGCATTTGGGCTCATGTCCACTACTCGTACTTCTACTTTGTACACAATACATTTCGTGCAACATCCACCGCATACGGAGTCGCATCTCTTTTGTGCATACAAAGTAAGTCCCATTCTCCCCCCACCTCACATTAGAGGTCTCTTCCCTGTCCAAATGACGTCAGTGATTTTGGTCTATCGCGAGCACGGACACCCAGCCGCCAAACTCTGTTTGCTCAGCTTCTTCTCCCCGTTCCAGAGCCTAATACGACACTTTCCCCACGCTTTGCACCACGCCCACCGCGCCACCCCGTGACACTATTTCGTCTTCTGCTGTCGACGGCAATTTTGCTGCTGTCCCGTGCTAGAGGGGGCTAGTTTCTCGGCCGCCTGGGCTTCTGGACCCATGATGGCTCTGCATACCCCTGCCCAATCAGGGCCCCGTCCTGCGTCCCCAGAAACATGCATCGATGATGCCGTTGATTTTTCACGCCTTTGTTGCCATGGCCAGGGAGAGACCCTCTGTTGCTGTGGTGGACGCAGGGTTCCAGCAGTCTGACCGTTTGGTTTGATACGGCGGCAAGGACCTCGCCTACTGCGTTTTCGCCCTGTCCTGCACCTTTTATGCTCTTTTTCGTCTCATAAGCTCCACTCCACAAGAATTTCGCATTCGACTCGCATGGCGCTGTGGGACGACATCCGTGTTCGGGGTCGACCGTGCGCTCTACGACATACCGTTCATACCGTTCTCAATCTTGCTTTGGCCAGAACCTGTCAAGATGTACGGCTACTACCTGTCTGACAAGTGCTCCCGTTCTGACCCAGAATTAGAATACCAAAAGTCAACCGACAGGTCAGTGCCACGGGAAAGGGATCTCGAGGGACCTGCCGGCACCCACCTCGTTGCCCTTGTTTCGTCTAGCGAAGAACGGTCAGTCACGTCACAGAGCGTCACAGGGTCCTGGAGCAGCAGTCCCTTTTCTGTACCCTCAAAGACGAGGCAGATACAAAATGAGCTGTGCGAGGCGAGCGCACCTGGCAACAGACCAGGAAAAGACGCCGAGCAGTGCCCTTGTGGCGTGTTGTCGTACGGTGCTTTCCAACACGAGGGAGAGCATGCCTGTCCGTACCTTTGCGTGCGTTCTTTTGAAGAAGTTGCGGCTTTGTACTTTTATCAAACTAACCTCGACGTGCATCTCATGAGCTCGGAGTTTATCCTACGAGGATAAGATGTACGAGTACTGGTCATCTACAACGTGCTATTTTGTCATCTCTCCCCCATCCCATGCCTCTCCGCGGAAATGGTGGTACTTCTTACATGAACAACGTGAGACTCCACAAGGGATCTACCAAGGGTCGTTTCGATTCTGTCATTGACACCTTCTCTTTTCTACCTTGCGTTCCCGCTTTAATATGTGTTGTTCCCTCTTCTTTTTTGTTATCCTCGCGTTTTTCCCGGCCCAACAAGCTTTAAAATCTTGCCCCATTGCTACTGTTGCATGCTTCGTGCTTCGTAGTTCCAATTGAGTGTCCCGTTTTTGGCTGGTGCTCACGTTCTCTTCAAGAACGGGACGGTCTGTTCACCCCAGCTCCAAATTCTGCAGAATGACATCATCGAGTCTCGACCATTGCTGTCTCCCCGTCCAGCCCCTCCGGTCTTGGGGATGGAAGATAGAAAAACAGACACCCAACCACGCCACAAAGGAGCGCGCAGAGGGACGGGGGCAATGTCATGGGAAACCGAAAAATGAAGAACGCTGCCATTCTGTTGTCGTACATTGCATCTCGAACTGTACTGGCCTGACACGCTACCACCCTTCCTGTAACGGACAACGCCCCACTGCCGACAAACTGCTGTCCTGCAATCGGCGTGCGTGAGGGGCTCACGACGTGTTTGTTGTCTCCCCTTCACTCGTCTTTCGTCACTGTGCATGCTGGTCATTGAGACCGCGTACGAATAGAAGAGCGCCACAAAGAGCAACAGAAAAACAACGATGCAGCCTCCACAACGAAAGGAACCCTGTAAAGTAATACGTATGAAGGACGAGAGCGAAGACGGCAAAGTGGATTCCCATGAGGAAAACACGGCGAGCAAGACATCCCTTAGCTTGATTGACAATGCGGTGTTGTGGAAATTAACAAAGCCTACTCGTCTTTTTACATTAAAAAAACGGAGGCAAATTACATTGTCTGGTTCGTCCTCATGTAGTCCCATTTGTACAGTGCGTTCAGTCATGGTTCTCGACATTACGACGGCGAAACAAGGAGAAAGATGTCAAAATTAAAACGAGAACCAAGGCAGAGCCCAAAAGCTAATTGCAAAACAATAAAGAGAAAGAGAAAAGAGAAAAGAGAAAAGAGAAAGAGAAAAGAGAAAGAACAAATGCTGCCAGGCCTGGTGCCTTTTTATCGCACCGGTACACAATGCGCCCGTTTACAGCTCGCCTTTGGCCACACCATTGTCCGTCTCAGGCCGCAGAGGCTCGACGTTCCAAATCTCCTCGGCGTACTCATTGATGCAGCGATCGCTGCTGAAGAAGCCCATGCGTGCGACGCTCGTGATGCACTTGGTGACCCAGAGTTCCTGGTCGGCGTACGACTTGTCGACGAGCTCCTGGGTCTCGAGGTAGCTGTGGAAGTCGTCCGAGACAAGGTAAAAATCACCGTGCTCGCGGACGGCGAAACCATGCCCGAAAAGTCTTGCGGATTGCCAAAGGTGCCGCTCTGGATGGCCTCGAAGACCTTGTCGAGGCTGGGGTCGATCTTGTGGTCCTGGCCGTAGGTGTGGTGGTGGCGAAGATCGTCAACATCCTCGGCCAGGTTGCCAAACAGGAAGATGTTCTCCTCACCGATCTCACGGGTGATTTCAATCTAAAGACACGTTAAAATAACAGACAAACGTGGGGGTGGTAATCTGTGTTCACGTACGTTGGCACCATCGCAAGTTCCGATAATCAGACCGCCGTTCAGGACAAACTTCATGTTGCTTGTACCCGATGCCCTGGAGACACTCGTTAGTAGTTGACTTTATCCGTGCACTTTGGGTACTCGGAAAACTTACTCAGTGCCGGCGGTGGAAATGTGCTCGCTGATGTCCGAGGCAGGGATGATGATCTCGGCTTTGCTGACGTTGTAGTCCTCAAGGAAAATAACCTTGAGGCATCGCCAATCTCCGGGTCGTTGTTGACCACGCTGCCCACACTGTTGATCAGGTGGATGATCTGCTTGGCCATCCAGTAGCCAGGGGCGGCCTTGCCGCCAAAGACGGACACGCGCGGCAGGACCTTCTTGCGCTCCTCGGGCGACATTGACTTGAGGACGAGGTAACGGTGGATGACACCAAAGATGTTCATCTGCTGGCGCTTGTACTCGTGGATACGCTTGACCTGGATATCGAAGAGCGCCTTGGGCTGACGACAACGCCCGTTGTGGTCTTGATGTAGTCGGCCAGGCGCTGCTTGTTGGCCAGCTTGATCTCCGCCCACTCCTTGCGGAACGCCGCGTCGTTGACCGACAGCTCAATCTTGTTGAGCAGCGTCAGATCCTTGAGGAAGTGCTCCGGGCCGCCCGCCTTGGAGGCGATCAGCGCCGACAGCTTGGGGTTGGCCTGGTGCAGCCAGCGGCGGGGCGTGATTCCATTTGTGACATTGACAAACTTGTCTGGTCCGAAAATGGTCACAAAGTCCTTGAAGATTGTGGTGCGGATCAGGTCCGAGTGCAGCTCGGCGACACCGTTGACCTTGTGGGAGCCGACAATGGCCAGGTAGGCCATGCGGATCATCTTGGGCTGCGACTCCTCAATGATGGAAACGCGGCCCAGCATCTCGCGGTCCTTGGGGAAGTTGCGCTCGACCAACTGCAGGAAGAAGAGGTTGATGTCAGTAGATGATCTGGAGGTGACGCGGCAGCAGGTGCTGGAAGAGGCCGACGGACCACTTCTCGAGCGCCTCGGGCAGCACGGTGTGGTTGGTGTAGCCAAACGTCTGCTGCACGATGCTCCAGGCATCGTCCCAGTCGAGACCCTCGAGGTCAATGAGGATACGCTGTAGCTCGACAATGGCGAGGGTCGGGTGGGTGTCGTTGAGCTGGATGGCCACCTGGTCGGGGAATTCGCGCCAGGCGCGCTTGGTCTTCTTGAAGCGACGCACAATGTCGTAGAGCGAGGCAGCGACCCAGAAGTACTGCTGCTTCAGGCGCAGCTCCTTGCCGCGGTCGAGGTTGTCATTGGGGTACAGCACGGCGCTGATGGTCTCGGCGCGTTGCTGGTCGGCCACGGAGCTCTCGTAGTCGCCGCTGTTGAACTTTTGGAAGTCAAACTCGCCACCGGAGGCCTGGCTAGACCACAGACGCAGATTGTTGGTGGAGGGGGTGGCGTAGCCGGGAATTGGCACGTCGTAGGCCACAGCGCGGACAATCTCGCCGCCCTCCCAATGGGCAGTGACCTTGCCGGAGGCGTCGGTCGTCTTGTTGACATGCCATAGAATTGAATCTTTGGATGGTCAGAATGGACTCCAAGATGTACATCTGCATGCGGGGAAAGGGGCACCTACATCAACGGTCACATCGTGACGTGGAAACTCCCAAGGGTTGAAGTCCAGCCAATAGTCGGGCACCTCAACCTGGTAGCCGTCGATGATCTCCTGTTTGAAGATGCCGTAGCGGTAACGCAGACCGTAACCCCAAGCAGGGTAGTTCAGCGACGCAAGACTGTCGAGGAAGCAGGCAGCCAGGCGGCCGAGGCCACCGTTGCCCAGGGCGGCATCGTGCTCCTGCTGGATGATGTCCTCAACGCGGAAGCCAAGATCGGACAGGCTATTTGATTCTTGTTAGACCAGATACTGTATTTCATGGAAAGATGGTGAAAAGAACTCACCCCTGGCAACCTCCTTCTCGCCAATGTTGAGCATGGCGTTGTCGAGGCGCGGCCCATGAGGAACTCGAGACTGAGGTAGTACACGCGCTTCGAGTCGGCAAAACGTCTGGCGCTGCTGGTGCGGTTCCACTCAATGACCAGACGGTCGCGCAATGCCAGGCTGGTGGCGGCGTAAGCGGCAGTCTCGTCGCAGTTGAACATGCTGCGGGCCAGGGTGGTCTCGACATGACGGACGACCTCTTTCTCGAACTGGTCCTTGGTCTGAAAGCCAGAAGCCTGGTTCTTCAGCCACGCCTCGCGCTGGGGCTCGGGAATGGAAGCTGTGGAAACAGTCAACTATATGTTCAAGGCCAAAAGTGTGCTCGCAGCTGTCGAGGCATGGAAGAGGGGGGACAAACAACAAGAGAGACTCACCCTCAACACCCTTGATTTCCTGAGCGCCGAAACCGGTAAACGTGCGTCTATGCTTGGGGCGAGTGACGCCAGCGGGCTGACGGAGCCCTGGATGTCCACGATCGGAGCACCGGCCGAGGGACGGCGCTCGCGGGTGGAAGCTGCTGCGCGGACATGATGGTCTGTCGGTTCGGAGGATTTGCCGGCGCGGGTAGGAGGATCGCGAGATAAGAGGCCGAGATAAGAGCTTTCCGAAGAGGTATAGAAAGCGGCCAGGAGAGAGGTGATATCCAACAAGGTGAGGGCGACAACAACGAATAAACAAACACAAGCAAACCAAAAAGATCAAATAAGGTCCGGAATAGAAGAGATTGAAGCTACAACCTTGATCGTCTGTCAAAGGAGGAGAGGGAAGGGAAAGGAGAAGAAGAGGGGGGACGGAGAAGACTGGATGATGGAGCGAGGGCGGGGGAGCTTAAGAAGAAAGCGGAAGGGCAGGACCAAGACAGGTCCCGGAGTCTAGATGGGCAGGTAGAGAGGGCAAGTACGATGCACTACATGGGAAAAGTGGGCATCAGCTTCTGGAGCTTGCAGGGAAGGTGCAGCTTTTTTGCCTCTTACGGGGCCGGAAAGCGTCGATAGTACAAAGGAAGAACTGACCAGCGAGGTAGCTTCTGGCGTGCGCCAGCGAGAGCTATTTTCTACTACCCAGTACGATAAATACTCCGTACTTGGGCGATTGGGTCTGGGCAGCTGCACCCGGCTGCACGAGAGGGCGCATCAGGAATGGTCGGGCCAGAGCTCTGGAGACAAGACTATCTGTATCTTGTAAGAAGAAAGGACATATGCCCGCATTCTGCAAGCTGTGTACAGGCCCCGTTTCGAGCTGCAGAGGATCGAGACTACGGACATGACTGGATTGCTTGAGCACTGGATGTCCATCCGGAAAGGCGGGCTCTGGACTGGACGAATACGAGTACGTGAACCAGGCGGCGTCGAGGCGGTTGTTGGGCGGCCGTTCGCTGCTGGAACTACTCGTAAGCTATACGACGTACGACGTACGATACATGCGAAGCTTGCGCCATGTGTTATCAGAGATAAGGAATGCATGGGTGCGGGAAAGAGAAACAAGCGCATAGGTGGTGGCACTGGTGGCGATAACCAGGACGGCAAGGAAGAGCCTTGCGAGATTCCGTGGGGGCGGGGTATGGGAGCATCGCGACCGCTAGATGGGAGGAGATTGCAGTGTTGTCTTATTCATAGCAACTGGTCGCCGTGTATGAGTATGTAAGGAACGAAGCTGGTCGCATGCGGGCGGAAGCGCAGGGCATATGAGGGAGAGATGCAACGGAGAATGCAAAGATCGAGTGACTGAGACATTATGGCCGGAATGTGTCAGAAAGACAGCCGGTCTCGATGTGATGGCTGCATGGGGAGGAGCTGCCAGACCTGCGTCACCACTGGTATGCAGAGCGGAAGGCTTTGTCTCACGCCGGGTGCAGGTCCGTCAAGGCATGACGGGAATTGGGACTCGAGGATATTGAGGCGCTCTCGTTTGCGAGGAACAGCTTTAATTCGTCTCTTTCTGCCGTCTCGCCGATAGTTTAATGTACCTTGACTCGGGCTTCTTTCCTGTTGGTCGTGCTATCGCGTAACATGTGGTGATCTTTCGGGCCAGCTTCTTCCATTTCCGTCCAACACGACTTCACAAGGACTCGACCACACTGCCGTCTTAACATCGCACTTTGCTACGCTCTTCGTGGAGAGCTCCTTGACTTTTTTATCAGATTGCAATCTATTGCCTCTTCCTATCTCTTTTCTTCTTTCTTTCTCTTATATCCTTCGAATGCGGTTGTACATTTCCGACCCACGGCCTGTCTGGCTCTCAGACAGCGCAACAATGAACAAAGGGTCTCTCAGCGCTATGCGTCAATGGAGCTGCCGAGAATCCCGGCGAGGGATGGCGCAAGAGGGCATACACAATCGGTTCGATGGTATGATGTTATGGTATGATACTGTACTAAGCCCCTAAAGGGTAACTGCTGATAAGCACTGCTCGGGGGAATTGGAAGTGGCGGGTAGACGTCAGCCCTACAGCTGTCTCCGTCATGAGATTGGACGCACAGCTCGTGTAGAGTACGTAATCCTCTTCATGACAACAAGTGACGGTAAAGAGGACTGAGGCTCGACAGACCGCCTCGACGCGTTCTGAAAAGTACGACCTGTCTGTACTTCGTAGACAGCACGCCCTCCCGCGAGATCCATGTGATGGACAAGCAGCTTTGCAAGGTCCCGAAGAAAAGAGTGCCGAAATAGGACACACTCCACAATTTCTCTATTCGGTATCCTTAGCTGCGTCACCGTTAGTGTTGCTGTCGGGGCGATCGACGCCGGGTCAGAGTTCATGAACGGCCTCTGATGCAAGGGCCAGGCACGGTTGAAAGGCTTTAATAACAAGTTACCGCCAGTCGCCAGCTTTCAAGGAAATGTTGCTCTGG
Organism: Sporothrix phasma; assembly: GCA_016097075.2. Classification (NCBI taxonomy): domain Eukaryota; kingdom Fungi; phylum Ascomycota; class Sordariomycetes; order Ophiostomatales; family Ophiostomataceae; genus Sporothrix; species Sporothrix phasma. The sequence goes on along the minus strand of JADMNG010000004.1, from coordinate 745,747 downwards.
GGTTGCTTGCAGGTTATGCTGATTTGACAGGGTGAGTGCTTTCGGACACGCTGTTCAAGGGGAATAAGCGATCGCGCCCGAACAGACTAAACGACACTCGATATGCGCACGTGGCGTTCGAAAATATAAAACTGCACATATGACAGAGACGTGGCCTCGGTCGCGACAATAAAAGAACGCATGCCGAGATACGGGAGCGGGGAGATCGAAAAAGAGAGTAGTAGACTATTGTCCGGATAGGTACGAAAAGTAGCAAACATAAGTATCAGGAAAGAGTGTGCCCACGCCAAGTCGTTAACAGCAAAATAAAAAGCCCAGTGCTCACACTCAAAACGCCTTGCAAGCAGTCGTAACAATGAAAAGAAAAGCAGTGGAGTCCAACTTTCCCTGAGAGCCGTACAACGCCGCGTATCATGCAAATGAGATAGAAAGCAAAACCCAAAGCTCAAGACGAAACCAAATAGCCAAATCAAAAGTATTGCCAAGGGTGCGGACGTCACACGTCTTGCCCAATGGCAAAGATGTCAGACACCATGTCCGGGAGAGTATGGGTTTGGTGGAGGCGGAAGCCCCGTCGGTCGGTCGTCGGCTAGTACGACACCATGGCGTCTTCGCCTCGTTCGAATCGTCGTTTATAAGATACCGGAATCTTTGAGGGCGTTATTGAGTATTGTCTCCCTCACGGCTGCAAAGACGAGGCGAATGTTGGACGTGTCGGTGGCTTGGGTCAAGCTAGAGGTGGCATGTTAGCTTTGTCTTCGTCTGGAACAAGACGCAAGGATCTGGGGTTTCGTACTGAGGGTATAAGTTCAAGTGCGCCCTATTGACCTGGTTGAATCGCCAGAGCAGGTACTTTGCCGCCTTATTGGCATCGTCGCCGCCGGAGTAATCAGGGAAGTAGTTGCCCAAAGGTGACCGACCAAGCTTCTGCTTGAAAATATCGACCTTGTTGAGAAACAGGATAATACTTGTCCGCATGAACCACTCGAGTTGACAACAGAATCAAACAAAAGCAGACTCTCCATCATCCGATTCTGGCTGCTTTCCTCGAGCAGGACTTGATCGTACTCGCTCAGAGCAACGCAGAAGATAATGGACGTGACATCCTCAAAGCAGTGGATCCATTTCTTCCGCTCGCTTCTCTGACCACCAACATCGAACATGCTGTTCACGCAGTCAGTATTGCACCGCAAACGGCTGACTCGTCAAGCGCACAACTTACTGATGCTCAGCGGGCCCATCTGGAAGCGTGTTTCATAGATACCAGTTGTTTTTGTTCTGGCGCGCAATACGTCCATTTCGTTCGGGATGTAGTCCGGGTGGACGATGCGCTGCACCTCATCGAAGAAGCTATCTTGTCAGCAGTGTCCGCATAGTCGTCTTCACAAACTAGGCCCTTCCTCGGCGTAACTTACTATACTGCCGAGTCCATGAGGTAAAACTCCGTCTGCCGCTCCATCAGCTGCTCCCGAGTCGGGTCCTTCCAGAGAGCTAAAACGGCCTCGCCAACTTTGGGATCGATGCTTGGTTGCGGGCCGGACCCGATCGAGTATTCGAGCAGAAAGTCGCAGTAGGCACGGATCTCCTCGCTCTCTGGTGCAATCTCAAATTGGCGCATGGCGTTGACGACGGCCTTGGCGCATTCGAGCAGGTTCTTGAACACGGTGGACCGGTAGCTAAAGAGCTCATTCTCCGAGTAGCCCTTCAGGTGGATGATTTTCATCTGCTTGACAATTGTCGACTTGCCCGATTCGCCCGAGCCTAGAGTATCCTTGGGTTAGCTTTCAAAGATGGCATGGGCGAAGCGCAAAATGGTACAAAAGCTCACCTAGCAGCAGAATCTTGCATTCTCGCCGTAACCGCTTCGAATCTTCCTCGAGGTCTTTGTCGATCTTTTGACTTCTCTTCTTCTGTTCCACCTCGTCACTATTTGAGCTCATGCATGCTCCCATCATAACCACGGGGTCAGGCGAGCCTGACGTGAGTAGGCTTGGTTGATGGGTGCGTTCTTGTGCGCGACTCGCTTAGCACGGCCAGGTGTCTTGCCGGGCGGTTCGATTCCACACGGATCGATCAAGAACGCCAACTCGGGGTGCAAACAACGGTGCAACGAAGGACCCGAGACTATTGGGGGCGGCGAAACAGTGTATGTATCGAAAGGACGCTTTTTCGAGGTGAGGGTCCAGGTTATGCGAGGCACAAGCCCATGGGTTGCCACCCGAGTGCGACCCTGAGTGCTTAGTGTTCAATCACTTATTGGTCTTGAATTGGCTGTCTTCCTCGGGGTCGTCGCCCAATTGTGTCCTCGTTGCGTCACAGCCCGATGCGAAAGAGCCACCCGAGTACAGGCTAGATGGGAGACTCGAGAATTGTAGGGGCCGATTGACACACGGCCAGACCGATATAGACACTTTGGCTGCGTGTGCAGTGAGAAAGGGCAGGTTATCGAGTCGACTGAAAACCGAGAAACGGTGGAGCGGGTCAATGGACCTTGTGATTCGGCTGGCCTCGTGGTTCGCCTTTGAGGGCTTGCGCAGAGAGCGAGAGGCGGGCTTGAGCAGGCGCAGCAAGATTGGCAAGAGGGTTTCGTGAGAGCTTTGTTACGGTATCAAACTGGCGTGGAGTATGGAATCGGGGAGGTTGACGGTTTGTGGCACAAAGAACGATGAGGCGAACGAGGTCTTAGGAGCGACTTCGGGGGCTGACGCGATGGACAGAGTTGGAGTCGTTTCGGGATTGGGAGCGCTGAGAAAAGAGCTGGACCAGGATAAGGCTAAGGGAGAGCCGTAGCGGAGAGGAGAAAAGATGTCGTCAGAAGGTCGAGAGAAGCGACAACGGCGGAGAAAGAGATTGTGACGAAGAGAAAAGCTAACTTTCTCTAGAAGACAGCAGGATGTAAGGCCCGTTCGTCGAGTCGTCGTGGGTTGTGAGAAGAGAAGGAAGGAGGAGGAGGAGGTAACGGGTTGAGAGGTATTAGAAAGTGAAATGGGACTAAAATGTTAGCTTGGGCAGTGTTTTATTTCTTTTGTCCATTTGCATTTTGTCATGGGGTGCGGTTGTACACTGTGGATGAGCCTCTTCTGGGCGAAGGACAGGAAGACGATAAAAGACAGCAGAAGGCCAAGCTGCCCAGAGCCAAAGCGAGAGGCAAGCAGATGACAAGAAAGGATAGGTCGAAACGGCAGGGCAAATTTTGAAAACGACAGGACGGAAATGGGCAATATGTATACGGTATTTCTGGAACAGTGTAACACAGGGAAATTGGGTTGACGGGTAGGTAAAAACGGCAAGATGAAGGCTGAAGAGGACGGGCGCAGAGCGGAACAGGTAGTGAGCAGAGAACGACGAAAAGGTAGATGAGGACAAATGATGCAAGAGAGGGGGGGGGTGACGAGGGCGCAAGATGTGCACGACACACAGGAGACAACGAGAGCGTCCTTAGACGAGCCGGGTGCCCAAGACACGGGAAGACGACAGTGACAAGAGTAGAACAATAGAGGGGGTGAAATGCTTCAAAGACTTACAAAAGAATACAATGACCGGAGGGCCCGTACTGTACAGAGAGGATGCGACGACCCAGTAAGATGTGCTTGCCAGAAGCGAGACGGGACCGATTGTCCGCGCAGGAGAAGAGGAAGGGTTCAGTGGGTTGCAGCACAATACGGAAAGAGGAGATTGCGAGGGCAGAGGGCAGGCGACAGGCGATGTGAAGAAGGGAAAGCGAGGAACCGAAAGTGGCCAACGATCTGGGGGTGGGAGGAGATGCGAGAAAACCGTGAGGATGGCGATCTGCAAGGTGCAAAAGTCAAAGAAGTTTTAGAGACTGTACGAAGTCGATGAGAGAAATAAAGCACAAAGCGGCCAAAGAAACGGCATATTAGGAAGGAGCGGCGCGCCTAAAATGGCGACACCTTGACGAGATTCGGAGGAAGGAGCGGTTGGGATTGCCCCAGTGCAAGCTGCCGGAGAGGGGAAGAGCGACGAACCAGGGTCTCTGACAGGACCTCAAGTTGTGGCAAGAACAGTCCGCTGAAGGACGATCCTCGGCGCCAAAAGCGCCTCACATGCAACCCTACGACGTCTTTGTACGAAGTATGTTCCGTACCCATGCATTGCAACCGTCTGGCTCGGGGATTAATCGGATGTGTGTGTTCAACAAGGCACGGCCGATATGGACGGGTCGTTTGGCAATCTCGACTATTACGGGACCACGAAAAGCCAGGAATACGCGAGAGACAAAGAGGAAAAAGCCAGCGACGGCAGCTGTCACGGTGAGGTGCTCCTTGAGAAGCTGCCCGGCCAATGGTAGCTTGCAGTCTTGCAACAATCGTGCACGATCGCCCTCCAACCGAGCTCGTCTGTCCATCCATTGATTAGGAAGCGAGATTCTACAAAGTACACGAAGCCCAAACCACAACCAAGACATCGAGAACCTGCAGACCAAGTGCGCCTAGCCTCAGCCTAGCCAGAGCCGCCACCGAAGAAGATTAAGCTGACCTGCTAGAGGCTGGCACTCCTCTGACTTTTGTGTAGGGTATTGCTCGATCCCTATCAGACCGGTCGTCGTTTCTTAGAACAGAGATCGGCCATATCAGTACTCCGCAGTGCTCTCACTGGCGCTGTTTGCTGGTGCGCCACTGCCACGCCGCCACTTTTGCACACCAACGGCTCGCTCGCATACAAAGAGAGATACTCGTACAGCAAGAGGCGGCCCGGCATACCCTGCTCCAACGGCCTCTCTCATTGTGTCCTAGAGCCATTTGATGCAGGTGGCCAGACGGCAGTGTGTGAGACCCGAACCTCTCAGGCTCTTGGAGCTGGGCACACGATAAACGGCCACAAAGTGTGGTGGTGCGCCAGACCAGGCATGGCCTAGGGGCCAGGGAGCGACGATGCAAGAAGGCAAGCGACATGTGGACACTGTGCAGCCAACACTACTCGTAGTCGCATACTCGTGGTGCAGTATGCAGCCTTACCTACGACAACTTACTCTGGAGAAAGCAAACTCCAGTCTGGACCAAGCGTACCATCATGTTGAAGTATGGAGTGGCATGTTGGTTTTGCTGAACACGAGAACCAGTCCTGTTATATCACACGTATCTCTACGTCTCGGTCCGGTTGTCCTATGGTCGCATTGTGCGAACTGCAACATAAACAAGACACGAAAGCCCCCCTGGTCAAGAGAGATTGGACAGTCTTACGGTCCAGAGTAAGTACAACGTACATGTACGTCGTATCTTCCATGAGAGACCACTCGATGGGCATGTTATGTGGACCAGGCCACTAACACAGGCTCGCCCACTTCTCCCATTTCACACACATTCGCCGTCAATACCAATAACGGAGGCTACCAGTCGATTAATCATGAAGCTAGCCATGCATACTCGTAAGACTGATAACAGAACACTGCAATCAGGGGCGACGGCGATGTTCATGGCACAGAGCCCAGACAGACGTTCACAGAAACGAGCAAAGAAGCGACTGGATGATAAGAATGGCACATTGGCCTTCTTCCTCCATCTTGACAATAAGGTCGAACGACGTGGCACTGCCCTTACATGACTCGAATTCACAATGCCGCCGGCCTTGCATCATCCTCCCTCACTTTGACCCCAGCCCCAAGCCAAGCAAAGTGTACTCGAGCATGTACGAGTTCCAACCTCAACATCCTGGCCGGCCAAAGATGAAATGGTGTCGCGCACATGGCGCCCCTGTCCAGTCTTTGGTGGCGCAGGGGTACTGAAATAACAAAGAAAGAAAATAACGGACACCGAACAAGCTGCTGCCAGCCACTGCGAACATCTGACAAAGCAGGCTAGACAGTGCCTTTGCATGTGTCTACTTCGTACAGAGTATGATTGTGGACCACCGGTGAAGGGGCCACTGGTGAAGGGGCCACTGGTGAAGGGGCCACTGGTGAAGGGAAGTCGCGCCAAAGACGCTAGAAAGCAACCTCGCAAACTAGCCCCTTGCCAGAGAGCAGCAAACGAGAAAGAGACGATGAGAAGTCTGAGGTGGATGTGAGGGCTCCACAGACGTTGACGTTTCTGGACAGGGGTTGCGATAGATCAAAAAGGGGGGCACTTCGCGTAAAGAGGAGGAGAATGGCATTTGCAAACGTCACCGAGCAGCCTGCTCGGTATCTCGTGAAATGGCCCTTTCCACACCTCTCTGCTGTGAGGCCAAAGCTGGGACAAAGCTGAGCTAGGAGGTCCTATCGACAAGGCCCTCGGGTTGATTGCTCTCCGTTCGCCACGATATCTCGGGAAAAGAGGACGGCAAACACCCAGACCGACTCGGCACACAAGAGGACATGGAAGGGCTCAGATTGCTGGCAGGACCTCGCTTGCTTGACTAGGAGAACGGTTTACGCCCGGACCTCTGTTTACGCGTGGCCAGCGCCCATTTTGGTTCTGTGAAAGTCTGTTTCTTGACTTTCGGCTCAGGCTCATTGGCTGTTGGTCTCTCTCGATATCTCTTGTCGTGATCTCCTCTGCCCCTTTTTGGTGGCTTTCTCTGTGGGTGAGCGAGTACAGTCCTCGGCAATTCAATACTGCTCAAAGTGGGACGCGTGTTGTGCTGCCTTGTATTCCGTAACGGTGGTCTGGATGCCGGCTACTGTCTCTTTTTCATTTTCATTTCTCATTTCTCGGTTACGTGGTACGCTGGTATCTGGCCCTTTACTTTCCGTGTTTTCCCCGTACAGGAAGGGAGGCGTAACAGTCACGAGAGCATCGAAACGCTGGCTGCAAGCAATGCTGAGCGTCAAGCGCAGCTCCCATGTCTTCTTTCTCGACGCCGACGCCGTAGTCCCTTTTTCCTGCATACAACTGGGGCTTTATCTCAAGCTGCCAGTTAGACTGTAAAGCAGTCTGTATTTGGCTCGTTTTACTATCTTTAATCTCATGATGCAACGACAGTATGTATTGCTACCGTGGTATAGCAGACTGATGTGTGAACGGCAGAGACGTTGAGATTGTGTGGAGGCTGCCGGGGAAACCCGATGCAGAGTTGGTTGCAGACTGCAAAAAGTGTGCTGCAGGAGCAGCACAATGTCAAGAAACAAGAGAAACCCGCGGCACCTGCGTCCCGGGGCAAGCACCCGGATTTGAATGGCGGTCTCAATTCTCCGTCGGGTCAGACCATTGGCCTGGTTGCTCTTTGCTTGAAGATTTTGGAGGGTTTCAAAGCGAGGGCATTGCCAGCAATAAGCAGCAAGAGTCAAGATGCTGAGAGAGAAGCACGGCGCCTTTGCTTCTGGTTTGTGTCTGGTCATAGCCCCGCATGCATAAGAATCAGGGTAGTCGTGACACGAGAACATCAGGCTCGTGCACGAAAGAAGCAATCGTCTACTGGTAGTGTGCATACTCTCCAAGCCGTTCCTCAGGCCTTTCCCAGACCGGACAACGATCGCCATCCCGTCGTTTCAAGGCCCAGGAACAGATGTCGGCTGTGGAAAAGACTGACTTGCGCTTTCTGACGACGGCCTAGGTTCGAGACGAGACGGACTTTCCACTTCTTCAAGCATGGAAGTGGTGCCGAGATATGAAGCGCCTGTCAGATACCCCAGCCTGTGTCAGTGAGCAACTGAGAGGGCTTATTGACTGACAGACAGAACATGGAGTTGCCAAGAGACTGGCCTTTGAGCTTTGCTGCATCGTGCTTCGTGCTTTGTACCTATCTGCTGTGGTCCACAAGTCTGCAGAGAAGTGCACGTTGACAACTTCCCCGCGGCAAAAGAGGAAGCTGGAAGAGGGACAAGAAAACCCTCACACCATCGATCCAGAGTACGACGAGTTCTAGATCCTGGCCATGGCAGGGCTACAGGAAGCTGCTGCAGGCGCAAGATTGTGAGGGCCTATCTTTGGCCACAACCAGAACTGGCCCGTGTCGTTCAAGAGTCGAGCACGGCCCGAAGCTACAACCATGCGTGACACAGCAATGCGAAGCTTTGACGATGTGGTGGCAGTGTACGATGTACGACGACAGGTCCCTCCTTTCCGCCCACCCTGCTCGTCTTCTGGTGTCTTCCCTCTACGAAGCACACGCCGTGTCCTGCTGGAGATCACAAGTACGTCGTAAGCAAACGCACCCAACGGCGCGGGTTGTAGCGCTCTCCACTGCGCCATCTCCTGTTCCCGCAGAGAAGGAAATGGACTCTTTCTAGAACCTTTGAGAAGGGGCACGGGCGATCACTTGTCTCCTCGCCATGCCGCGCCGTCTCTCGCGTCCTCGAGCCATTGGGTTGCCCTCCTTCTCTTCGTTTCCTCGCACCATTCTCCCGACTTCGTACTGACTCTGCAACTTCACACACGCGCATTAGTGGTAGACTACGACAGAGTGGGAAAGCAGACGTTGGAAAAGTGGACAGAGAGCGGACTGCCAGGGCATTGGCGGGCTAAGGGAAGGTGCTTCGTGGATGCTGCGTCGTTCCTTCCTGAGCAGGGCGGCACACGCAACTGAACGACACAAACAGCAGAGCTAGGAGCGCCCCAATCAGGAAGGAGCAGAAGACGTGGCTAGCTGTCCTGTGGTGAATTTGTACAAAGTACTTTGTCCTCTCGTTTCTGCCCTCTTTATCGCTTCACTGCCCGTTTTGCGTTTTGCCCTTGTCTGATCTCCGCCTGGAGCTGTGCGCAGCCGAAACAGACATCCACCCGTCTGCTCACGACGCCTCCGCTCTTCAATCTCCTACTCGTAATACCGACTTCGTACTGGCCTCCCGGATAGCCAGGTCCACCAAGAGACCTCCAGGGCTGGGTGGATCTGGGGCACGAGTTGTTATCTTGTGGGGCACAAGGCACCAAAGACCTCACGTACGAACGTAACAGGAACAGTCAGTGTGGTATTGGCCCTTGCACGGTGGGCGGTTCGTAGACGCCGGTCCACTTGACCTCGCGGCCGTGCTGTAGACTATTGCGATGTGAAGCACAGCTAAAATAGTACTCGTACTATGTAGATGCCGAATTTCGCAGAATGGACGGGGCAAGATACCTGAACACGCATGCCTATCAGTGAAAGATTGTCCCTCGGTGTGAGAAACCGTTTAGCCAGGCTTGTCAAGATGCAAACTCTAGGGGAAAAAAGGGGCTCCTGTGTACGACGGTGCATAGTCAGCGGGTCATAAGCAAAGCCATCTCCATCTAAAGTTCAAATGCTCTGTCTCTGTCTTGACAGCCCGGGATCGGATCCAGCGCGGCATGTATTGGCGCCTTGCTTTCGCAGACCTCTCAGACCTCTCTTTCGCCGCCGCTGTACTCGTACCGTTCTCAGAGTGACTTTACTTCCGGCATGTGACGACCCATTTTCGCGCTCCTCGGCTCAGACTGAGAGGTAGACGCATGTCGCCAAACACTTGGAGTAAACACCATCTTTGATGGGTGTCATTATTCGCGGAGATGATTATGCAGTATGGCTCTAATTAGCTTCTGTCTCTGATTGTTAAACGCCCAAATAGCCTCAGCTGTGGAGCCGAGAGAAAATAACGGTCACCCATCCCAGCCACCCCAACGCCTTCACCACGGCTGAGCCTAAATTCTTGACATAGATAAAAACTACAAAGTATGGGGTGGGAGGGCATTCTTCCACTGCACGCCGCCAGCGCACGGAAAGTGGCAAAACGCCGTCGCAAACATGATTGGAAAAAGGGGAAAAGCGATGGAATAATGAGGAAAGCTGGCAAGACAGGCAAAAGGTCGGCGGAAAGGCTCAAAAAAATGCAAAAACTCCACGAGTAAAAGGCAGCTCAGATGAGAGGGGTGATGCATTTGGCGCAAGCGACTCATGTCTGGCGCATCCGCTCACGGTAGGCCATAAACTTGCGCACATCCATGTCGTGGTCGGAGCACGACACCGACCACCGTGCGCGCACCTCTTCATCCTGCTCCATCAGTCCAGGTAGCGGTTGATGCCGTCGTTGTCGCCGTCTGCAGACGTGAGCCAGCCGAAATCGCCGTCACGTCGCTGCGTCTCGATATCGTGGCGGCGCGCCTGAAAGTGGTCGACGTACAGGCTGTTGAAGGCAGTCCATTCAAGCATATAGTGGCGGAACTCCGTCACATACTTGTCCCAAGCAGCAGCTGATGGGTGGAGACCGGGCACGCCCAGGGCAGCTGGCGGGTGCGGTGCAACAGGGGCCTTGGGAAACGTAATGTTTTTGCGTGACCGGCTGCGGCTACGCGCGGCCCGTGCTGCACTGCTGCCGGCACCCTGCATCGGGGAAGGATGTACCGGCACTGCGGCGGACGCCGCCTTGCTCTCAAACGGCAAGTTGCTTTGAAGATCGCCAAACGACCCAAGACCTGTACCGGCATGGCCCTGAATTCCCGACGCATTTTCTGCAAACGGCTCAACCTTGCGAATGTCTGACAACATGGTTCGGAACTCCTCTGAATCCTCGGAGCCACCAACGGGGTTGGAGCTCGTCTTCGGGGCCGGTTTGGGCGCGGAGGTAGCGGCCGTGGAAGCAGCATTGGCGGCACCAGCAGCTTCGGCTGCCGACGTAGTAGCAGCCTTGTTGGCATCTCCTGCTCTCCACTCGGGACGCGTTGGCTCCACAGGAATTGTCCGAGCGCCGTTCATCTGCGGGTCGGGGCTCGAGAGAGGAGCACCCCCCGCCGTATCAGTCCCGACGATCCGACCGGTCTGCTTTCGCCAGCACCCGCTCCACCAAATACGGGCTCTGCAGCCGGGGGCGAGTCAATGTCCATAGCGACCGGGCTGGCATATCGACTGACATCCGGCTCTACCTCAACAGGCTGCTGCTGCTGGGCCTGCTGCTGGGCCTGCTGCTGGGCCTGCTGCTTGGGCTTGGCGGTTCCGGCAGCCGGCCCGGCGCCCTCTTCTTCGTCATCGTCGTCGTCAATGACAATGTATTCGCGCGGCGCGGTCGTGTTGGACCTCTGAATCGGCTTTGGCTTCTTAATAGGACGTGCTCGCTGCTGAGTCGGAGTGGACTGCCGCGGCGGCAAATTGGGCGGCTGTTGCGCACTCCAAGGCACAAAGTGTTCTGAGCCAATCTGCTCGGCCCATCGGCTAGCGTTGAAATAGTTTGTTGTCGTTGTCGTACTGCCCTTGGCACCGGCGGCAGCCTCGCTCGTCGTTCCGGAGCTCCACCAGCCACTCCGGCGGTCGAGGACGCCGGCTTGGGTCTTGCGACTGAGAGGCTTGCTGTGGCGGTGGGGGTGGAGGAGGCGGCGGTGGCGCGCTGCCGTCTGGCTTCGGAATCGAGCTGCTTTTGCCAGGCGATCGCCGCCCGGGGCGGTTGCCAGATTGCGAACGACGGACGCGGGTCGGATAGTCACCGTTGGATTCGTTCTCGCTGCCGCCGGCACTGAATGCCCAGGCTGCATTGGCCTTCTCGCCAGAGACGAAGCGCGTGTTGATGTCTTCAACGCTAGTGCGTGTAAAGGGGTTGGTGCGCTCTTGGTCGGACGGTGTGCTGGGCGCACTGAAAACATCGTCGTCGAGGGAAAGGTTGGAGCTAGAATGACGGGCACTGGCGTTAGCATATCTCAGTCGATGAACTTGACGTATGGAGAGCTGGGGTTGTGGAAGACTGCGGTTTGCGCCTGTTCCACTCCTGAGCCGGGGCCGCCGCCAAGCAGTGGCCTGCCCTCGTCCCTGCCCACTGCCGCCTCTTCTTTCGGCACGGCATGGCCTGCTGACTTTGCATGACCGGGCCGTGACTCAGACTTGGAGCCATTGATAGAGGGATGATACACTTCAACTCTGTTGACAAGGCCCTGGAGGATGCTGAATTGTTTCGCTTCCAATGCATTCAAGCCGGCCCCCGTCCTCTCGCGACCGCTACAGCCACTGTTGAAAGTCTTGCTATAGATCTTGCTTGGGTCTCCACTAGAAGACTCTTTTCCGTATGGGCATGAGGCTCTCCGCTTCGGCTCGGACCATTCAGGTGCAGGTGGTGTGTGAACGCCGAAGAGACGGTTCTTCAACATAGTCTCCCTGAACACCACGTGCCGCTGGGCAAACGTGGCGCTCCCGTCACGAACTGCCCTGCTTGGCCCGTTTCTTGCTGGCATATACGATGCTTGCTTGGGGTCCTGAGAGAAAGAAGGGGTGGCATACAAGATTGGTTTGCTTTTGTCGTTCTGCGGTGTGCTATTGGTCCGTGGATTGGCTGCTACGATAAGCCATGTTAGTTGCCTGTACACAACTGCTGTACGCCGGCTCAAAGCAGCTTGAGGGTGTCAATGGACGAACATGATGCATCGAATTGAGGCGAGGCCTGTGTTTTTGGTGCCGCATTGCTGCTAAACGCCGCAAAGGGTTTGGCTGCTGTTGCTGCTGCTGCTCCCCTTGCATCCGCTGGTACTGCTCTTCGAACTGGGGCATGTGCGAAGACGTCGTTGGACGCGATGCTCTAGCGCCGGCACCGGGCCGCGATCGAGCGGCTGACCGAGGAGCACCAGTGTTGGCGCTGTTGGCAGAGGGCGAGGACGCTGCTGCCTCTGCCGCAACTCCTGTGGCAAATCCCGCTGCAACCCAGCCGCCGCTCCGCGGCTGCGGATGCTGTAGTCGCACCACTTGTTCCCTCGGCTGTCCTCTTGCGTGCAGAGGCCGTAGCTTTAGCGGCATTGTCCGATTCGTCAGGAAGACTAGAGCTTCGGCGTCTCGATTCGGGTTTGCTGCCTGTGGGTTGACGGTCCGGTGGCTTCTTGTCCGGTTCAGATCCGCAGTCGCGGGCACACCGTCGAACGGATTGAACTTTTCTCCGCCGTGTGTCTGGTACGGCGTGCTCTGGCGAGATTCAAACAGAAACTCGTCAGACAGATTACGGGGTCCGCTGTTTGCTGCTTCCGGTGCAGCCGGGGTGGATGCCCTCTGCGAGTCAGAGTTGGCTGGCTTGGTGCTTGGCGGCTCGTCCGGCTGATCGCCAAAAAAGTAGCCTCGACTCGTGTGCGTTCGATTTGTGTAGTAGTTGTTGGTGTTTGCAGCTGGCGGCTCGTCTCCCATCTGCGATTGTGGGTAGAAGCCAGTAGGCCGTCTAGCACTGGTGCCAAACGAGGCGTTTGCTTTCTGTCTCTGCGAGGCTGTGCGCGCGGGCATCGGCGTCTGGGGCTGAGGGGGATTGCGTGGAGGGGGCGGTGGCATAGAGGACGAGGAGCTGCTCGCATTTGTCTTTCTGCTCGTGTTGGCACCCGAGCCGGGACTGGAAGCAGAATACGCGGCACTGGCACTTTGGCCAGGGCGGCCCTTGGCCGCGCTTGGCCGCATGTTCTTCCACGCATTGTATCTTGAGTCGAGGTCTTCCTTGCTTGCCTTTGCAGACGGCGGGCGTTGAAACTGGCATAGCGATGCGAGGACGAGGCAGACGAGGAGGAGGGTCCGACGACGAAGTGGCGTTGCGCGTGGCCGACGTCGGGGCCTGGCCTGGCCGCCTGGGCGGCACAGGGTATTGAGACGCGACATCCTGCCATGGGTTGCCACGAACGCCCGAGGCACCTGGGTAGCGATAGGCGTTCCGGCTGCGTTGGCTGTCGTACTTGGACTTTTGTTCGGGGTTGGTCAAGACCTCGTGGGCGGCTTGAATAGTCTGGAACTTGGCGTTGACCTCGGCCTCCTTGCCGGGGTTGCGGTCCGGGTGGTATTTCAAAGCTGGAGGGCAATAACAGACGGGTCAGTATTCGGGTTCAAGTCTCGGTGCACAAGGAGCGATGGGGAGGAGAGGTCCTCCGCGTGGCCAAGGGAGCGAGGAGAAAAGCGCACCTAGCTTTCGGAACTGCTTCTTGATGTCGTTGACGTCCGCCGTCGCAGGGAGCTCCAGGTCGGCGTAGTAGTCTCTACTGTCGTCTGCTTTCGCCATGACGACGACCGTATGCCGCTGCTAACGCAGCAGGAAGCAGAAAAATGCTCTCTCGCTTCTCTCTCGGATTCGTTCCTCCGAGTGTGGACTCCACTGGCGCGAAGCGATCTTTGCGTTGGTTTCGCTCGTCGTCTCGCACCGAGATGTGTCGTGATAGTCGTAGACGGCGTGTCGTGGTCGCGAAAAGGGAAAAGGTTGAAGACAGCAAACCAAGGAGGGCTGCCACCGCGTCAAAAGTGGGTTGAAGCTAGTCAGTCGTGTCGCAGTGCCCAAACTCTCTTTAGTTGCCACAGGCGGTCAGCGTTGTTTCGGCCTAGCAACACAATACAACACAAAGACGCAAACAGCAAGGCTGGGTCAAACTATAAGCTCTGCGGGTGGAAATGATGTGAAAAGAATCAAGGCGTGTGCATCTCTGTCGAAAACGAGCGCGAAAAAGAAGCTGTATCGAAGGGCAAAGGGCAAACAGAGGGAAAGGGAGATGCTTAGAGGCGAGGGGAGCAAGGGACAGGGTCAAGTCGGGCCCTCAGCCAGTGACGGGTGCTTGATGTGTACTTGGTAGAAGAAGTGCAACAAGGTGAAGACCGGCCAGATTGAGAGGTGTGCAGGCCCACGTGAAACCGGATCAGAGGGACGCAGCTGAAGAGTGACTGTGTGGTGTCATATGTTGTATGCGACGTGATTGCCGGTATCCCGTATCTGCCCAGGCTGTTGTTTGGTATGGTGGCATGAAGTATGAGGAGTGAAGAGACACAGTCTGGAAAGGGTGTCAAAAAGAAAGACGGCCGATGATAAAGTCAACGACTGGCCACGAAAGATATGTCGTAACGATTCGAGAAGAACTGCAAAGAGTCGTCAGCAGGCAGCGTGCGCCAGGCCACAGGAAAAGCAGCAGTAAAACCCCAGGCGTCCGTATTCTCGCAGAGAAAGGTCCTATCTTGGCACGTTGGTTGCATTTCCTCCCATGTTATAATGTTCTTGTCTGTGAAGGCGTTTTTCTTTTTCTTTCCTTCTTCTTCTTCTTCTTCCTTTTCTCCGTGGGACGCAAATGGTCGCTCTTTGTCGGTGCTCTGCACGGCAAAAAGCACAGCACAGAGGGGCGTTTTCCTCTTGTTTCGTTTGTTTTCAGATACAGAGTACGAGTACTTATCTGGGCTTTGTTATTGCTTTGGAGACCATAATAGTGGTAACTAGATGCCAGTTCGCCCTGGAGCCCTAAAGCTCGAAACTGAAGTCCTGGGGCCCAACGCCAATTCGGGCCTGAGCTAGACCTGGAAATGCGAGTCCTGCGCACTTCCTGGCCTCAAGTTCCTCGAACGTGCTGCTCTGGGGCCTCCATACAATGCCCCCACACTACGTACTCATCCTAGCCGCTGGCCGCCCTCGGTCAAGCCTCATAGGCCCTCTGGTTCATGGATGTGTGGGCATTGGGCTCTCGATCTTTCAGCTCTCTGTCCCCCGCGTACGAGTACGACATCCAAGATGCATACAGAGCCGCGATGGCATGCACACGGCCATCACGCTTCGGTGGCCGACACGGGCGAGGCCTGGTGGGCAAAAGGTGAACGAACGAGACAGGGCAGTGATAAAGGCGCGAAACTGAGCTGCGACGGCACACCGTTCGACCAAACCCCTACCTATCCTCGAAGTACAGATGCTTCTTTGTCTTCACCGCAGATTCGCGTGCGCTTCAGACTTGTAGTCGCCCGCCAACTGCAAGATACTACTGCCGCCAAGCCAAGATGTCGCCAAAGCTTGGATTTCGGACAGGGGCCTGGCCTACGAAGTATGCTCCCCGTCTTTGCAGCTCACTACTTCGTACTGCACCTACAAAGTACCTTCGGGCTGTACCTTCTTACCCTTGGCCCCGTCACGACACATACGAAGCGCAGAAGAAAGGAAGAATGACGTAGGGCTTGTGGGAGGCCAGTTTCTAGCCCCTCCCTGGTCGCAAACAGGATCCTGTTCCGCAGGTGAACCAGGGACGACAGGCAACATGGACATGCGACGGGGCCGAACAGACCACTGCCGCAAGGGAATTCCCGCAATGGCCTTGCTGGGCCTGTCGCCTAACGGCAAGCGTCGATCAGTCTCGTTTATGAGTCTGCCGATTCTGATTGGCATGATCCTTCATCCAAGGTCGGAGCATCCCATGCCTTCGTTCATGAGGATATCTCTCGTTTGTGATGCCATATGTCTGTATTCAGGAGCCCTGTTGGGTGCTCGATTGTCCACGTATGCTCCTTTGCAATAGCCATTCATGCTTGAGTGCTGCGCTCCCACGATCCCCATGATAACCAAACTGTAAGAGAGAGGGCGCGACAAGAAGAAAAAATATGAAGATAAAATACAAGCCAAACTATCCGGCCAAAAAGCAGCCTCAATAAACGCCTGACCTTGAACCCTTTTCGCCCAGCAACTGTTGCTGTTCTTCGCCTGATGAAAAAACACTCTCCCACGTTCTCTCGTTTTGAGAGCTCACAAGGCATCCCATTACAGCATGTCCTTGCCCAAATCATAAGACCAACCGCCCTCACGACGAATCTTGTCACGCGCGGCAAGATCTTTCCTAATGTCGTCTTCTGTGAGCCGGTCGATGCCACCCAGTTGGCACTGCTGCCACGCGCACGGAACTTGTGCCAGCGATCCTTGCTCTTGTTAAACACCTCCTCCATGTTGAGCGGACCCGGTGGGCCAAACACTTGGAAGGGATCGACCGTCTCCTGCCGCATAAGTGCCCGGCGCAAATCTGGCGAGTCCGCCCACGGTGCTGCATTGACCACTTCCTCCTCACTGTCTTCATCGTCGGTCTGGATGTCGGGCAGCTCAATGGCGTCACCGTTGGGGAAGCGGGGCGAAGAATTTAGCCGCAGACTTGCCCACCGACTTGGCGCCGACTTCGCCGTCGACTTGCCTGCCTGTGGAGCACCAGCTGGCCGCAGTGGTGTCTTGTGCGCCCCTTGAGAAGCTGCGGCAGCTGCTGCTGCTGCCGAGGTGGTGCTGTTGCCGCTAGGAGCAAAGGAGATGGCTGCCTTGGACACCTGTGCCATATCCATCGGGTGTGTCGTCTTGGCCTGGTAGTTGTGCTGCGCAGTGACCGTGGATTTGAATAGATCGCGCGACACATTCGTCGGCGCCGTAGAGTAACCGTTACCAAAGACCGGCTTGTTTGGCAAGTCCTGCAAAGGCTGTTAGATACAAGACCAAAAGCTAGAAGGGGAACGTGTCAATGGTAAAGCAGGGGAGAAACAAACCTTCTTGAAGCCTTGTGAAGGACGAAACAGGCGGGCCTTTGATGCTGGAGACGCGCACAACATGGCCACCCATCTCCAGCTCGCCCTCGTCAAACTCCTCACTCATCCGGATCCGCTTTGCGTCCTTGTGCTGGTAGGCCGGCATGTTGCTACCACCGCCATTGCCACCAGCAGTACCCGGACGACAATGGTTCTGGCTTTCGTAAGCATCCGTTCCAGGCAAAGGCCGCTTCGACGT
Source organism: Sporothrix phasma (assembly GCA_016097075.2). NCBI lineage: Eukaryota > Fungi > Ascomycota > Sordariomycetes > Ophiostomatales > Ophiostomataceae > Sporothrix > Sporothrix phasma. Next base: position 728,430 of record JADMNG010000004.1, on the reverse strand, counting down.
CGCCTTGGCCGTGTGGGAAAGCACAGCATTGACCGGCCGGTGCTGCTCCTCCTGAGAGCGGTGCATGTTCGGACCCGTCGCCGTGGCCAGACGAGACTGCGGCCGGGTGGCTGCGCCTCGCTTCGTCCGTAGTCAGTCGACGGCCCGCTAGGCAGCTGCGTACGCGGGACAGGAGGTGGCGCCCGTGTTTGCTTAGCCTTCTCAATAGCCGCTTGCCGCTTCTTGGCAGCAGCGGCTTCGGCCGCTGCCTGCTCACGTTCGCGTTCCGTTCTCTCTGCTTCTGCAGGACCTGCTTGCGCTGCTCCTCTTGCTCCTGTATAGCAGCGCGCTTCCTCTCCAGCTCAGCCTTCGCATCGCGTTTCCGCTGGGCCTCCCGCCCTCGGCCTCCTTCCGCTTGGCAGCAAGCTCCAGGGCCTTGGGACGGCCTGTCGAAGAGACAGAGCTCTTGAGGCTCTGCAGAGACGGCTTAGTGTGAAGCGACGCGGTGCTAGCCTTGTTCTTTAGCTGGGCGGCCCACAAGTGTCTCGTGCAGGATGCAGCGAGAATGCTGTTGGATGGATGGAACTGGGACGATTGCTGCTGGTGTTGCTGCGAGCTGGATGTGTTGACACGGATAACTGTCGGAGCTTGTTTTGTCTTGGCAGGCGCATCCTTTGTCGGCTTCATAGGGCGCCGGATGCTGCGGGTTCCTTGTGCCGATCGGGGGACGGACGAGTTCGCAGAAACCGTGCTGTGAGCAGGAGGGGAGGCGGGCAGCATGCTAACTGGGGCATCGGCCAGGTCCATATCGTCCTCAGCTTGCTGCGGCTTGGCTTTGCGTGGGCTTGTCCGAGTGGACTTCGCTGCCATGCGGCTGGGGGAGCTACTTTGTGTCTTTGGCTTCGGTGGAGGCTGCTGAGACAGCTCATCCACGTCACCGTTCTCGTCGGCCATCGGCTGCGGCTGCGGCTGCGGTTTCGGCTCTGGCTGTTTGTTACCTCGAAGCTCTCTCTGTGCAGGAGTTTGAGCGGGCCTCTCAACAGGAGCAGTGGCCATCTCCTGTTCCTCCACAAACACACGAGCCTTTTCGCGCTCCTTCTCACGCATCTTCTCCAGCTTCCCCATCTGCTCGGCCATCCGCTGTAACCTCCTTCAGCTCCTTCTCACGATGCTTATTCTCGCGACGCTCTCTCTCGGTAGACGCACGGGTTTTACGCGGCCGCGTCGGGCTCTCAGAACGGACGGGCGACTCCTCTTGGGCGCGCAGGACGATTCCTCGGTTCGACAGGGCGTCATGTGTGGCTGAGGCAGCCGATGTTGTCGAAACAGTGGTTGTGGCTGACGTCTGCCGGGAAAGATCCGGACGGCTGAGGTTGGATGCACTGTCACTGCGAGACTTGAGGGCAAGGCTGTCTGTTGATGGGCCCATGAGAAGCCCAAGACGAGTCGGTGACGGGGAAAGCGCGAGGACTTGCCCTCGGCACTTAGTGCAGCACTGCTAGCAAGAAGGCCTTTGGATGTCTTGAGAATAGAAGACAGTTTGTTCTTGACGTGCTTGAGAGGGCTGTCGCGGTAGTTGCGCGATGGAGACTTGGTTGGAGACGCTGACCGGTCCCGCAGTTCAGAAACTGCGGCAAGGACAGCATGTGCCGCATTGGTAGGATTGGAAACGGAGATGGGCTTCGTCGTTGCAAGCGCCGTGGAACCAGCCACAGGGAGCGAGGGCACAGAAGCCGACTTGATGTGACCGGTGCCGGTTGTTCTCTCGGAAATAACAGGCCCCTGCACTCTCTTCGGCGATGCAGGCCGAAACGCGTCCTGCTGGCGCTGCTTGGGGAGCACGAATTCTGTCTGCATGTCGAGAGGGTCGGCCTCTTCGGCCATGGCGTAGGAACAACGGCCTGGTCTTGGCCGGGCTCGCAGTGGCTGCGACAGTGTTTGCAGGAGGAACGATCCAGTCGTCGTCATCATCATCGTCATCGTCATCGTCCTCATCTTCGGGGAATGCACCAGGTGCAGCAACCGAGGTAGCAGTGCGCTTCGGCGAAAGCGATCTCTGCTGCTGGGCTTTTGTCTCCTGTTGATGGGCCAGAGCGGCCAGGGACTTGAAGGACGCGGTGCATTGGCCTGCGATTTGCCCAGCATGCTGATCCGGTCATGCAATCTCTGAGCGTATGTCTTGTTCTGTGCCACCATGTCCTTCTCGGCAGTCGCTGTGTCATGTGCGCCGCTGTCTTGGTCATCGTCGGTCTCCACCCGAACGTTCCCAATGCTCTTGCCTCCGGTGGGACGGTTATAGTAGCTCGTCCGCGCCTGGTCTGCGCGAGCCATTCCCGCCCCAGCACCTCCAAGGCTCTTGTTTGAGGTGAAGGGGGCGCGCGCAGGAAGAGAAGCAAAATTCATGCTGCTCTTGCGAACCACCGGCCGCACGGGCTGGATGGATCAGCAGGCGTTTCCTCGGCCTCTTCATCCTGTTCGGCTCCAGCTCTTCTTCGAGCTCCTTTCTTGGCCGGAGAACGCCTTCCCGGACGGCGCCAGTGTCCTCGGCCATATCGTCGTGTGCGTTTTCTTCGAAGACAACGACATCTTCTTCCTCGTCTTCCTGCTCTTGCCAAGATGCAGCAATGGCAGCACGCTTCTCGCAATAAAGGCCGGAACAGATGCCATGGGCGCGTGGCGCGGACGGCGGCACATTCAGCAAGGCATGTGCAGGCGACGCAACTGCTGCAGGGTGTACAGAAGCGCCCATGGCGGACAGAAGCTCATGAGGTGGCGGGCAAGCAGGTGTCCATGATTGAAGGGGAGATGAAGGAGCGGGGACGGGCTTCCGCGTCGGCGACGCGACAGGGCGCGACTTGGCCGGGATGCAATCTTGGTAGGCCGCAAAGACGAAGGCGACTCAACGGGCAGAAAGGAGAGGAGGACAGAAGCGCTGTATCCGCGGATGGTGAGCTTGGCTTTCCAGCTGGCGCCGCAGATTGGGCACCACTGTGGTCTGTTCCTCCTTTGCAGAGTGAAAAGTGGGCTCCACGGTCGGCTGCGTGGGGCTGGGTTGGTTGGCCATCTCATCGGGAGACACAGCCAGGTCTGCGGCCGTGTTGCCTTGTGGGAACAGGCTCCTGGGCGATGGCTTCCGGTGTTGCGGGACGCGTCGGCTGGGGGAAGGGTTGGGTAGGTATATCGCCACCTGCCAGTTCGTCTTCCTCGTCATCATTGTAGTCGACAGCCATGTCCTGCGACTGACTGCCATGATATCCAGAGTCAATAAGCGACGGTGCGGCCTTGGTGGGCTTGGCAATAGCGGAAGCGGCGGCTGCGGGTTGTGCCTTGTGGTGATCTGGGTTGATGCTGCCACTGCCTTGGCCTTTATGGCGGCTGTAGCTGCCTTGAAAGGCACGACGCGTTGTTGGCCGTGGCTCTCCCGGGGCGGCACGGGCTTATCCTCTGCGACTGTGAATGTGGGTGATTGGCGGCGTTGCTGCTGCTGGAGCGATGTGAGTTTGGAAACGGCGAAAGGTTTGGCGCGCCTTGGGCGTGGATGAAAAGATATCGGTTAATGGCTACCACCTGCTGTTAGTCGCGCTGTCTTTTACCCATCAAGTGGCTGTCATCAAACAAACGACATCAACTTACCGCCGGATATCTCCCTTGTTGGCTTTGCGTGCTGTGCGCGGTGTCTTTCCGCGTAACTTGCCGGGCGTTTTGAAGATGTCGGCGACATTTCTAATAAAAAGCACAAGAGTTAGCAAACTCCAACGTCCACCCCATCGCTCGAATGCTGTCTTCGCGGGACCGTGCACGCACATTTGGTTTTTCCGAAAAGATCTCGGCCATGTGCTCGTTGAGCCAGTCCAGCTCGTTCTTGGCCGAAAACATAAACTCCTCCACTTCCGACTGGGCGATGTTCAGAGCCGTCGTCCGCTCTTCGACGATCCAGGGCGCCGCCCCGATGGGGTGACGCGGTCCTCGCATCGCCATAGCGGGCGAAAAGGCGCGACGAAACGAAAACGATGATCTGGGCAAAAAAGACGCGATGAGTCGGTAAAAAGGACGCGAACGGGGACGGCGAAAGTCGGAGTCGATTCAGTGTCGAGAAAGGAGTCGAGGGTCGGTGGTTGTCGATGTACAATTGGTCGTGATTGGGGAGAGAAGAGGGAAAGGAAGGATGGACGTCTCGAGGGAGGGGGCAGAAAGGTGCAAAGAGGGCGAAAGGCAAAGAAACAGGCAAGAGCCAAAAGCCGGCAAGCAGGGAACCGTGGAGCTTGACTGTTTGTTTTGATTGTGATTGCCGCTTAAGGAAAGGTGCGACAAGTGGGTCTATTCTCTCCACAGCCCGCGCCACACGCCACGCGCCACACGCCAAGCGCCACACGCGTTCGATGCAAGCCAGATTTCTCAGCCAGTATCGGCCAGATTCCACCGGTCTCGTAGAATACGCACATCTAACTTACACTCGTGGTATTACAACGTGCACAACGTCGTATCTGATCTCCCAGATGAATCAAGTCGGCAATGAGTTGTGCTTTCTTTTGTCTACTCCATTCAATGGGAAAAGCCATGAGATATGCTAGCATCATTTCACATTTTCACTGGACAAGCCAGACAAGCTCGCACGCTCAGTTTTCTTGTCATATTTTATTTAATTTACTTGATGTACCCGTTGCATAGTTCCGATCCCATCCGTTGATTTTACCTACAAATATCGTACCAAACAGTTGAGGGTAGTTGGAAAGTACAGAAAGAATCAGAAGCAAAAAACTCAAAAGAGATGAAAGGTCAGGTATGGAAGACATGTAAAGACAAAGTTACGGCACAGGGCCAGTTCACTCGGCCTGAGCGGCGGCAATGTCGCCGTTGTCCTCGACAGCCGGGATAACAACGCCCTCGGCCGGCTCGCCTCCACGACCTTGCCACCGCCCTCGTAGGTGACACGGCGCCAGCCGCAGGGCACCTCCTTGTCCTTGATCCACTCGACGGTAGGGAAGTAGTGCTCGTTCTTCTTCATGGTGACGACCCATGGCACGCTGTCAAAGGTCACGGCCTTGAGGCGGAAGTCTAGGAGTGTTAGTGGGATACTTGACATCACAAAGGCATGTAGGGCACTCACAGGTGTTGTCAGGAATCTCCTTGACGGCCGCCAAGAAGGCATCCAGGTCGGGTGTCGGCTTGCCGTTGACATGCGTGATGAAGTTGGTGGGCGCCAGACCGTACTGGTACGACGGCGAGCCGCGTGTCCGTGCCGACACATACACCTCGCTAAACAGCTTGCTGATCTGCTGGCGCACGCCGTGGTGCGGGCGGTGAAGGATCGCGCCGCAGAAGGACACGGCACGGTCGGTCTCATGGTCGTCGGCAGCGACAGTCGGCAAGTTGAGGTTGATCTCGTTGCAGTCGCGCACAAGGGTGGCGTCGAGCACCTCGTGGTTGTACATAATGTCAAGCTCCGAGATGCGCGTAATCAGGCGTCGTTGAGCGTCAGCAGGATGTCGCCCTCCATCAGGCCGTTGGACCCGCTCTGGCTCTTGTCAAAGGTGCGCTCAAAGGTGCGCTTGGTCACCATGAACAGCTGGTGCTGCGCCGTATTGGCGACCGACACCTTCTTGATCCACTCCTCGGACACGCCCATCAGCCGGGCCTGCGACATCTGAATGGCACGGAACTCAACCGGGAGCACGCGCAGCTTGGGCACGACGCCGCGCTGAATCTGCTCAATCACAGGCAGCAGCGTCGGCGTCGCCAGACCCAGGTGGTACTCCTCGTCGCGGTGCGATGACGGCGAGCGCTCGCCCAGGTACGTCAGCCAGAGCGCGCGCACGGTGCCGTCGTCCGAAGCAAGCACGCCGCTGCGCACTGGCCGCTCAGGTTGGTGTCGACAGTAATGGCGTCCACGTTGACGGCACGGTAGCGTGGTGCGCCGGGGTTGGCAGGGATGGCCACGGCAAAGACCTCAGTGACGGTGGTGGCGGCGTGGACAACCCGGCTGATGCGGTTATAGCCGATAAAGTTGGTGGGCGCGCCCTGCGACAGCTCTTCGGAGCTCAGGCGCGCGCTCATAACGGGCGCGTCCACAAGCGAAGGGTCGTACTGGATGACGGCGTAGTTCTGCAGCGGGTGCAGGAACACAACCTTGCCCTCGACCACGATCGAGTCGGCAATGGTGATGGTGATGTCGCAGAGGTCGTAAGGCACAATCGCGCGCGAGATGACCACGAGGCCCTTCTCGGCGTCGATGACGAGACCCATACCCACTTGCGGTTCTTGGGAAAGCCGTCCAGCTCAGGGGCATGTAGCAGTTGACGTGGACAAAACTCCGCACCAGGTCGGCCACGGCAGGGTGCGGCATGTGCTTCATCTGGATAAAGGAGGCAGTCCGCGGCACGGGAGGAATGGCCGGCAGCGGGTCGCCAATGTCGGTAAAGTCCCAAAGGCCGGACACGTCGTTGCGAACCGCCAGGCGCATCTTGGACGACCAGTGGCGGTCGACATAGATGATGGCGGTGTGCAGGGTGTGGAGGTCACGCAGGTGCTGGTAGGTGACAACGACGCGCGACTTGTCGGGATCGTCTGCACAGCCTGCGTAAACGCCTCCAGGTCGGGCGTCTTCTTGTGGTCGATTGACTGGACAATCCAGCCGCTGTCGGAGGTATCGAAACGGAAAGAGCCAGATGCCTCGCAGACGTAGACGCCCTTGCATGCACGCCATAGAGACGCGCCTGCTGGTACGACAGGTTGTGGAAGCTCGCGCCTGCCACAGAGACAAACCGGTCGGGGGTGATGCTGTGCAGGTCGCCAACGGGACGTTCACAACGACCGTCTCGCCGCCACGCTGCAGCTCGAGCTTGACATCCTGGCCCACGCTCGAGTCCAGGATGTCGTCGAGGCGGATGAACTGGGTCAGCAGCTCATCGTTGACCTTGACCAGCACATCGCCTTCCTCAATCTTGCCGGCCGAGGGGCCCTGCGGCAAGACAATCTCGGCAACCAGCATGTTCGTCTCCGAGGGGAAGGCGGCGCGCATCTGTGCTTCGCAGGACGGGGTCAGGCCGAGGCGTCGGCACTCGTCAAAGGGCTTGAGCAGGAACTGGCACTGAATGTCGCCGCGCGTAATGGGCTTGCCCTCTTGCAGGCAGCGCAGGCGCGCAATGGCGGTCCAGCGGCAAGAAGTAGTCGGTCGACGCGCCGTCTGCACGACCACCTGCCTGCAGGGCCACGGCCTTGCCGTCAATGTTGACGACAGGACTGCCAGAACTACCGCCGCTGGCAGCCGCGCTGGCCTGGTAGTAGCTTGTGTTGAAGTCGCTATAGCCCTCGCCGTACTCGGGCGCGTTGCGTCCAGTCGGCTGATGACACCCGACAGGATGCTCAGCTTCTCACCAGCATCGTTACCGACCACGCGATCTCCACACCGACCTTGGCCAGGTCAGGGCTGAGGGCAGAGACTCGATGGGCATGTACTTGATGGCGGACGGGTCAAACTTGAGGATACCAAAGTCGTGGACGGGGTCGCGGTACACGGGGTAAGCGTCGACCTCCTCGTGGTTGTCGAATATGCAGTAGCCCCAGAACGGACCGGAACCAACAACGTGGCGGTTGGTCAGAATGTAGCCGCGCTCGGCGTCGACAACAAAGCCCGTGGCCTCGCTCGTCAGCGCCGGGTCCGTGTCAAAGGAGCAGGTCTGGCAGAAGCGGATGGACACGACGTTGCGCACCACGCGCTGGATCGTTTCCTGCACTCGGCCGTCTCGGCGCCACCCGATGCTAACAGGACAGCCGGCGGCACGTGGCCGAGAGCTGTTTTTGGAGCGTGCCCTTGCTGTGGCGGCGGTGGCGCCGTTGCTGGCGACAGTGTTCTCGTTGCTGCTGGGATTGCTCTCAGCACCGTCTTCTACGGCATCGGCCGCGGCTGTGCTGTCGTCGTCCCGGTAACCGTCCTCATCAGTGGCCCAGCTGCCAGCCTCGTCCGCGCCGTCGACATCGCCCTGGACGCCATCGTCCAGCATGGACTCGTCTTCAGCAGCATCTGAGCCAGGCACGCCACCATACACTGCGGCCGACCCGCTGCCGTTAGTGGACCGTGGCAGCTTCGATGGTCTGTCCTGGTCGGCGGTATAAGAGGTTTTGCGCTTCGGTCGCGAAGCAGCCGGCGTAGAACCGTTCATGGTGTCGGCTGAAGGATCTTCTGAGCGGGAGGGCTCGGCGGATGAAGGGAAGGGAGTCGTGGCAGCGGGCGAAGACGCTCGTTGTTCGAAAGGCTTGGATGCGGAGTCTGCGGCAGTGTCGGCAGAAGTGGATGCAAATCGCACGGTAAACGGAAGGAGTGTGGCAGGAAAAGGCCACAATGGCTTTGCAGAGGGTGTCGTGGGGGTGAGGGAGACGTGGCACTTTGAGACAGGAGTCACGCAGCGGGTCGAGAAGGTCGAAGAGCGAGCCGAAGACGTGTGAACAGAAGATGAGAGAGAGGGTGACTGAGCGAGCTTCTGCAGGTGCCGCGCAAAGTCGCAAGGCGCATATGCCTCATTCAGCTGGAGGCGGGTCGAGAAAGGGGAGGAGAGACGCTTCAAAGAGGAGAGTAGACGGAGTGAACGAGGTCGGAAGCAAACAAAAATGCGAAAAGGATAATTGGGCGGGTCGAGGAATGTTGTATTCCGGCGGGCCAGATGCCTGTCTGATGGGCGCCTGGGATGAAGACAAGCCAAAGAAAGTGCAAAGAGACGGTGATGAGATATCAGCGGCCGTATGAGTGACGGGCTGGGTGCGAAAAGAGGTGTCTGCCTGGGGAGCTGAAAGGAGAGGTAGGATTCAGGGAAAGACAGGAAACGAGGCCGAAAAAGTAGCCAATGTGAATGGACGGACCTCTCTCCCAGCGGCAAGGCAGGTGCAAGAACGCGAAACTTTGAGCAAGCCCATGTAGCGCCAGCAGCCAATGGGAGGCCAGAATTGCGGGCCTCTTTCAATTGCTAGGCCTTGCAGGAGAGTTTTTTCTCTGGGGGCGACTGGATTTTAGGCGCCTTATGTAATACAAGGCCCACATATCCGTTTTCTGTGTCGCCTGTCATCAACGGCCTACTCAGTACAACGCCAACGACAACAGAGCGAATGTAGACTTCGGGCAGCAACATGTATGGCCAGTCGTTCAGTGTACGCACCGGTAGCGAGGCTCCACATTCGACAGGGACCCAAGTGAGAATACCGGAGAATGTCTACTGGTCACTATATGCGTCGAGTATCCAAACGAGAACGACAAGTGTACTTTACCGTTATTTCCCGGCCCTTCGTCCCTCCGTTCGTCTATGTATGATATGGAAAGGTAGGAAATGAGACGCATGGGGGTCGAACATGAAAGTCGAAGAGATAACGATGAAAGACGACAGAAACTGGAGAGGAAACGACAAGTCACAGGTGAAGGGATTGGGAGATACGGTTACTTGAGAGCAGAGGGTAACACCAGCACCAGCCCTCGCTATGTCTCATTCACCCTAAAGGAGAAGACTGGTTCAACAATTGCAGTGCTTTAGTCTAAGTAGAAGCTTCCGGTCGCCAGTTTATATACGTGCACACTCTCCATTGCTTCGTCTTGGAATCAAGATATTCATACAAGCCGCCCGCGGGCGGGCTGCTAGAAATAGTCATGCGGTAACATTTTCGTCCCCCGTATGAAGGAAACGAGAGCGCCTGTCCCTCGAAACCGTCCTGGCCAATTTAAGCTAGGTAGCCAAGCTCATCGTCGTCCAGACGCTCAAGGTATTCCTTGTCGAGAAGGATCTCAATACACTTCTTGATGTCGCCAACCCTTGGGTGAAAGCGACCTTTGATCTGCGCAATAGTTTCGCTGACAAGCTGGGCGTGCTTCATGCGTTTCCGGGCCTTCATAATACGGACAATGGCAGACTAGAGTGTATGTTAGCAATTGTAGTGAAGAACAAGCGGCGACGGTGCCTGGATGTGAAAGCAGCTGCATGTGGCATACCTGTAGGAGGAGCTTGCGGTCCTCCTCGATCGTCTTGTTTGTCTCGGCCTCTTCTTGCGCTGTTCAATTTTCAACCCGACATTCAGGTTGATGCGAATCTTTTTGTTACGGAAGTCGTAGTTTAGGCTGAATGTCTTGCCAGGGCCAGCCTTTTCGCCAGCCTTTTCGCCTTTCTCATTGGTTGCGAGCAGAACCTTGGCCTTCAGTATGATAGCCAGGCTCGGATCGAGAGCTTCACTGCTGAGTTGTGTTGCCTCTGCAATCTCCTCGTACGTGTGCGTATCTCGATCGTTGAAGAGCAGCAGAATCGCCATCTGGTACGCGGAGACCTGGAAAGTGTAGGGCGTCTTGGAGCTCTTGCAGTAGCTCGTCTTCAGCTCACCCTTACACAGCTGCCAAAGCCATGTCAGCTTCCGGCCCTCGTGCTTGTTCTTGTAAAATCGTGTAAATTATCGCAGTCGGCTTGAATTTCGGGTGGCGGGCGAAAGTCGTGGCCGGCGCCGACAGTGGCCAGAAGCCAGCGCCCAAAATGCGTATTGGCCGTCGAGCGACGTGCCCTCAAGGGCCTGGACGTGCTCCTTGAACCCGACGTTGAGATCCTTGGACACATGCATGTCCTGGAACATACGCTGTAGCCGGTTGGTGTACTCGAAACCACACGCCTCTTTAAGCTTGGAGATCATGCTGGCCTCGGCATCGTCGAAGAGGTGCTGGTGTGCACCAGGCGGCGAGCCAGCATGCGCGAGTAAAACTTTTGGAACACATCCTTGTCCTCGATGTACTTGAAGACAGTCATAATCTGTACCAGGCTGAGTTCCAGGTCGGCCTCTTCAACGCCTGCGCCGCTCTTCTTCAACATGAAGTCTGCGTACTTGGCCAGAAGCTCCGGGCTCTTGTTGGAGCCGGCCTTGCACACTTCGTTGCGGTTGACAAACTCGCGGCACGCGTTATCCAGAGCTCTGGTAAATTCTGGCTCGTCTATAAAGGCCCTCTTGACCAGAGCCTGGTACTGCGTGTGCGTCTCAAGCAGAGCGTCCACGTACACCTTTTGATCCAGCTTCTCGCGTCCGCGGCCACTTTGCTGACAGCCGACAATCCAGCGTTACGAACGTGCGTCTCAAACCTCTTGCGTAAGGGTCCAAACGTCTGGTATTCTGGAGAGCAAATTGTACATGCGTGCCATGTCTTCCTCGCGATTGTTATCGAGCAGTGCCTGGAACTCTTCGCGCAGCAAGTTCGCATGGTCCGCAATCAGGGCCTGGTTGCAGCACTTCTTCAAGGGGGCGGCGATATCTGGGTGCAAGAAGAGCTCCACACGCAGCTCCTCTTCGGCCAGTCGGCTCTCGGCCTTTTTCATGTACTCAACAACCGAGTTCTTGGCAACAAATTGACTGCTTTCTTCTTGGTAGTACTTCTTTGTCGCAGCCAAGAAGGGGCGCTCGAAATGGTACCGGTATGTATCCAGCGTCGTCTTGCTTGCGTCGTTTTCGTCCAAACCGAGTGACACCATAGACTCCAGGACCTGCTTGATCTGCAGATATTCAATGGTTTCTCCGTTTCTTTGACGCTCTACCAGGCTCAAGACTGCGTCCATGACGCTGGATGATATCTTGTCAACAGGATGCTCCGCCATTGCACCAGGTGCAGAATGTACACGTCGTATACGTTGCGTTTTCCTTCGTCGATCTCGCGCTTAACCCAATGGCGGTTCAGGTAGCGGAAAAGATGGTGAATGTATTTGGCGGCGACGGTTGTACCGGTCCCATTCACGGATATAGACCGCCAGTAAGGCTTCGCCGCTGTGGTGCTCGGCCTCTGAGCGAAGGCCGGTCAAATGGTCCGCGAGGTACTCTGTCAATTTCTCATACAAGTCTTCTCCAGGAGGTGCGCTAGAGATGACAAAACACATATGTCAGCAAACAAAGCCTGGACAAACCCAAACAAACAAAACAGCTCGAGAACTGTGAAACCCGGAAAAGCAGACGATGTGACATACCTCCCCTAGCACTCGCACCCATGTTGAGCTGTTGTTTGTAGCTGCCTTTTGAGACGTGCAGAAGTTGTGAATGGCCCTAGAGATGGGAGGAAAATCGAAAAATGTCAACATCAAAATCAACGTGGGCGAGGGCGAACTCGCGTTATTGCCATGGTCTGTCGACGCTGGGGAGTATGCTCACGTGTAGGTTCCCATGTACTAAGAGAAAGGATAAAAGGTCAGCGAGTATAACAGCGCCAAGCCAGGCAAAGACGCTCTACGCAGCACCGCCCGAGCAGACTTACAGTTTCCATGGTCATGCCGCCGTCGATGTTCACCATGATGCCGTTGACTCCGTTTTTCAGATACTCCCAGGTGGCGTTGATATCTTCGCAATTGGCTGGGGCATCAGGGCCAAGCCCCGGCCTAAGCATTGGCGATGGAGCCATCTTGGACAGGTGTGTTTCGTGATGCGGTGTGGGAGACTTTGCAAATCAAGAACAGGCGCGCGGGTCCCGTGTGCCCGACGACGAATGCGCTGGGTCGAGCAGAAAAGCAAAGTAGCTGCCGCGAAAGCTTTGTAAAGCAACGCAGGTGGCAACCTCAGCAAGAAACGCGGAGCTGCGAGTAGAGGCGAGTAGAGCGAGTAGAGGCGAGTAGAGGCGAGTAGAGGCGAGTAGAGGCGAGTAGAGGCGAGTAGAGGCGAGTAGACGGATGTGTAACCGTGAAAAAGGCAACCAAAAAGTCGAGCAGTCAAGCAAAGTCGATGGATGGAGGCTCTGAGGAGAATGGAGGGAGCCTCGCGTTGGGCGTTTCGACCCGCATGCAAGGGGCTGCGCGAGGTAGCGGTCGGCTGGTTGGTACGGCTGTGCGCGTGGTGCTGCGCGCAGGTATGATGACAGCACTCTGGTCAAGAGGTGACAAATGGATGCGGGTGGCACAAAGCGAGATGGAAGAGATGCGCAGCCTCCTCGTCGTCGTGTCGATGTCGATGGGTTGTTTGGGTAGAGATGCAGGTCTGGATGTGTTGTGAGAAAGGGCGAAAGGAAAGGAAGGGAAAGAAGTGGTGATCGTCGACAAGGTCGGGAAGGAGTGAAGGAGAGAAACAGCCAAGCCTTGGGCAGTACGAGAGGGCGCGGCGGTGGCGGGATGGCAGGAGCCTTGAGCGAATCTGACTAAGAAACGGGGTGGCAGAAAGCAGACAACCAACGGTGGTTTAGGCAAGGCACCTCCCAGGTCAAAGCACGTCAAGGCAGGGGAGCAGGGAGCCGCCGCAATGACGCCGGCGCGCACTGGGCTGGGTGCGTAAAGGAGGGAACTGTACTTTGTAGGCAGAGCGCCGCCGGGGTGCGGCGCGTAGGGCAGGCAGCGCCGGGTTACAGCGGTGTCGAGTATCGCTACCGGTCTTACATACTTTGTAGGTAAATCAGTGGATGGGCAGCCCGTCCTGCCCAATACGCGTACGCGTAGAGCATGCAATCATTTCAGGCACAACACCGGCGAGACGAAGCCGTAAGAAACGTGCAAATGGGTCAACAACCCGAGTATTCTTATGAAGATTGGGTTTGCGTACGGTGAGTGAGTCAAACAGGTCCACGCAGCACTATAACCTCTGAAAACAACAGCACCCGGCCCACAATGCCTGTCCAAGATACGGCATGCGCGTTGCAACACTGCCATCTTGGCTACTAACAACGGAGGCTGCTGTTGACATTGGATCAAAGCAGGGCGAGGCCGAAGATCGGTCGGGAGCGTGGGACTTATCAATGGCCGGACACGGTCACGGCATCCTTGACGGCACCTGTCTTCTCCAACTCATCCATGTCCTGACCCGTTGTCGCGTCTCTCCCACAACTGACCCGAAGCCGCGCATATTTTCTATTCGCTTTTTGGGCTTTGGCGTAAAGCAGCAGTCTGACTGGCGTGCTGCCTTGCTTCATAGCCTCGAAGAAGCATAAGGAACAGGCTTACCTCGCTCTCCCTCATCCGAATCATCCTCATTATAGCGCCCTCGCCATCTTGTCGCGTGGTTGACGGACTGTATCCGGTCGAGACGAGCTTGACTAGTCATGTGTACCAGGCAAACAAGAAAACGAGCGAGCGAGGAAAAGTAAGGCAATGCGAAAACAAGATCATATGATGAAACGAGCAAGGGCGGTATATGTGCATGTGTATATACATTTGTGACAGATATAACAAGGCTTTTCCCAGATGCGAATGTGCGAGGATTCTGGCGTATAAATCGGCAAGACAAATAGAAAATGAAAAATAGCTCCACGGCCATCAAACGGTCGCATCCCAGTAGAGTACCGTATCGTTGTTTTGTGAGGCAGCACCATCCCAATATGCATGTGGGCTGCCTCTCCTTCACCAGGCCCTCCATCACCATCTTTTTGGTCACCTCTTACTGTGCCGCCTCCGCCTCCGCATGGTGGTTCACCACCTCGACACCCGACACAAACAGGGCGCTCACGCCCTCGAGGCCGGCGACAAAGGCGCACAGCAGGCTGGCAATGACAAAGTGGCTGATTGTCGAGCCGATCTCGAGCCAGGAGCCCTCGTCCTTGACGACCCAGAAAAAGTAGAGAGTCAGGACATCGCTAATGGCCATGACCGCCATAAAGAGCGACGACGGCGCGACGCCGAGGCGCATGTTGAGAATCCCCAAATTGGCGGAGATGAGGGCAAAGGGCACGAGCAGCTTGAGGGTAAGCATAGCGCCCTGCGAGAAGGGATCAAAGACGGGCACGAGGCGCTGGACGCTCTCGAGACTGAAAGACGAAACAGAGGCAACGTTGCTGGCGCTGAAAAAGGCCGACTGGAGCAGGATCAAGAAGAAGAGGACCACGCGGGCGTCGGCAACGGTCAGCGAGCGATAGGCGGATACCGATGCCGATGCCGACGATGGCTCGACCACTGCCTTTGAGCTGCCATTGGCACCGTCGGTCTCGGCTGCTGCTGCCTTTTTCTTTGGCAGCTGCTTCTTCTGCTGCGACTGCTGCTGCTTTGTCATCGCCGCCGACGTCTTCGACTCCTCCACCGCCTGGACTTTTGGGACTGGACGGAGTCCGCGTAGACGGCGTGCTCCATGCGCACCCAGGCGAACAGCGTCGCACTAAACGCACGTAAAAGAGGCCCTCGTAGGAGATGGTCAGGATGACAAAGGTCGGGGCAAATGTCAGGAAGACGACCATCAGGCGGTACAGGTAGTTGTTGCCGGGGCGCGAGCGGTGCAGGAGCGGCATGACCAGGATCGAGACGAAAAGATGAGCAGGGCAACGACCTGGTTGCCCGGGGCAGGCCCAGCTTGGCCTGCAGGGAGAGCGCGCTGGAGCGCGTCACCCACATCGCCAGCAAGATCAGGCCAATCTGGGCACCCAGCAGCGCCTCGCTGATGGGGTCCTTGGCGGCGGCCACATCAGCGGACTTGGCCTTCTTCACTGCGGTAAAGTCATTCAGAATCGTGTCCTCAAAGACAAGGTATGCGATACCGATGACGACCATGAGCGTGCCTCCGAGCATACTAAGCACAAAGGTCAGTGTCAGTGACAGTCAATTAGCACATAGCAGGACTTGAGGACTCACATCAGTCCAATGTTCTCCGTCTTCATAGCCGGCAGAAGGGTGAACGTGCTCATGGACAGGCATGACGCGAACCAGAGCAGCGCCAGGGTAAAGTGCTTCTGCAAAAGGAAATGCCATGGACGGCAGGCCAGAAGGCGCCCAGGACGAAGAGCAACGTAAAGATTTCGCGGTAGATGTAGCCAAGAGCGAGCGACTCGATAATGGCAACGTAAAGAGCGGCATTGAAGATGATGGACACAAAGCGAGCGTTGCGCGAGCTGCCGGATGCAGTGGCGTCGAGAGTGCGAGCAAGCTGCTTGCGGCCAGCAGAAAGACTGGCACGGCGCGAGTAGACAGCTTCCCAGAAGAAGACGGGAAGAAGGCGTAGGCGTAGTAGGATATGGGCGAACTCGAGGCAAAGAATGACGCATACAAGGCCAGGAGCGTCGACGAGAAAAAGACGGTGCCTGTCAGGTTGCGCGAGGGCAGCGGGCGCGTCGCATCGTCGAGGACGTGCAGATCAACGACCGTTGTCAGTGCATAGGCCATCCAGCCCAGGTAGCCGACTGTGATGAGGGCACGCAGGAACAGCCAGTCATAGGTTTGAAGGTAGCGCAGGCCGGCCAGACCGACCTTGAGAAGAGCCGATGCCTCCTCAATCGCCTCCTCATAGTGGCCGGCCTCAATCAGCTGCTCAATGGCGGCAAAGCGGCTGTCGGTGCTGCTGCCGCCGTCCTCGTTGCTGAGCAGCTTGTAGGGACGGAAGCGCAGCTCCGAGCGGCTCTTCTGTTCCTCTTTGACCCGGTACATCTCGAGGATGCCTCGTGCGTTCACAAGTGCCGCCTTGGCCTTCTCCTCGATAGGGGCGGCAACGTAGTCGAGGGGCAGTTCGCCGACCGAGTTGGCGGGAACTCGAGGCCAACAAGGTACGCCATGAGCGCAGCGACGTCAGCCTGGGCCACGTCGTGGCGGTGGATATGACTGAGACCCCAGCCAGACGAGTACTCGTCGTGACCCGGGGCCAGGTCAGCCTCGACCGAGTCCTTGCCCTCGCCCTCGGGGTACACCAGCGGCGATGCCACACCCGAGCCCCACACGATAAGCGGTGTCCGGGTGTTGTCTGGGGTGGCATCGCCGGTGCTGCTGCCATAGTCACTCATGCCGTGGTCGGCAGTGAAGACAAAGGCGGTCCGGTCGTCATTGGTTAAAACTCGTTCATGCAGCTCGGTAATCTCCTTTACGCCCTGGTCGACGACCTTGACGTTATTGAGGTACTCGCTCGAGTATGGGCGGAAACCGTGGCCGGCCGTGTCGAGGCCGAGCAGGTGGAGGAAAAAGACAAATCTTGTCCTGGCGCAGGCTGGCGGCCAGGGTTTCCGTTCGTGCGTTGCCTCGGCGAACATGTCCTTGACGTGGTCAAAGACCCAATAGTCGAGAATAGTCGAATCGGACGAAAAGTCCTCGTCCTCGGCGCTGTAGTGGTCGGCGTCGACACGGCCGGAACGGCACCCTGCTCGAACATGGGTAGGATATCGGGGCTGCCCCAGCTCCATGTGTGGCGACTCCGGTTGAACACGGCTGTCAAAGTTGACGGGGTTGAGCTTCCAGGCCGGTCGTGAACAGCTGACACGTCTTCGTAGAGGCCTGCAATCAGGGCGACATGGCCAGGGCGGGACTCCGTAGGGACACGAGTGTGCGAAACGCCAAACGTGCCGTGCTCGAGTACACGGGAGCGGAGGAAGGGCGCAAGGTGGCGTGGGATCAGATCGTCGTCGCTCTTGGGTAGGTTCGGGAGTGCCTGGAAGGCCTGTCGGCGCGCAGCCCGTCCCCTGGAAGCGAGCATGGTTAGCAGAAGAGCCCGAAAAGTCTCCGACAGGCCACCGCGGCATCGTCCCATCATGGCCGTCGTGAAAGCACATACCAACAAACAGGACAAGGCGGTCCGCGGGGCTTTCGCTTCGGCAGGCCGCTCTACCTTGAATAGCCGCATGCCAGACACGACAGGGCTGACAAAGTAGATGTCGAAGATGGAGAAGATTGTAAACGAAATGGAACACCACGGCAATTGCCAGGAACCGGAAGCGCAAGAAAACCCGCCATGGCTGCGGATTGAAGGGGGCACTTGATTCGTAGGGTTTGTCGAGCCTCGAGCTACCGGGTAGAGAGGGAATCGGTTGACGAGTCGAGTAATATCGTCTCGTCGAGGCTGTCGTGTAGCCAGCAGTCAGGGCTACGTATCAGAGGTAGCACCTAGACGAGGAGCGACAGTGCGCAAAGGGAAAGGCGTCGATTCGGGAGATCAGATAGAATCCATTCCCGGGAGCGTTTCCATGCGAAAAGGAGCGACGAGAAAGGAAAGAAGGTAGGAATTAAAACCGAGAGTTGAAGGCAGCGCAACGATGCGGGAAGGAGCGGCGTGAATAAGAAAAGAAGATGCAGCAACAAAAAGAGTAAGAATGCTCCCCTTTGAAACTGGTGATGTTGACAACGAAGTTGTTAAAGAGGGTCGTCCCTGAAAAGGAGGTACGAGAGTTCACAGTCAAGGCTAACCAAGCAATCCAGTCGCGTACCCGTACTGGCCATTCACATCGCAGGCGCGATCTGGCGTTTTAGGCGGGCGGGCGCGCCTCCCGCGGTGATGTTCCTTGATCCGCAGCAGGCAGCTTATTAAAGGGGGTGTTGGTTTAGCGCGGCTCTGGGACCTAACTACTTAACTAATACTAGCCAATCGTGCCAATGGTCGGGGGGATCACCAACAGCTGGCCAGGGAGCTCAAGAGCCACTGAAACAAGTACTTTGCAAGAAAAACGTGCTACGATCCGAGCAGCTTCACTGGAGATGTACGGGTTCCACTCTTATCCAATCAAGACATACGAGACACTTACAACAAATGGGCCATCATTACTCTGAGAGGCTGTTTGGAAGCCGACAGAGTCCTATTTTACAGTGTTCTCATCCTTTAAAAACTGTTGAAGAAAATAAAACTCGACGGCGACGTATCGATCTCAGCTTGCAGGGCCGCTTTGTGTTCAAGCTGTACGCCGGCCACCTGCACGGCATTTGTGTTTCACACCCTCACAGCAGTGATATATGTAGGCAAGGAGTGCCCGCACCATTGTTTGCCTGAGCAAAGCATAAAGGATCATCGCACGGCATGCATGGCATGCATGGCATGCATGGCACACTCAGCATGGACAAGGCGGCGGTCTCAATATGAGATGGGTGGAACGTTCAAATATACCTGGTATATCTGTTATAGCCTGAGGAAAGCACAATGGAACACACGCGACTGTCGTTATGACTATCATATTCACCGCCGCCAAATAATCACTCTTACCATCTTGCCGAAATGAAGAACGTAGTAACGTTAGGTATGAAAAAAGTTTCAGAAAAGTTGGACGTCAAGTAGATTGATATAAGAAAAAACGAGAAAGATATACGATATAAAAAGCAGAGGACGACTAGGGGCACCAGACTCCAAAACGCCACTTTGCTGATATAAAAAACGGCCATGGAGACCACCTCCTTTTTCTATATATTAAATCACCGCAAGTCGGAAGAATCATCGAGATTCGAATCGGTATAAATAAAAATCCTGCGCCCTGGCAATGCTTTCATGTTCTGGTTTAGAGTTTTTGTCGTCGTGTTGGGGCCTTGGTAAATTATCCTCTCCAATGTATGTCGGTATATAGGACGTTGTTGTTTTACACTCTCCGGAGAGTACGTCGGTCGATGTTAAGTAGAAGCAGCCAGAGAAGGGCCTCCGACCGCGATGAAGGAGCATGAGGAAAGAAGACAAGGTTGGTGGTGGCAAAGGAGGGTAAAGACCCTCAAGTGGTTCCGATTTCACAGTGACATGTGAACCGACTAGTTCCGACTCTGGCGGCCGCCCAAGAGGAAAGAAACCAAAGGCGAAGTCGACAACAGTCAAAAAGAAGTAGCACCCAGGCAACAAAATGCAGAAGGCGAGAAAAGAGCGTAATAAAGCCTTTTCGGCGCCGGTGGGGGAAAGTCGTGGTCGTGGTCATCGTCTCTTTGCGAAATTCGAACAGAGAAGGAAAATGCATTCCCATTTCGTTGTAAGAGTGTACCTTTTATTTGTTTTTGTTTCCCACATAAAATGTCGTTAGTCGTATCGAGAAGTGGTGTGCGAGGGAGAACGTCTCGCCCGGGATTGAAAATGTTATCGTTTGTGTAGGCTTCGCGCTCCGATTCGGATGATGGCAGGGCACTGGCCGCGAGGAGGAGAATAATGAGAGAGCGGACGAAGCGTGGGAAGGGAGGAGAGATCCGGCTGGCAGGTCTCTCGAGAGCCGCGTTCGAGCAGGGAAGAAGGTAGGGCGAACAAGCCAAGCGGCACGCCAACAAGAAGAACAAGAGCAAAAGTACACGGCCTTATAAGATGACACAGCGATTGCTCTTGGATCTCCGGTAGCGCTCCGAGTCTGTCCGCCGTCCGCCGCCCTCGCCACCCGCTGGGCGGCGCTTTTCGCTCGAGGGAGGAACGGGGCGCGCAGCCTGCTGCCGCTGTCGGCGCAGAAAGCGGACCACGTCGTAAAAGGCCTTTTCGACGTTTATGCAGTTCTTGGCTGATGCCTCGACAAATTCGCAGCCAAGCTCGCGGGCGAGGGCGTGGCCTTCCTGAGTCGATACTTCACGCTCGGTCACGCGATCGCTCTTGTTGCCGACGAGCATGACGGGCACCGGCGTCTGAGCGTTTGCGGCGGACAGTGGTGAGCCGGGATAGGACGGCGAGGAGGCTGTCGACTCCTTGACACGCTGGATCTGGTGGTGGAAACGCTTGATACGCGAGAACGAGGAGCGTGATGAGATACTGTATACGAGCACAAAGCCTTCGCCATCCCGGATCCATTGATCCCGCAAGGCCGTGTATTCCTCCTGACCTGCTGTATCGAGAACCTCCAGCATGCATGCTTGGCCATCAATGACGACCTGCTTCCGGTACGAGTCTTCGATGGTAGGATCATACTATTGAAAGGCGCAGAAAGCACAACGTTAGCTTGGTATTTCTATGCGATGCATGTGAAATGGGTGACTTTCGTCAGGTAGTAAAAAGCAACGCAGGTGCCATATTGTGGATCGGGCGGGCGCGAGGAAGAGGGTTGAGAGTAGATGTTGAAACGTGGCGCAAGATGGCCTTGAGGGCAAGGTAATCTCGAGGTAGAGAGCTACACGATCGACACGATAGATAGCATCTGTTGGCAGGCGAGGCGAGGGATATGGGCGGTAGTAGTGAATGCGACTGCCGGGTAACAAGAAGGCTCCATTGAAGAAGTGAACCGATTTTGAAAAAGGTGTGGTTGAGGCTTGGGAAATCCCACAGCGCAACCAACAAATCGCACTTCCGTTGCACTTGGCATAGGAGGCGAATTATACCTGGCAAAGCCCGTACAGTGGAAGCGCCAGGTGTGCGCACGACAGAGGTGGTAAAGAGGAAACAAAAGGCAGTAGAGGCACAGAGAGGCTTCAAAGAAGCTCGGGAAAGGTGTTGCATCATGAACTTACCGTCTCGATAAAGTGTTGCAGGCATAATTGGATGGTCAGTGCTGTTTTCCCCACGCCACCATCTCCCAGCACCACCAGCTTATAGAGCACCATTTTATTCGCCATTGTGAGGTGGAGGATGCGTCGTCGAACGACGACCAGGCCAGATTCGGAAGCGGGAGATTTGTCGTCGTAAGAAGGGGAAGAATGGAGCCGCGCCGTAGTTTGAGGTTCGAGTCGAAGTCGGAGTTGAGAGTCGAAATCGAGGTGTTACGGAGGTAGGAGAGAGAGAGGTCAGGGAAAGGAAGAGAGGCGCGAAAGGTGAAGGGGACCAGCAAAAACAGAAAGAATGTGGGAGGGAGAGCGAGGAGAGGGGTGTTTAGACTGAAGAGATTGGTCGAGGCCGCCGTCGGAGATGGAAGAACAATAGATTAGAGATAGTTCGTGTAGCTACAGCAAGCTAACACAGTTTGATGCTGGCACTGGCAGGCAAGGGGGGCCGCAGGCTGGCTCGTCTGGCGGCTTTGATGTAATTCTGTCGCAATAATAATGTTCGTCTCGAGCAGGCCTTGGCTTTTTTTAGGTTTGCTGCTGGGGGTAGCGCAGCAAAGGTGTGCTTTTTTCCTGACTGCTTTCGTGCCGTGTTGTGTGCTCTTTGCTTTGAAGGAGGCGAGAGGCACCCGATGGAGAAACTAGTGCTCTTGGAACGAGTAGCTCTAGACTCTTCCTAAGAGGTCCCAGTAAAGCGGCAGTCGGGTTGGGGCAGCGAACAGGCCGATTGCAAGCGAAAAGGCTGGGCTGTGTTATACGAGGTGTTCCTTGTGTCGTAGCAGGTGCTTCTTGCGAGTTGCGTTTGATGCAGTGACTCGGTCTGGTTGGCATTGCCCAGGAGCTGCTGATGAGAAAGGTGCCGTCAGGACTGGGTGTTGACATCCAGAAGCTTGACTGGCAAGAAGAGAGCCGGAGAATGACTGGCAAGAGGGCGAGTGCCCTGGCCAAGCGGTTCGTGGGGAAGACGGGGGCGAGGATTATCAAGGTGACTGCGATCGGAGGATGGTCTCGAGAGACCAGAAATGGTTATGGCTGGACGAGAGACGTTTTTTCTGCTACTTCGTAGGCGAATCGCCACATAAAAGTGGATAGAGAGCGATAGGTAGCTCTTGATGGTGGTCGTTGCGCAAGGCTGTGATAGTGATACTCTAACCGACAGACAGTGGACGAGACAAGTGAAGATAAAACAAGAAAACGGGAAGCCGGTAGTAAGGAGGAGGTCGTAGGAAGATACTGGAGAGGACAAGAGGACTGGATGTGGCTGGTGGTCGAGATAAAATGGGTTGGATGGAGAGGAGGAAGTGATGTCGACTAGCGGGTCTGAGCTTTCTTTTCTAGTCCGTTCCCCCCTAAAAAGCAGGCGCAATCAATGGATATAAGCCAGAAAAAAAGGAGCAAAATGGCACAATAGGTAAAGATCCTTGTGGTGAGAAGGGCAGAAAACAAAGTGAAAAAGCTGGGGAAAAGAGCACCTTGGATGCGAAGGAGGGCAACGGGCAAGAGGTAGTGAGCATCTTGCAAAACCGAAGGTACAAGGAAGGGAGGCACTCTACGAATAAAAAGGCACGAGTGGTAGCTATTATAGTAGATCGAATTGCCTCCCTCAAGGCGCCAGGCACTGAGAGTGGTGGCAGCAGAAGAGAATCAGGTGCACCACTCCGTATGACGGAGTATTTGGTGCGTATTCCGCGGCACATATCGTATTTGCAGCAAGTAGGAATCAAGAGGAACGAGAAGAACCAGGGAGGTTTAGCAAAGGGGCTGCAAAGTGTAGATGCTACCGGTACAGGGAATGCACCGCGTGCCCAGCCAGGCCAGGCATTTGGCAGGACTGGTGTGGTGGGCCGTGGCGTTGGTGCGCAGTCATACGAAGTACAGGGCACTGGGAATGCAAGCAAGGTCCCCAGGGAGGGCCAGGCCAGGCCTTCCCCTGGCCTGGGCCAAGACGGTTCCTCTACAGTGATAATACACCTCTCAGACAAGACCGCAAGCCCTGCCTTCGCCTTGCGTGCTATCTCGACTTTACCGGCGCGGACGACCCGTACAGCTTTCTGCAGTCTGTCTTGTCTGGAGAGGGGCGAATAGGCAAGACACGGCCGCTACGACGGGCATATCCTGCGCTCTTGCTCCTTTGCGTGACCTGCGAGATGGTGTTTGTAAGATACGATATGAGACATATGCACACACCCCGTGCCTTGTTCGGTATGCATTCTATTCTTTTCTTTTTACTCTTTCTTCATTACCAAGCGGTTGTGGTCGCCGCATCACCGACAGCCTCGTGAGAAGAGTCCTTGGCCATCCCTCGCCCGAACAAAGGACCCCATGCTGCCCGGACGGAAGTCGGAGGGAATACGAGGGGAAAATCAAGAAGGGAAGATCAAGAGGAGAAGAGAGGGCATCACAAAGCCACAGACGCCAAGAGAGGGTCTGTTGTGCGTTGCACGTCTGCTCTTGATAGAGGGGATGATGGGGGCTTGTTGGAGACATTTTGGGCCATGTTGGTGGCCAAGAGCAAACATGTGCTGCACGTCCAGAAATAGCTTGCGACTTGCCGTCCCTCTCTGGTTTCTTCACGTTCTCTCCCATTTGATCTCTCTCTGCCGCGAACCCTGATTTTTTCTGCTCCGGTGCATTCCCACATGGACGGATGGACGACGATGCGCGGTCAGATCACTCCGTCGTTACAAGAAGGTGTGTGGTTGATGCCGTCCCAATGCCAAAGCGTCGCCGGCATTTGATCCATGTGCTCTTTTTGTTCTGTCGTTCTGTCGTTCTATCGTTCTGTCCATCAGCCCCGTTCTTGATCGGCCATCCAGGGTCTCCACTTGGCGAGCCGTCCTCAGTCTTGCATGCCAGGCTCATTCTCCGTACATACTCCGTACGTGTACTCCGTTCTCCGTATGTCGTGTTCTGTACTCCGTACCAGTCTCTGATTCCCGTCCCACACCTGCTTTCACTTGTATAATTGTTTGAAGCAGTGTGTCCGGTCGCAAGTTACCGATCTCGCTTGGATAGCCCGTAGTTGTGTGCTTTGTGGGGCATGCGGACAAAGCAAAAAAAAAAAAAAAAAAAAAAAAAAAAACGGCAGGGAACCGACTCTCCCGTCCATTCACACCGAAATGACCGGCCAGCGAAGGTGACATGCGGCGCAAGGACAGAGCAGGACGAAGTCCAAAGCACAGGAGAAAGAAACAGGGCGACCCAAAAGAGCCCAATGTCCAATAGCATCTGGTCGGCGCTCACTAGCTTGCAGTTTCCTTTCTGGGACAACACGTCAAATGTCGGCTGCATCCCACACATACAGCTCCGTCCTTTGCCGCTTGCACTGCGCCAAAAGGGTGCAAGCCTTTCCCGAATGCAGTGGCAAGACCAGACAGCTGCCGCTCTGGTGGCAGCTGTGATGCCTCGACGTGGCTACGATGTCCAGTGACGGCCCTTTCCAGGTGAAGAGGCTCACAGAATGAACACAGAGATGCATGTGGCCCTGTGCCTAAAAGGCAAGCTCGGACGCCAAGAAGTGACAAGGCGGGGGTTGGGACTGGTCTGTGCACAAGCTCTGCATTTGTGGGTGCTGTGGGCTGTGGCAGCCAAAGTGGGACCGAAGCTTTGTGCTCTGTGCTGCTACTTGCGAGCTTCCACTGCTTGTTGGCCATCCACAAGAATATCGCCCCTATTTTGTCTTTCTTCAGCTGCCGTCATTCTATCGCGTCTCACGACCCATATTCTCACGTCCGACGCGGATCACCTGCTCTGGCAGCAGTAAGCCAAGGTGAGAGGTGAGAGGTGAGAAGTGAGAACGGGATTCTGTCACAGACAGAGCTGGTCTGATGCAAGTCCTGAGATATGGAGAGCATGGAACGGTCCTAGTCAGAGGCTTCTGATGGCCGTGCAATACGATCGGCCGAGAACCCGCCAAAAGAGAGCCCACATGCTACTGCAGCTCATACAGTAGTGGTGCGCAATGTACTTTGTACGAAGTCAGATATCTAACAAGTCTGCAAACTCAGCCAGACTACTTTGTACTGAGAGCTGGAGGGTCCTTGCCCAAACGGCACAGTTTGGAGACATTGGCTCTTTGCTTTGCTCTTTGTCCCCTTTTGCTCTGCCCGCTGTCCCTTTACTGCAAGGTGTCTGTGGAAGAATGCTCGTCGAGGCACGGCCAGCCAAAGAATGCAGGATCAAGTTCGAGATGGCACAGAGGTAAGATACAAATCGACTGATGCCATCCTGACACTATGCGCACAGTGCTGTCAACGGAACTATCCACGAAAAAGGTGAGCGTGAAGGTGAAGAAGGCGTGGAGCCGCTCGACCTCCCGCGGAAGAAATCCCTATCGGCAGACGAGGCAATTGAATCTCCGTGCTGCCATTGCAGAATGCAACAGAAGACGTTTTGCACAACCGAAGAAAAACTGGCCCTCGTCTCTTCGCCTTGACGAAGTAACCTTGCATGCGAAGAGATGCTGATACAGTGCACACTACCGTACGACAACAGTACGAGTACAGCAGTACGAGTATCGTACTGGCTCTGAACGACCAAAAAACAGGGGCCTGCTAATTTTTTCAAGACAAGCGGAAAAACAGAACAGACGGCACTCTCCTTGCCCGCGGTGATGGTGGGCAGGACCGCTTGCCGTCGCCCTGTCCAGGTCATCATTTTCTCCATTCCCCTCGCGCTGGGGGTCTTGAGCTGGAGCCTGCGAGCCTGCCAGAGTGCGTCAAACTGCATCTCGCACACAAACATTCACTCTGCCCGCCTGCAAGGCAGCGACCAGGGCTTTCTGTGGCTCAGCCTGTACGAAGTACGATACGAGTACTTCGTAGGGTATCGGATACTCGATCATTGCCACGCACCTCGTTAAATGACATGCCTTCACAGCAGACCAGCACAGTCGGCCCACATCCACTGACCACATGCAAGCTCTTCACTTTCCACGTGGGCAATCAATGGACAACCTCAACAGACACCTGCACTCCACACCAGCTGCATGTGGCAGAAGGAGCTGGAGCTCTTGCCAGCCAGTAATTAGGACGTACTACGAAGTCGTACGACCTACTCCGTACGGAATCCTGCACTCCCCGTCGACTCTGCCGACGTATCTTGCTGCCGGCGCTGGCGCTCGCATATTGCCCTCCGTCTCCCCACGCCCTGCCTTGCCGGCGGCTTGCCGTGCATCGGCGTCAGATACAAAGAAGTGTGCTGACTGCCTGTCATGCCGTGCAGACAACTCATCCCTTTTCTACATATACGTCGTAAGATACACAGGCCGTCTCACATACGTTGTAACGCATAGCTGTCGGCCGTTGGCCTTTTTTCCCTTTACCTTTTCCCTTGACCTCTGCTCTTTTCACATTGACTCCCTAGTATCGACCTCGCAGACGCCCAAAACGGAAAGTTCCCGACTGGTGCAAACAGTGGATATGAACGTCGTACGACGTACGACCTACTCCGTTTGCGCTCCATAGAGGGGATAGAGACAAAGAGAGACAGAGACGATGCTACTCTCTCATTCACACATTGCCATTCCCAGCCACCCTCCCGTCTCTTTCCAACTACACAGTCGTCGTGCATGTGCATACTGTGGACGGAAGGTCAGGAACAAGCGAGAGAGAGGAGTGAACAAGCAAGTTTCCCACCCCTGCACAAAAACCTCGCAAAACAACTGCTTCGTACGAGTACGACTACTCCTGTCGGCCTGCTCTTGCTAGCATACTCTCGTCCCTATCACTACCGCCTGATAGTCTCCTTCCTGTATTGGCGGTGCGTGGCAGGCACACCGGCACTCACCATATCAGACCCAGTCCTCCATATTGCGTCGCAGCCCATTTCCGAGGTGCGGAGAGCTCCACACCGGCGTACGAGGATGCATGCACCATGTGCTCGCCGTCCATGATATCTCTCACGCTTGACGCTCGCCAGAGTCGGCGACAGCAACATTGCATCTTGCCTCGGTCATGGCCAGCCTCGATGGAAGCAGGGTTCCGATTGACTGTGATACTTGCCCTATACTGAACACTGTACACAGCCAAGACATATTCCTTCTTGTCTTGGCCGCAACTTACAAAGTGCGTACGTCGTAGTCGGCCTAGGCCTAGCTGCTTGGAGCAGACCCTCTGGCTGATGCTCCTTGCTGACACGAATGCTGACGCTGGCGCCTTGGAGATGCCTTTGCATCCCATTGGCTGGACAAGGTGAACGCTGCAACAAATTCGCGAGAGACGAATCGTGTCATTCGAAACGACCGGAACAATCACATCCTTTGTACGTTCCCGACGCCTTGGCGGCCTGCGACGTGACAGCAAAATAGATGCAGTGCGGCGTGTCTTGTCCTGCTTTCTGTCGAGAAGCGGCTTCATGCTAGGCGGCTCAGTTTACGAGTATTTTCGACGGTTCTCTGGCCACAGGCCGGCTCGTACGCGGCCCAGGCAAGGCGGTGCGACAGGCCGACAAAAGGGAGCAGCAACAAGCTTCTTGCTTGTATGACTGCACTTGTTGCTGAGGCATGACGGATGGTCGGCCGGAAGACGCCCCCGAAAGGTAGGAAGAAGCGGAGAAGAGACCCAACAGAGGGCCTGCGGAAGAAAATGGAAGGCGGCCACTCGCAGGAGATGGAGCTGGCGGTCGAGCCAGCACGGGCCGAGGATCAGGGGACGCAGATGCTGCAGATGCCGGCCAGCGTTCACAACGAGAAGCAGTGGCCAGGTGCGTCCGCCCATTCACCCCCCCTTTCTGGCACGAACGGCCGCGGCCGCATTCGGGGCCCCGCTATGCCGGAAGCAAGACCTTCAGCTTAGTATGCATGTCTGTCGAGGCGCATATCCGGGCAGTCTGTGTGCTGACTGCTCCGGTCCTTGGTCGTCTCTTGTCTGCGTCTCTGCGTCCAGTCTGCTACAAAGACGCGACGTCGTCTGACGATTCAAGAATATGAAAGTAGCAGAATACATGGCGAGAAGGATAGAGCCGGTAGGAAACAGTCCGGAGGGCGATCCGAAGCGCTCGAGCCCACCTTGAAGTACAAATGCCGTGGGGGCAAGCACGAAAAAGAGCATATTAGGTGGGAGTGAAGATGGGGTGTTCTGCAAACGTCCAAACTGCACCCTGCACCAATTTGTAGATGCTGGTCGCCGTCGGCGGCTCTTTGCTACTCTAAAACAGTCTTACGGCACGAGGAGAGAAACGGGTG
This sequence comes from Sporothrix phasma, assembly GCA_016097075.2. NCBI lineage: Eukaryota > Fungi > Ascomycota > Sordariomycetes > Ophiostomatales > Ophiostomataceae > Sporothrix > Sporothrix phasma. The sequence continues at coordinate 700,206 of JADMNG010000004.1, read as the reverse complement.
CCAAGCTGACTGCCTGTGCGGCTCGTGAGGAAACCTTTCTAGCTATCTTCTCTCGCTGCTTGTCCCTCTACGGCAAATTCAAGGTGGACAGCAAACTGTAGGAAGCAAGGTCAAGAGGGGAGTGTGACTGAGAACATGGCGGTGAACAAGAGCATCCAGACGGTTTCGTGTTCCACTCTCGTACGTCGAGACGCTCTCTCAACTTGCCTCGCATTTGCCTGGTGATGGCCAAGTCTGATGAAAACGGAGGATTGTTGCCCCACGCGACACAACTTTCCATGACTTTGATCGTGTTCCATCTTGGTTCTTCGCTCCTTCACATGCCTACAAGTCAGAGTATGGTAGTCCCCCGTCCATCTGTCTTGATAGCGGACCACCATTATTTACTGGCTGTCCTCCTGCAGCCGTCGGTGCGGCCTGGGAGAGACGACCCGTCACGGAGAAACTACTCGTACGGGGCAGAACTGATGGGAGGGAGCAAGGAACGTGCTGAGGAACTGGCCAGTGTGATACGAATGAACGGGTGACACAAACGCACGTACAAATGCACGTGGTGAGTTTAAACAGGGCCGGAAGCAACTGCGGCGAGGCAGACCATAACAGCATGACTATTGGTTGAGGCTGCACGACGTACAAATGTCTACAGTACCAAGGACATTCTCCACGTAGCACGCATTCGGCAGATGGTAAGGAGTTGTAGAAACGGTGGTTCACTTTTGATTTCTACAAAAGTATCATATCCACGCGCTATAGAGTCGACGGAGAGAGTTATAAGGGGTGTAAAGAGGAGAATGTCCCAAGGCTGATGCCACTGGCTAGCTGGGGTAAAAGGGGGAGAAGAATGGAAGATACACACGAAACAAAAGGAAGCAAAACAAACCAAAAACTTTGACCATCCCATATAGAAAAAAATAGTAGCACCATATATCCGTAGATCCCAGAACAAATCAAACAAAATGAAAACGCGAGCACATGTCTACCTCACGCGGTATCTCTTTCACCTCCCGATTTCATGAGCTTTGTATACATGAATCGTGCCCGACTTTGGACACCGACACCAGAAACCTCTTGTCACGAAGAAGACAACAAGGCTTCAGATATCATGCGTGGCGTTCTCGTCGCCAAAGGGACTCCGTTCACGCCCCACGGGTATGCCAGCAGTGACCCTTTGGGATGCACGACTTGTGGCCTCCTCAATGATGGCACTCATGCTCTGGCCAGTGCGGCTGGAACCAGTCGGTGACGCGGGCGGGTCAGAGAAGGGGCCTTGGTCGGGTGTTGGCGAGTCCTCAATGATGTCACGGCTTTGGACTCGCGGCCTGTCTTGGTCGAGGGTGTCGTTAATGTTGAGAAGCGTTCCGGACGGGGAGATGAGAGACACGCTTTCTCTTGCTTCGTGTGAGTAGGCAGAATCTCGGTCTCGGAGTTTGCCGGCGGTTGTGCTGCCGCTAGCAGCGCCCGCTGCCGGTGCTCGACGGCTTCTGTAGAACCGGCTGTCCAACACGAACAACGACGGGGCGTGCTGGCATGGCCGTAGCTGCACTTGCGTTGTTGAGGAAGGTGGAGCCGACGCTGAACGTGCTGTTGGCAGCACTGACAGGGCGCAGGCTGCTGCCGTTGATGTTGCCATTGTACTTCTCGTAGTCGACGCTGAGGCACGGGCGGCGGCGACAAAACGCCGTTCGGGGCCAAGCTGGTTCGGCGACTTCAGGTTCACCATGGTCGGCTTGATTCTCATACCGGTCTGAGGTGCGCGCAACGATAACAGCGTTCTTTCCGTATATGGTCGAGGCAATACTGGAGCGGGTGCCGAACGTCCGCGCGTAGGAAGTCGGTCCTGAAGGCAGAGTATCCAGAGTAATCGAGTCGCGAGGTGCGAGAACTCTGCCAGGAACGAAAAAGTGCTGGCTCCTCGGTACCAGTGGGCGTTGACCTGAGACGACGAATGGGCGATGGGAATGGGCGGAACAGGCGGTACGAGAACGGTCGGTGAGGTCGGCGACGGGCCGGTTCATGACACCGGGATGTACGCGATCTGAATGATGCTTTGAAGCCCGCGTAAGGACGGTCGAAGCGATCGAGTGCACGGTGTGCGTCGAGGCGCGCTGGGCGCGGCGGGCGTTGAAAGACTGTTCGGCTCAATGGCACGGGTCGACCTGGCCATCCTCCTCGGCCTTGGAGATCTGCTGTCTCTTGGCCTTGATACAGAACCGCCAGACGAGGTACGTCACGATGGCAATAACGGCGACACCACGATGACACCGCCAGCAATGGCACCAGTGCTAGGAGAAGAACCCGATTTCGGGCTCGAGGTCGGGGTGGAAATGTCGGCCGCACAGTAGCTCCTGGGGCACTCAGTGCATGTCAAAGGTGCGGTGACTTGGCAACTCTGTCCTGCCGGGCAGCTCGGGCATGACGGTGCTTGGTCTGGACATGTTGCACAGGTGGCTCCTCGTACAAAGACGTGGGGCGACGGCTATCGAAGAAAGAAGAGATATGTTAGCATTTCATTGCAATATCGTGGACAGCGCACAAGATGCATTGTCGATCTGGTGATGGTCGCGCAGTGGCAGATTCGGGAAAGAGACGAACCTGCTGGCTCTTGCTCCGACGTCAATGTCGGCGTTCTATCGAAAAGATCCATGGTGACCAACGGATGGAGATGTGACGCTGCGTGTTGAACAGGGAAACTGAAGTGGTCCAGAAAGAGGCTCAAATCGTCGCGAGACAGAACAGCTTCACAGATCGGCTGAAGGCGTCGAGATGTATCGGCTCGGATGGCTGGCGGGAGAGGGAGAAGCGAGGGACCTGCTCTCTCTTCAGTTCGTATTGCTGATGCACGTAGGCGTGCCACTGGTCGTGAGGGAAAAGCAAGCTCGTCGTTAAGAGCGAGGGGAAGAAAAAAAGGAGGCGGAGGTATTCGTATATGATCGTGAAGAATGAGATGACTTTTGTCGCGCTGGTGTCGAAACCGAGGGACGCGAATGTGAGAAGGACGACGTCCAGGAGGAAAAGACGTGACAAGCGAAGAGACGAGTAGATGAGGTTTCGGGGCGATGAGCGAGTGCTCCCCGAAAAGCAGCAAAAGTTGAAAGAAACGAATGAGTGGAAGGCGAGACTAGCTCAGTTGAACGAAAGACGGAAGAGGGCAGAGAGGGCGCTGAAAGAAGAGAAGAGGCGGGCGTGTATGTTGGACGGATCAGGTAGGGTGTAGTCAACAGCCCGTCACGATCATCAAAGACGTAAGTGGGTTTGATCTCCGCGGGCGAGAGAGACGAAGAACAAAAGGGCAGGTGATGCTGTGCGCCTTGTTTGTTTCCTGAGGAGAGAAGAGGGAAGAGAAAAAGAGGAGACGGCCGGATCGTGGAAGAGGGTGGGCGAGCGAAAGAAGGGGAAGAAGGGGAAGAAGGACCCTCTGAAGAATTACGATGGGGAACGAGGGAGTGGGCCGGATGCGAAGGACGATGGCCAGACAGGGACAAATCAAAAAGGGCGACGAGAGGGAGAGGCAGAGGGAGAAAGGGACGACACAGCACTAGGGGTGGGGCGTGTGGTGGCGGTGAAGGCGTAAAAGGGCGGGCGTTGGTGGTAAGGCGCAAACAGAGCAGGGAGGGCTGCACAGAGGGAGAAGGGGAAGCGTGAGAGGGGTGGGAAAGCACTGAAGAGGGCGATTCCACCCGTGTATTCATACCTTGTACGTTCAAGACAAGACACATTTAAGGCGGCTGCCCTGCAACACGTACGAAGTAAGAAATACGAGTAGTGTGCCCAGAACGAGCCAGAGAGACGAGAGAACCGAGAAAGCGCATGCAGATGAGCCTATTCAGCCGGACCAGACAGGGGTCACGACAGGCCAGACAGGAGCGACACTGGGCGTGGTGAGCGTGCAGGGGTTTGCGCTGCAAAGAGAGCGAAGTACGAGTCGTCCAGAGCAATGCCCCCCAAGGATCGAATACTGCTGCAAGAGCAACGAACGCGTTGGCAGGGTCGCAGCAAAAGTGGCAACTGTCAGTTGGAACGGCGCCATGTTGGTTCATTTGCAAAGGCACAAAGACAAAAGACACAAAGACACGATTCCACCACGCGCGTCGCTTTTACAGAGTGCGACCGTCAACATCCGACGAGTCAAAGGAGACGACCGAGTGGCAGGACACAAGGCACAACAGAGGCAAAAGGGGGACCGGCACCAGGGGCGGCGAGCGGATTTTAGTGGCCTGTAAGAAACGGACTAGGCCTAGGCCAGGGTATGGCAAGGGAAGGAAACGGTGTGCGAGCGGGATAACAGGCTAGGGGCTCTAGCCAGGCCGCTGTGGAGCGACGACGAGAGACAGAGAACTGGCGTTCCGGCGACACAGCGCGCAGGACAGCAGGTTTTCGGGGCAGGATGCCTGTCGAATTGGTGCCAGGTCTCGGCATTTTAGCGAAACGCCCCTAGCACCAATCTGTATTCGCAGGGGGATATGGCACGGGCACAAGTCGTGTGGGACTACTTCGTAGGTACCTGCTGTTCGGCTGTAGCCTGGTGGACCCTGAAAGTACGAGTGCATGTACTCGTACACACTTTACTTTCAACCATTGGCTCGAGCGACAAAGAGCGAGCATCGAAATGCGGGTCATGAGGCCCATCCTCTATGCGACCCTGGACTCACCCTGCTTTGTGGCCTCTGCCGTCCGTTTGCCTGTCTTTTCTGTGGATTTGTGGGCAAGAAGACAGCTCAGGCCGCTGGCCAAGACCGCGCCCTTCTCGTTCCTCCCTCTCGAATCGTCCGAGAGCTCAAGGAGGTCCTTTGAGTCCTACAGCATATGGAGTGCCCTTTCATCCGCCACGCAAATTGGGCCATCGAGAAGAGCATTGGCCGTGCAATCTCGCAGCTGACCAGTCAAGGTGCGGAACTACGCTTTGTGCATCTGTGCATTGCCGGATTGGGAACTACGAAGTTTGAGCTTTATCTGATGGCTGACGGCTGACGGCTGACGGCTGACGGCTGACAACTGTATGCTGACAAGAGGAATCATCCAAGAATGTCGTGAAAAGTTGGCGAGAGTCGGAGCATGAGTGTCTGAGTGCACGGAATCTGCAAGTATTGCGGCTGACGGCGGATGTCTTGGCCGGCGCTGTCTGGTCTGTTTTGTTTCTTTTTTTCATTTTCAGTTTCTGGGCTCTTTGGGCGCTTCTTCGTTGTGCTCTGCTTGCTTGTCCACAAAGTTATCCGTAGTGTCCACCCGTCGGCCGTCTGTGTCTCACTCGCCATAGCGCGGCGGCCACTGGTGGCGCATGCATGGGCATTTCCACGCGACATATTGACGATGCTGGGTGTGGCATGGAGGGACAAGCCTGGGCAGACTCTCCATTCTCTGTTTAGATTGAAAAATATATACTCATATGTTATCGTCAATGCATCTTCTTTCTACGTCGCACTACTGAATACATACTCGGTTCTGGTGCTAACTAACCAAGTATCTTACGTCTCTCCTGAATGCCCTTTTACAACTGCAAGGCGTTGGTTGAGACCACCCGCCAGTCCAGGAGCTCTACCGAGATTGACCAGGGAGAAAACGGGCAACTATCAACAAACCGATAGACGTGCAGTGATCTGCTCCGTATGTGTATCATCTCAGATCCCGGCCTCGCCGGCAAGGCAGAAGGCACGCTTCCCTCGTGTTGATCGGCCTGCTTTTTTCCGTTTCCTGCTCAAGGTGCCAAAGAAGCGGATAAAAATAGCTTGTGAACACCAAACGTGTGATGGAATGTTTGAGCCCTAGATATTCGCTTTGCTGCTGTATTGGGGCATTCCTCATTTCTTCCGCGAACGTGCATCCTCGTGTCATGCGTGTCGGAAACGATACGAATGAGAGAGACAGGACAGAAGACACAATCTCAACCATGCAGGTGTTGCTTGCATGCGAGAAACCGGTGCGGGCTCTAGCACGCACCGCCAAGTCCGTCTTCCCGACTCTTACTTATCTTTACATACGTCGTACCTCTTTGCATATCCCGTAGCTGGACGCGTACCTCTCGTAACGGATTGATTGACGGCAGCACACCCCGTACGAGCATTCGCACCTGGGCGCGGGAGCCAACATCACGAACGCAGCAGGTTGGCTGCAGAGTAAAGGCGGGGCCCAGCCGATAGATGAACGAGGCGCCGAAGCGGAGCAAGGACAAAAACATCGAGACGATGGCAGAGGTTGGCTTTACTCTAAACACAAATGGCAGTCCGAGCGACGAGACAAGCGGCGGAGAACGGCCACCGGCCAGGTTTGTATCGTAGGTACGAATACAAATCACCTTGTCAGGGTTCTTGCAAGATCTCGGTGCGAGACGCCAGGAAGTCTACGAATACTCGTACCGACAAGGCCACAGGCTAACGTGCCATCTTGGCATCAACATACGAGCCCGCATGCAACGAAGGACAGGGTCCATCCATGAGCGATTGACTTGGTCTTGTTATTGCTGTCCATATTGTTGCTACCCAGAGGGTGGTGTTCTCGGCGTTGATTATATCGAGTCGAAAGCGCTGCGCTTTTTGTGTAAAAGCCTGCAAGTCGCCGTCAATTCGAGTTTGTCCTCGAACAATGACTGCCCCGTTCATCTGCATCTTCTTCTCTCGACGTATTTTCGCTCCGAGGGCACGAGATTTGACAATCGTTTGTGCAACAGAAGCACTTGGCAGCGCCTCGACAAGCTGCGGAAACCTTGTGAGCCCGAACAAGCTTGAAATTCTGCAGCTCCTCCTCGTCTCGCCCGCCGAATAACGGACGCAGGTCTTGTTCTCGTCCCGCGGCCGTGGCGGCCCAAGATGCGAGAGGAGAAGAGGGAAAGATGCTAGATCCGACGTATTGTAGAGTACGTCGTTGACAGTCGGCCGTTGCAAGTCCTGCCCTTCTCATTGTATGATTCTCAAAAAACCACTCTCTCCCGTAGTCCAAAACGCGGATCTCGTTGCGCAGCACATTCCATGGCAGGCGCCGAAACGTGTGCAAGGGCGAAATTGAAAGCATCCCGGCAGAGTTGGGCGTTGACACGTACTACACCACACCATGCCAGGGCACGATCTCTCAAACTACTGCACATGCCGCCGCGCCCTGGAAGAGCCGAGAAGCCGCTACTGCAGATGCGAGACAGACCGCGTAAAGTGGAGGAGGGCCAAATCACTTGGAAGAAGAGGGCGAGAGATGGGCGGAGGATGGAGGAAACACTGGCTGAAAGAAACTGAGACGAGACAGGAGATCGAGGCTAGAACAAAAGTTTCCGTCGAGAAGAGAAGAAATAGAAAGAAAAACAGTAGGCAAGGTAGGCCTTGCTGCGTGGCCCAGGTGTCAGCCGCAGCAGTCGTCGATGTTGGACACAGGACGCTGGAGAGGAAGAGAAGACTCGTCTGCACACCAGAAGGTTCAGCAGTGGCGCGATGCTGTTCCTACATTCGGTCTCTCGTTGTTCTGTCCTCGTCACGACCTGGTCTATGCTTTCCTATCTGAGAAATCTCTTTCAACGGGAAGTAAATATACTTTCACGTGACCATACCCGGGCGCCCCTGCCTCGAAAACGACATTGTAGTGGACGCTGGCGAGATCATCACGCTGACTTTTAGGGCGAAGAGAAAGCAATATTTCGTGGTGTTTCGGCAATACTGATTGAGGTCTACCCGGAGCACGGTGGTCGCGCCGAGCGGCATGAAACAATTGTAATGAGACCGACGAGATCTACGGTACGCCCACAGCTTTGCTGTCTGCCGTTGGGCTGGCTACTCTACGCAACCCGTCATTTTCACCGCCAACAACCGTAACGTTGCCGATTTTACGGCAGCCGGTGGTTCAACCGAGCTCGCATGGATTGAAACACACCACAACACAGACGACAAGAGCATCGTGAGGCGATAGCAGGTCTAGGGTCTTCTCTACCAAGGGCCCAAGGGCCCTAGTATCAAGGACCGTCTACGATTCCGCTCGGCCACGGCGAACAACGACCGCAAGCAGCACTAGATGCGCCAGCGGTTTCGCATAGATTCTCCCCTCCATGCCATGGTTGAGGAAGCGTGATGGTGCCAGGCTGTGCTTGGCGACAGCCTCGCCTATCCTCTTGGGCATGGTTGATGGTCGCAGCTCGGAGTTAGCAAGACAGCGCCAGGAAGAGCAACGTCAACAACATCGAGCTCAACCAGCAGCCACCTCCAAAGAATGAGCATCCCGACAGCCATTTAGACCTCCAGCTCCTGCATCCAGAGGTGGTACTTCTGGAACTTCTTCTACGACACTCGGTAAACAACATTGACTGCAATATAGGTGACAACATTGGAGGCGGCAGCAGCCCCGGCAGCAGCTCTGGCCAGTTCATCCACCCACCTACTATGTGGGACTGGACTGACCTGAACGCGACGGATTTTCAAGACGGTCTCAACGGCTGTGACCAGCACATGCAAGGCATCGTCGAGGGCCAAGTGTTCGGCATGCCGCCAGTCTGGGCGCCGCTGCTGCCGATGCTTCCATCCTAGCAGCAGCCAGTGCCTATGACGAAACATGAGCGTGTGCCTTTGCTCCCAGTCTTCTGTTCCAGTATCAATGGAGGCGTCCTTCTTTACAACATCTCCACAAGCACAGCGGCTTTCACATCTATCACAACAACCACCACGTTCTTTCCAGGCGTACGAAATGCCATCCTTGTCAAGCTCAACCCGTCTTCAAGACGTGTCATGCTGGAGTCCGGCCCTCCCGACGTACAAAGTTCCTATGGGCTGGCCGGCAGACGGCCACCGGCTGAGCTCGTCTCCTGGGAACATCCTGGATTCACAAGCATGGCAAGAAGGTCGTGTCGCTGTGTCACCCGCCCGAGATTGTGACCAAGGCGACAATGCAGCACCTTTTCCAAGAACCGGAGGCATAGCCATCTACCTTGTAACATGGTGATAAATATTCCCAAAGCTTTCTAGTATCCTGTTTGAAGAAAGCCAATATCAGATCCGCTCAAGCGACATAAATCCTCTTGGAAGCTCGCTGCAGAGCCTTTTTCGGTACAGTTTTTATACGCATCCAAGGCCGTCTGAATAACGCTGCATCGCTCGGCGAGCACATGGTGGCATTTTGAAACGCCAAGATCAAAGAACAGCAGCTTTGCTCAGACTGTCCAGAACACCGGCCAAGACAAGCCAGCTTCTATGCGCCCAATGCGACCGGACAAATTCGGGCTGCCGAGTTGGGAACATGGTAAATCACCCAATGCCGTCGACCAAGAGCGACCGCACATTGTAAGTTGGGAGGACATGGGACGGAATACAGCAATCTTCTGCACCACGCTGACGAGTTCTTGGGCTCTCGACAGTGTCTTTCTTATGGGATTCGAGGGCACGGCTGTGACGCTGCACATCCGGACGCTCATCAAAGCAGCCGGCTTGGTGCGGTGCCTCTGAACGCGGCCGATGTTGTGTGCAAGATTTTTTCCCATTTATGGGAGATGCACGAGGGTTCAACGTACATCCCGACATTTGACATGATTACAGCCGCCGAACGGGCCATCCACCTCGTCCGCGACTTACAGTTCGTTGCGCTTGCCGCTGGCCCGAGCTCCCAAAGCTGGATGTTGCCGACTTCCGCGGTCTGCGCGACGCCGGTGTCGCCAGCGGCCAAGCAACTTCCCTTGTCTCCAGCAGACTTGACCACTTGCGCCGAAAGGTCTCTTGCCCTTTCAGGAAAGCATCCATGAGGATGTCGGCGCCATGATGGCGCCGCCATTTTATATTTGGCCCAAAGCTGACGCATGCCTGTTTTCCAAAAACTGTCCTCACTGACGTATTGCATCATCGGCTGGGCTACAACGGCGGGATCGTGTCTGACTGCCTAAGAATGGAGTCCAGCTGGAGCCACAGGCAGCCCTGATGGGCATCCACGCCAGACGAGATATTGCGACCATTGGTCAATGTTTGGACAGATCGACTTTGCTCAAATGATGTAACAAAGCCTGGGCTTACGCTTGAGGCTTTGATGTCAACAGAAGACAGCCCGACACCTCCTCGCCCTGGAAGCTAATTCTTGAGCTTGTCAACATGGCTATGCAAAGGCTCGATGTAGTAAGCGAGCAGCCGTTGACGGGCAAGTGATAGCTGTCAGCTCTTCCATCTCCAACAAGAGAGGCCTGTAGCTACAGCCGCGGCTTGACGTTTTGGCGAGGCCTTGCCAAGCCCGTGCTGGTGTAAGTGGGTGGACTCATGAAACTGATGACTTCCAAGCCCTCATATCCATACTGTGCGATGCCATTGACTTTGGATACTCCGTCCTTCATGAGACTTTTACGTTGTAGTCTAATGTTTCATATAACTATCGGTAGCTATTCATTCATATTTGCTGCCTTTTTAACGAAACGAACTCGTTTACTAATAAACGCATACAATTTGATAATGGTTTTGCAATAAAGACCAAAAAGGGCAAACTGTGTCCGCGTGTTTGTACTTGTTGACGTTTGAGGCTCAAAACATACCACTGTCTGCTTGGTTGCACTGCCCACGAATCGGACAATGGCAGCTGCGACGACCTGGGGGCCATCGACAGGCGGTACGTGACCTGCTCCAGCCAACACCTCGAGTCAAGCACCGGAAGTGGAAGCTGGGACGCCGCCTTTGACACGATGCGGCGACGCGGCAGCTCGACCAGCACGGCCATGTCGTATCAGCAAGCTGCGAGATGGGGTGCATCGGCGGGCCCAGCCCATAAGCCCCGCCTCTCATGTCAATGCCTACCGTAAATTAGACGGCAGCGGCGACGCGGTCTGATGCGTCGGCCCAAGTGCACGTCGAGCCGCCCCAGTCGTGCATAAAGATCACGGCTGGCGGTGTCTCGAACAAGGCCGGCATTGTTGTTTCCGGTAGTGACACGTGGATGCGTCGTTGACGAACGGGATCCGTTCGCGCATGGCTTGTTCGGTACGAGGTCATCTTTTCTTGAGCATCACGATCTTTGCAATCTTTGATCTGTTGTCACCCGGCCGCTGGCCGCACGGCATTTGCCGTATTTCCTCCGGGTCGTTGTTATTGACTCGGTGACCGAACAGTAACGATCTCTCTCGATTGTATAGATTCGTTGCCCCATGCGACAGGCGCCGGGCACGAACAGGTAACACGTTGACATTCTCGTGATAATCGTTGTAATACAGAGCTCCAGCAGCGGCCAACACGCTGCATCTTTCGGCCGCAGCCTCGTCTTGTCATGATCTCTGTCTCCGCAGTCAGCCTTCGTGGTGCATGCCCTTTTCGCTTTTTGTGTTTGTCCGAAGTGCATGTGGCTGGCAACCGTTACGCCATATCTCATACACACCATCTCGACTGTTGGCCCGGTTGAGCGCCGACAGTGAACAGAAGCTTTGCACCGCCTCCAACAGCCGACCAGAAGCTGCAGCGTAGCGTCAAAGATGGGCACGGGGCAAGGCGGTTTCAGTGGATCCGACCCTTCTGCCTCTTCTTTTGCCCCTTTGGAACGTTTCCAACCTTTCCACATCATACCCAGCAAGGGCCTCCGCCACTGGGCCCCCTTTTTCTATTTTTATCGTTTCAGGACAGAATAGCGCGGAAACCAGCCGGAGAAAAGCAAGACGAAAAAATCAAAGGCACAGAGCCTAAATGCAAGCGCGCGACGGCCAACGGCAGTGCACTTTCGCAGTGGAAACAGGGATGCCGTGAAGAGTTTATGCAAGATCGGATTCAAAGCAGAAAATGACCTGGCAAACACATGTGGACAATGGCAAAAGTGAAGAAAGAGGGAAACCCACGAAACACCCGAAATGCATTCTTCGATGCCCGTGATGCTAAGAAAACGAATGGCCAGAGCCATGCGGTGAGCAGAGTACAGTTGCAGCAGCCTTTTTCACGACAGCAACACGACAGGCTGCGAGACGCGGTGAAGTTGAAATGTACATGTACTCAGTATACTATTCATAGGTTTTGGGATGCACGTGCAGTCCATCCTACCACTGGCCAGAACAATGGATACGCCGTAGGGCGGCCCCGAAAGGAATCCGATGTGCGTGTCACCGCTTGCAGAGGTGTTCGTGTCTCCTTTCTTCGTGTTCTTCCATCGGTTCTGGGCCATGGACGAGAACCGCAAGCACACAACCGGCCGTTGCTTTTATACGAAGTAATTTGGGCTTCTGGCTCTTGGGGAGGGGGCGACCTTCTGTGCATATTCACTTGAGGTAAGATTTGACGGACGTGAGCGCTGTCACCTATGGGTCTCTGCGGATATTCTGGATCCAGAAAAAATATATCGTGACAGGGCTCAAACGGAAATCCAAATTTCAGCGTGAGAGACGGGGATTGCTTCTCATGTGGGTTTCTGTGCTACTTTGCCACTCACAGACTGTCTGCAAGCTCTCTATTCCGTTTTTGTACGCCGAGAGCCAGTCGAAATAAAGCGCCACATGCCATGGTAAGACAAGTCCTATAGGCAAGAGTTTCAGACGTGCAGAGTATGATGGTGCACGAGAAGAAGATGACAATACGAGTACACCATCTCGTATTGCGCAACAGCGGATGCCACTGTCCACAAAGATGTACATGTAATTTGTGTGCAAGCATCTACTTCGTAGTCCAAGGTCGACAGATGACTGAGCACGGACTTCTCCGCGCACCTCAACGCTCTCCTCGCCCCGTACGTCGTATGTACTCCGTACCCATCCTCGCCTCCGCAAGAGACACTTCGTACAACGTTCCTAGCAGACGGGCGTGGCTTCTGGACCCATTTCGACACTTTCCCGTTGACGTCCTTCTCGTCTGATACGACGTAGTGTAACTGCCACGGGACCCAGTCCGTGGACCTGTGTCCAGCACCCAGTCTGCCAGTCTGCCAGGTTTTGTTCGTTATACCCTCTTGGGACCAAAGCGTCCTTCGTAAGTAAAGCATGGAAACGGCTGTAAAGAGCATCGATTTTACTCAACTGTTCGAACACAACTGGCATTCTCTTCCTTTGAAGATCCGGCGGCTGGCAAGTGATGTGGACCGGGACCGATCGGCAGCGTTTCCACAGGCCTTTAGGGGATATGCAGCGTAATTGGCTCGTCAAAACAGAGACCAGCGCAGGTGACGAAACGACAAGACGACAGAACAGCCTGTTGATTCATTGTTTCGCCTAGGACCCTAGGCCTGGGCCTGACTTCCTGGCGGGCTTTGGAGGGTGCTGATGCGCAGGGAAGCCCAAAAGAAATAGGGGAAGGAAACCGAGGAATGCAATCACCACCGTTAAGAATTACAGGGGGCGCCGCCGCCCAGAGAATACGAGTAGCGCTATCCGCAGCGGGGAGGCGCTAACCCAGCAAAAGAGCCAGGACACGCGAAGCCAGAAACGAGACCGTAACGATGGGAAGTGGAGCAGGCGCGTCAGAGGGCGGCAAGCTGAGGCGAACGGGGGTCAAATGGAGTCGAAAATGGGGGACTCCAACGAAACAGAGATTTTTCCAGAAGCAAATACGAGGCCTACGAAACAAGTACGAGTGTGCGTACGCAAGTCCGCGAAAGCGGTTCGGCGCTCGCAAGTACCTTACCGATAGAGGTACTTTGTAGCCGCCGCTGCCCAGTAACGACAGAAAACAAAACATAACCGAGTGCTGCTCTCTGTTCCCAACACGCGGCATGGCCGCCGCCCCTCGGGCCGCAAGTCGCCAAGGTCAAACACGATGCCGGAAAGCTGAAAAGGGGATTGGAAAGGCCTGTGGCCAAGAAAGTCGCGCCGTTTCTTTTCTTGTCTTGCTGGCTGTTGCTGGCATTTGCACCACAGCGGGATGGGACGCCGTTTGAGCTTGGCTCGTGGACGGGCGGCTGTGACGTCGCTTCGGCTCCGCGCGGTGTGAAGCCCATCGACGAACCGAGTGACAGCCCGGCTTTCTCATGTGCTCGTGTCTTGCTTCATAGCCCAGCTCTTCGTTTGGGTCTTGACCACATCGTGGGTTGTGATGCGTGACACGCGCGCCGTTGCTTCTTCCTTCTCTTCCATCATCTTCATCGGGGAGCCGACTCCTTATCTCACGACCTTCCTCCGCTCCCTCCCACCGCCCGTCATTTTCTGCTATTCTCTCTTTTGACAAAACCGCATCTCGACTTTTCTTACTCTTTGGCCCCGTCTATTCAGTGTTTGCCAAGCTGGCAGCATCGTTTGACCTGCTCTCTAAAAAAGAGAACGAACAGCCCCCCCCCCCCCTGGAGAGCGCAGTGACCCGCATTTCTACCGTAGGGCAAAATGCAGGCCCTGGCTAAGCCACCAGCACCACTTTTTGCTGCGTCCATAGGCTCACTGCCTGACATTCTCTCCTAGTTGTCTCTACGAGTATTGGCCAAAATAGTGGAGAAAACGGTACCTGTAGCAGCTGTACGAAGGAGAGACTTTAGGGGAAAGAATTGTGCCCCAAAACCGTGCCCAGGCCAGCCATTTCGGCATCAATGCCCTGTTCTCCTATCCGTTTAGTGGCTCTCCCCTCCCCAGTCGGCCTCCTTATTTTCTTTACTCCGTACAAAGTAGATCGACAGAGCTCCTTGCCCTCTTCCTCTTCATCCGCCTCCTTTTCTTCCTGTTCCTGACTTCTCTCCTTTTCCTTTCTTTTATTTTATTCTCGCCAACTTTCTCGACCTCTCGTTTGCGACCTGTCTTCTCCTCCGACCAATTTGCAACGCGCACCGCATCCCGCGCATTGAGTACGTTGCCAGCTTGTTCACTGTCAACAATAGGCTGCATCCGGACCAGCGCCGCCCCTTGTTTTGGTCCCTTTTGTTTAGGCTCGACCTTTTTATTCTTCTTTTATTCTGTTCGATTCGGCCTTGGCCATTTCCACCTCGCCACAGACCTCGGGCTTTCTTTCAATCAAGCCTTCCGTCCCTTTTGTGCACAAATTTCGAACGATTTGGACACTTGGGACTGCTTCAACTGGCGTCGACGCACCTCCACAGCCCACCACAGCTCCGCCTCAGCCAGTCCAGCCAGTCCAGCCGCACCTTGGTTTTCCAGCACCAAACAAAAACCGGTCTTTCCCCCTGCCTCCCGTCCCTCTATTTTCGTCACGCCTGTTTCGTGTTTTTGCCAATACTCCTCTCCAAAAACAACGACGGCAACAGCCTCTGCATCTTTGTTTTGCTCGTCACCTCGTGAGGCGTCATCGACTTCCAGCCTCTTGCGAAACAAGGCCCTTCCAGACGGCATCCTTTCTCTTCCCCTTCCACAGCCTTCCTGTCCTTCGTCATGGCGTACCGCGGCCGTGAAGGAGACGACTATGAGGGCCACGAGGCCCTTGAGGGCCATCACCTGCAGGAGCTCCCCGCAGGCGGCCAGGTAAGTTGGACAACAACAAACAAATGGCGCGAATGGCCAAAAAGCCTCGACGCGAACAAGCAGTGGACAATACGCTAACGTGAGCCTTCACCTGGAAAAGTACCACATGCCCCCGCCGATGACAACGAAGAGCTCCAGCACTCGCTTTTGAACCAAGGCTCCTCTCATTACGACCACGACCGCCTGGGCACTGGCTTGTCCTCCGTCCGCCCCGAATCCACATACAGCTTGTCAGAGTCGTATGCTCCAGGCGCAGCTGCAAATGTCCGCACCGGGCCCGGCTTCCCGGTCGCCCCGTCACCTTTCCAGAATGACACCGGCATGTCCAGCGGGGCTGCCTACCTGGGCGACCCCTATGGCGGCTTTGGCGGCGCCGACCCCAGCCGGCCACAGTCGACCGTCTCCATGGGTGGCGACATGGACGAGAGCTTCTACCGCCGTCAGCAGCAGTCTTCCGGCGGTGGCCTCAAGCGCTACCCGACACGTAAGATCAAGCTGCATCAGGCTCCGTCCTGAGCACGGAGTACCCCGTCCCAGTGCCATTCGCAACTCGGTGCAGCAGCGCTACCTCGAGACGGAGGCCAACCAGAACGAATTCGTCAACATGCGCTACACGGCCGCCACATGCGACCCAACGACTTCACCCTGAAGAACGGTTACGATCTGCGTCCGCGTATGTACAACCGCCACACGGAGCTGCTCATCGCCATTACCTACTACAACGAAGACAAGGTGCTTCTGTCCCGTACCCTGCACGGTGTCATGCAGAACATTCGCGACATTGTGAACCTGAAGAAGTCCACTTTTTGGAACAAGGGTGGCCCTGCCTGGCAGAAGATTGTCGTCTGTCTCGTGTTTGACGGTCTCGAGAAGGCCGACAAGAACGTGCTGGACGTCCTGGCCACGATTGGTGTCTACCAGGATGGCGTCATCAAGAAGGACGTTGACGGCCAGCCCACGGTCGCCCATATCTTCGAATACACGACACAGCTGTCCGTCACGCCCGGCCAGCAGCTTATCCGTCCTGTCAACGACAGCCCGACGACTCTGCCGCCCGTCCAGTTCATTTTCTGCTTGAAGCAGCAGAACAGCAAGAAGATCAACTCGCACCGTTGGCTCTTCAACGCCTTTGGCCGCATCCTGAACCCCGAGGTCTGCATTTTGCTCGACGCCGGTACCAAGCCCAGCCCCAAGTCTCTGCTTGCGCTCTGGGAGGGTTTCTACAACGACAAGGATCTCGGCGGCGCCTGTGGCGAGATTCACGCCATGTTGGGCAAGGGCGGCCGCAAGCTGCTCAACCCGCTCGTTGCGGTTCAGAATTTCGAGTACAAGATCTCCAACATTCTCGACAAGCCGCTGGAAAGTGCTTTCGGTTACGTTAGTGTGCTGCCCGGTGCTTTCTCGGCCTACCGCTTCCGTGCCATCATGGGTCGTCCTCTGGACCAGTACTTCCATGGCGACCACACACTGTCTGCCATTCTCGGCAAGAAGGGTATTGAGGGCATGAACATTTTCAAGAAGAACATGTTCTTGGCCGAAGATCGTATTCTGTGTTTCGAACTGGTCGCCAAGGCTGGCCAGAAGTGGCATCTATCCTACATCAAGGCCGCCAAGGGTGAGACGGACGTGCCTGAGGGTGCTGCCGAGTTCATCGGTCAGCGTCGCCGTTGGTTGAACGGTTCGTTTGCGGCCAGTTTGTACTCGCTGATGCACTTTGGTCGTATGTACAAGAGTGGCCACAACATTATCCGCATGATCTTCCTCCATCTGCAGCTGCTTTACAACATTGCCAACGTCATCTTCACCTGGTTCTCTCTAGCAACCTACTGGCTTACTACCTCGGTCATTATGGACCTTGTCGGCACGCCCGTCGTCGCATCGAGCAAGGCGGCCGAGCACCACGGCTGGCCTTTTGGCGACACGGCCACACCCCTTGTTAACTCGATCCTCAAGTACATCTACCTGGCATTTGTTATCTTGCAGTTCATCTTGGCGCTGGGCAACCGGCCAAAGGGCTCCAAGTACACCTATGTTACGTCGTACATCGTCTTCAGTTTCATCCAGGCCTACGTTCTGATCCTGTCCGCCTACCTCGTCGTCCAAGCTTTCCAGACTCCTGTCGCGGAACAGATCAAGACGAACAGTGTTGGCGATTTCCTGGGCAGTGTCTTTGGCGCCAACGCTGGTGCGGCCGGTGTCATTATTTTGTCTCTGTTCGCCATTTACGGCCTCTACTTTATCGCGTCGTTCATGTACCTCGACCCCTGGCACATGTTCCACTCGTTCCCCTTTTACCTGATCCTCATGTCGACCTACATCAACATCCTGATGGTCTACGCTTTCAACAACTGGCACGATGTCTCTTGGGGTACCAAGGGCTCTGATAAGCAGGAGGCTCTGCCTTCGGCGCAAATCACCAAGGGCGAGAAGGACGAGGTGGTGGTTGAGGAGATTGTCAAGCCTCAGGAGGATATCGACAAACAGTTTGAGGCACGGTCAAGCGTGCCCTAGAGCCGTACCACGACGACGAGAAGCCCGAGGCCAAGGATGTCCAGGATTCGTACAAGTCTTTCCGTACGATGCTGGTCGTCTGTGGCTGTTCTCCAACTGCCTGCTGGCTGTCCTGATCACGAGCGACAACTTTGACAACATTGGCCTTGGTGTAAGTATCCCTGATCTCCCAGCACGTATGGTCTCTCATTTCAGGCTTATCTTACTGACATTTGCGTCTTTTACAGCATACTTCGACCGCCCGCACGCCTCCTTTTTCAAGTTCATCCTATTCGCAACCTGTTTCCTTTCCATCTTCCGTTCATTGGTTTCCTTTGGTTCCTGGGCAAGACGGGTCTCATGTGCTGCATTTCCCGTCGTTAAGACGCGGTACAATGACCACGGCGGCCTCTCCATCTACAAACCACCTACACTTCAAGCGATGTGTTGGGCAGTTTCCAGGACCCCCCCCCCCCCCCCCTATCATCAATATTGGGGACGACTGATTGAATAGAGGAAGGCTGTGGCCAGGTCTTACGAAACGGGGAACACTGACTGTCCCGGCGGCCAGCATGCGCACGTTTTCTGCTTTTCTTTTTTAAAGGGTTCCAAGAGAGCGTAAAAACGGCATGGGATCTTTGGCGTTTCTCTGTTTTGACACAAAGATTGTGTTGTGTTTCATGCTTATCTATCCTGTGTGTTTTCTGGTCTCTCATGTTGGCTATCGTCTTGGCCAAGTTGTATCTCGCCTCCGCTATATCTTGCAGTTTTTGGTTTTGGCCTGTTTTCTCTTTTGTTACCATCTACCTATATCTGACTGGAAATGACCATTTCGAGCGATTGCCATTGGATTTGCCATCCTCGCCCTCCAATTGAGAGATGTTACACTTCTTACAAAACAATTAATCAGCTTCGTACTCGTGAAGATGCAATGAAAGGTTTCAAAGCCGATCGGTCCGTTGCTAACTTGGCCGTTGCGTTTGCTTGTATCATGAAAAGGTGACAGGTGGCTCACGGGCAAGTGGTGAGAGGTGTTTGGTAGGATGACTAATACTAGCCAAGGGAATAGACTTTGGGCCGTGCCCATCCTTCGCAATGGCCTTTTGCAGCCTGGCTGACCGACCCGCAAGGCACCACGGGCGGCAACCCCCACCTACGAAGTACGCCATTGTGCGCCTTGCTTTTCCTGCCCAAATGTTTCCAACTCCGTGATGTCAAACCTGCACGTAGCGATCCTGTCTTTCGGTCCCTTTCTGCCCACAGTCTTCTCTTGCATTTGAATTTGTTTTTTTGCTGCACGGGCAAGGCATACGATCAGCACTCCCATTCCCTGCGCGCACGACAAGGAAGCAAGCACCGGCGTCTCTTGTCTTTTCCGGCGCTTTCATGCCTTATCGATTCTGGTCTCTTGACCCCCCTTTTCCATTATCAACAGCCGTCGGCGCCGTCCCACGTCGCTCTCCGTGTCCTCCTCTGCTACACTTGGCGAGGCGCATTGCTACGAGAAACAAGACGATCGGCTCGTGTGCCCCGACGTATCGGCCTTTTCTCTCCGACTCTCCCTCCCCCTCCCCCTCTAGCCATCGACAACTCGACCTATATCAACCATACCATCCTCGCGCGCGCAGAGCTTGTGTGCAACCGACAGCTCAAAATGTTAAAAATCTGGTCCATGGTAGGTTCCGACTGTCGTGGGCAAGACGATGTGATGAATGGCCCTGGGGTGGATGTGCACGTGGCGGACGGTGGCTGACGTGTTCCCTCCCCATGTACAGAAGAAGGAGCAGCAAAAGGCAGAGAATGCCGAAGGCGCTGCGGCCGGCGGCAAGAAGAAGAAGGTCACGGCCGCCCAGCTGCGGGTACAAAGGATCTGTCGGAACTCTCGCTTGGCTCGACGATGCGCATTGAATTCCCGACCCAGACGACATTCTCAACTTTGTCCTCGTGATCCATCCCGACGAGGGTATGTACCGCGACGGCCGCTTCACCTTCAAGTTCCACATCAATGCCAACTTCCCGCACGACCCGCCCAAGGTCGAGTGCCAGCAAAAGATCTACCACCCCAACATCGACCTGGAGGGCAAGGTGTGCCTCAACATCTTGCGGGAGGACTGGAAGCCCGTGCTGAACCTGAACGCCGTCATCGTCGGCCTGCAGTTTCTGTTCCTTGAGCCCAACGCATCCGATCCGCTCAACAAAGACGCCGCCGAGGACTTGCGAGCACATAGGGAAAATTTCCGGCGCAACGTGCGGACGGCCATGTCAGGCGGCTACGTGCGCGGCGAGTTGTTTGATAAGGTCATGCCGAAATAAGGCATCGACACCAACACCGTGCCCACGCAGAATGATCGCCTCATCGATTCCGACGCTCTCTGGCTTTCCTCTGCCACTGGCACCCTTCTTCTCACCGCTCTCCGTGATCCTCCTCAGCGCAGGCGTCGTGGCGGCGCCCGGCGGGGCTGATTGGGCCACTCCGGGCTGGTCTGGGCAGCGCGTGTATGCGCCCCCTCCCACCTCCATGTGTGGGAGGCCCGCGAGACCCTTGCCTTGCATGTTCTCGACCAGAAGCCCTCTAGAACTGGAAAGGTGGCGTGCTTTCGCTCCACCATGTCCTATTCATGCTGGGGTCGGTGCTTTGACTGTTTGTGGGGAAGAGCTGGGGAGCTGTAGACGCGCCGGGCGGCTGGATAGATATACGGTGAGAAAGGGGAACGCGAGGGGTGACGACATTGGGCGCATCATGCGGAGTCTCGGGTCTGGGTTTCAGCTGCATTTGCATCTTTTATATATCTGTCCGTTGTGCTTTGATCAGCTGTTTTCCGTTGACCACCATGTTTGTGATTTCCTCGAAGCATCGCCATTCTTCATATAAAGTTTTGACACGTTGTACTCATAGACGCGCTTTCTGTTGGTCCCGGTCCATCTTTCGCTTGGTTCCGTATCTGCCTTGCTATCATCGTACGCTGGCCCCTTTGCTGTTGATGCGCGTGTCCGTCTGCGGGTGCCCCATTGTTTGCATTTTTTGTTATTTCAGCATACTCCGTAGACACTGACTGACGAGAGTAGAATCCTGCCAACAGTCCACAAATCTGCTTTTCATAGACTGGACCATGAGCGCATGCAATCTGCAGCATGTGCGGCCATCGCGGACACTCGTACACACAAAAAGACCCATTCAGGGACCTGCCCCAGATAAGTACCTTGAGTTGCAACGGAGCTGTTTCGTCTTCTGCCGGCCCAGCCATGTGCGTTCTCGGCCGGGTGAGTCGCAACTGCGCCGTTGCGTTCAGCTTATCCTTACCTGACCTCAAAAACCGTGCGATTATGGTGCGGCTCGTGGCCCCTGTCTCATTCTTTTCTGGCTTCTCCCGACGATCTTGCCTCTCGTCTCGGGTGGCATACCCTCTCTGCGCGCACAGAGTGCTGGACTCCTTCAGAGAGTGGGAACGAAAAGAGTCATCCTCATCCCAAGCTAAACTGCTCGTACGAGTACACCGAAGTCGGTGGTGGCCACAGAAGCGCATTGAGGCCCACTTGGCGACGCGGGTGTACGTCTCGTTCTTTGCTCGTAGACCCAGAATGATCCACGCACGAGGGCCCAAAGGAGCTGGCTCGCTGGAGAGGGGCTCGATGGATTCCGACCAGCGGCGCCCAGCAACGTCGAGAGGCGAGACCGAAGAAAGCTGCGCCTCCGGAGATGTGCAAGTCGCCGCGGACCAATAGCGCTGCCGATGTCGATAGCTTTTGCACCTTTTCGGCCTTTTTCCTTCAGTCTTTTTGGGTTTCTTTTTGGTTTTTTTTGTCCGCTTCGCCTGACAATTGGCGACTTTGCCTTACTTTTGTCCGCTGTTATGCTCTCCTTTGCTTCCGTCTTGCTGCTGTAGCCCGCTTTTCTTCACCCCATCTTCTCCACAGGGAGATCTCTCCTGCATTTTTGCGCTCTTCGAATTCCCTTCATATTTCGGTCATTCCCCCTCCTTCCGTCCTCAATTTTCGCTCCTCTTCCTTTTCTTTTCTCTTCCCTCTTCATTCACCCTTCGCACCAGCGATCTTATACCCATCTCCTCTCCCTGTCTTCTCTTCTCCCCCCCAACTCACATCACAATGGCTTCCCGTGGCTTCTCCCGGGCTCTGCGGAGCCCCCTGGCCCGCCAGGTCGTGGCCCCCGCTCAGCGCCGCACTTTTGTCGCTGCTGCTGGCCTCGTCCGCGCGAAGGCTGCCGTCTCGGCTGTCATGCCCGCCAAGATTGCCCAGCAGCAGGTTCGTGGTGTCAAGACCATTGACTTTGCCGGCTCTGAGGAGCAGGTGTGGGGTGAGTGACACAATCCGGCGATCCGGCTTATGAGTCCCTTTCCGGTGCATTTGGGAGGCATCGGAGGTACCTGGATGAGCAGGCGAGCCTTGCCAGTCGCATCTGGATGGATCGCGGGCTGGAACGAAACTTGACGACGTCGTGGCTAACCATTGTTCTTTTTTTCCCGTACAGAGCGTGAGGACTGGCCCAAGGAGAAGCTCCTGGTAAGTTTCACAGCCCTAACTAAGTGCCTTAGCTCAGGATGAGATCTCATCTTTGACACATACCCACCACACATCACACACATACTGTCCCACTTGGGATAAGCAAAAAAAGCACCACACCACAGCACGCCAACGCTGCAAAATACCACTACAGCAAACAACATTGGCTGACCCACAATTTTCTTTCTATAGGACTACTTCAAGGACGACACCTTTGCTCTGATCGGCTACGGTTCGCAGGGCCACGGCCAGGGCCTGAACCTCCGCGACAACGGCGTCAACGTCATCATCGGCGTGCGCAAGGATGGCAAGTCCTGGAAGGACGCCGTTCAGGACGGCTGGGTCCCGGGCAAGAACCTGTTCGAGGTCGACGAGGCCATCTCGCGCGGCAGCATCATCATGAACCTGCTGTCGGACGCCGCTCAGTCCGAGACCTGGCCCCACATCAAGCCCCAGCTGACCAAGGGCAAGACGCTGTACTTCTCGCACGGCTTCTCCCCCGTCTTCAAGGACCTGACCAAGGTCGACGTCCCAAGGACATTGATGTGATCCTGGTCGCCCCAAGGGCTCTGGCCGCACCGTGCGCTCGCTGTTCCGCGAGGGCCGCGGCAATCAACTCGTCGTCTCGCCGTCTACCAGGACGTGACCGGCAAGGCCGAGGAGAAGGCCCAGGCCATGGGTGTTGCCATTGGCTCGGGCTACCTGTTAACAAGACCACCTTTGAGAAGGAGGTCTACTCGGACCTGTACGGTGAGCCGCGGCTGCCTGATGGGCGGTATCCACGGCATGTTCCTTGCCCAGTACGAGGTTGCTGCGCGAGCGCGGCCACAGCCCGTCCGAGGCTTTAACGAGACCGTCGAGGAGGCCACCCAGAGCCTGTACCCCTGATCGGCGCCAACGGCATGGACTGGATGTACGAGGCCTGCTCGACCACCGCCCGCCGCGGTGCCATTGACTGGTCGCCCCGCTTCAAGGACGCCCTGAAGCCCGTCTTCAACCAGCTGTACGACTCTGTGCACGACGGCACCGAGACCCAGCGCTCGCTGGACTACAACAGCCAGAAGGACTACCGCGAGAGTACGAGGCTGAGATGGAGGAGATCCGCACCTGGAGATCTGGCGCGCCGGCAAGGCCGTCCGGTCGCTGCGCCCCGAGAACCAGAAGTAAGCAGTTTGCCTTTTCTGGGAAACCGAGGGAGTGGCTGTGCGAGTCGCCGCGCTGGACAGGAACAGTCCAATGGGATTTTGTCATCATTTTTAACGTTTTAATGTAACGGTTCTGAGCGGATGAAGCTGGGCTTTTAGGAATAGGAAAACATACCAAAGGAGACCAAGGAATGAAATCAAAAGTCAAAATCAAAAGTCAAGCAATCAATAAAAAGAACTGGAGGTTTGCATGTGAAGACAGTGAACGTGACGACAGACGTGGGAGCGCTTGCCTTTGGTAGCGTGACCTAGATGACTTGACAGCCAATCAGATTCAGGTGATACTGCTGTTGACCACGTTCGGTGCTTCGCTTCGACCTTCAGGGTCGGCCGCGCCTTTTCTCCGCTTTCGGCGATGTTGCCATGGCCCCTTATCTAGGACGATATACTTTGTAGCAATGGACCGATTTCCTGGTCAATAAAGCCAGCATGAGACCAGAAGCAACAAAGAACAGCGACCCTACCAACGGCGACTTGCACAATCTACACAATCGTCCTCAATCACCTCTTTCCGCCCCACCACCATGGCCGACCTGGCCACCTGCCCGCCGCTGACGCGCGCGTCTGTCATTGAGGCGCACAGCCTGATTCGCCCCTTTATCCACCGCACACCCGTCTGACGAACCGCACGATTGACGGCATTGCATCGACACCGCGCACGCCCGAGGAACTCGCGGGCTCGCCGTGGGAGGCAGCGCCGAGCCCCCGCCCAGCCCAAACTGCGCCTCTGGTTCAAGTGCGAAAGCTTGCAGCGCATCGGTGCCTTCAAGGCCCGTGGCGCGTTCCATGCCATTGAGCGGCTCAAGCGGGAGCCTGGGTGGGAGGCGGGCGGTGGGTTCACCAAGGGCGTGGTGACGCACAGCTCGGGCAACCATGCACAGGCGCTGGCACTGGCGGCGCACACGGCCGGCATGCCGGCCCACATTGTGATGCCCAGGATCTCGGCACCGCCCAAGGTGGCGGCCACGCGCGGTACGGAGCCAACATTGTGTTTAGCGGGTCGACGGCGGCGGAGCGGGAGGCGGTGGCAGCCGACGTGATGGAGAAAACGGGCGGCCGGATGGTGCCGCCGTACGACCACCCAGACATCATTTTGGGCAGGGCACAGCCGGTCTGGAGCTGCAGGAGCAGGTCGTGGAGGCACAGGCGCAAGCAGGGGCTGCAGGAGGTCCCACGGCTCTGCTGTACGCTGGCGCCACCGCCCCAGCGCCGTCGTCGGGCGGCCTGGACGCGATCGTGGCGCCCTGTGGTGGAGGTGGCCTGCTGGCAGGCACAGTCCTGTCGGCGCAGGGCACAGGCATCCGGGTGTTTGGCGCGGAGCCGTCGCTGGACGGTGCAGACGACTGCGCGCGGGGACTGGCCCAAGGCAAGCGCATCGAGGCGGTCAAGTCGTTGACCATGGCCGACGGGCTACGGACACCTGTGGCAAGCACAACTGGGCAGTGCTGACGGGCGACACGCCCGAGAGCCAGGGCAGGGGGTGCACGGTGTCTACACGGTGGACGAGGACCAGATCCGGGCGGCGCTGCGGCTGCTGCTGGAGCGGCTCAAGATGGTGGTGGAGCCAAGCGCGGCGGTCCCTCTGGCGGTGGTGCTGTACAATGAAGACTTTCGGCGGCGAGTCGAGGCCGAGGCGGGCCCGGACGGCTGGGATCTGGGCATCGTGCTGAGTGGCGGCAACGTGAGTCTCGAGAGCTTTGCCAAGCTGTTCCCTGAGGCGGCATAGGTTCTGAAGAGAGAGACAGGTCGAAGCAATAGAGCGGATAGAAACAGTCGTTCACAGTTGGGCCATGCGCTGACAGCCAGCAATCAGAACATGCTACATTACATGGCTCTGCGCAAGAACGGCGAACAAAACTACAATGCACTCCGCATCAAATCACGCCGCTTCGATGGAGGAACAGAGACTATGTACAAAAAGGGCAATAGATTAAAAAGACTGATGGACGGGACAGACATGACAGCCCCGGGGTCAGCTCGTCTAGGGCAGCTTGTTGAGCTGCTCGTCCATGCCCTTGCGCCACTTGGAGCCGTAACGGCGCAGCAAAAAGATGCAGCTGTTGCCAATGATCCAGGCCCAGCAGGGCAACCATGGTGCACAGCCAGCCGTAGCCCATGGCGCCGATGAGCGGCTGGGCGACAAATGGCACCCACGCACGAGAAGATGTTTCGCAGAAAGTTGTTGAGGGCGATGCCGCCAGAACTGCGGCGCGGCATAAACTCGGTCAGCATGGTGGTGACGGCGCCAAAGACGAGCATGCTGCCGAAGCCGAAGAAGAAGTTGGCAATGGAGGGGACGATCCAGTGGACGCCGTGCTGGGTGGTCCAGCCGAACCAGACGAGGGCGGCGGGGAAGATGGAGGCGGAAAGCCAGGCGTTTTCGCGCATTCGATCCTCGGGCAAGAAGACGAGGCGGCCCTGCTCGTCGTAGCGACCCGCCTTGCGGGCCTCGCGGGCCATGATGTTATCGATCCAGCGGCCGCCGACAAGAGAGGCCAAAATATAGCCCAAGCTACTGGGGATGTAGAGGAGACCGACAATGAGCTCGCTGAATTCGTAGGGCGGCTTGGCAAAGGCCGACTGGATGCTGACGTTGAGCACAAAGAGAGAGCCAAAGGTGACAGCACCGTAGACGACGGTCAACAGGATAGGCGGGAAGCGGAGATAGAGGAGGACGGAGAGCGGGTGCACAAAGGCCACCTTTAAAAAGGCGCCGGTGCGCTGCGTCTGCGCACGCACCGACTGTGTCGTGGTCATGCGGCTCAGCGCAGGAGCCACGACCACACCAGTCTCGGCGGCCTCGTCTTCTGCCTTGGTCGTGGCCGTCTCTTTCTTTTCCTTCTTTTCCTTTTTTTCCTTTTTTCCCTTTTTTCCTTCTTCTCCAGCTCGCGCGGCGGGCGGCGGTCCCGCGCCAGCGTCTCGGGCAGACAGAAAAAGAGCATCACAAACGTCATGCCGCCATAGATTGTCAAGAACCACATGGTGCTCTGCCATCCCACTTCTCGGCCAGGGCACCGCCGATGATGGGCGCAAACAGCGGCCCGTCAGCGGGCCCAGGTAAAAGATGCCCATGGCGCGGCCGCGCTCGCGGGGCTCCCAAATGTCAGCAAGTGTGCCGGCACCGACGGCCTGGACTGACGCCGAGGCGCCGCCGGCCAGAACACGCATGACAATGAGCATGCCGATGCTCTTGCTGATGGCGCTGAGGATGGAGAAGACGACAACAGACAAAACGAGATAATGTAGATGCTGCGGCGGCCTAGGGACTCGGAAAACGACGACCACCACAGGGGAAAGATGCCCATGGCCAGCATGTAGAGGGCGACGTTGAGGTTGGCAATGGTCTGGCTGGTGTGCAGGTCGACGGTGAGCGAGGCGAGGGCCGGGTACAGGATGGACGAGCCCAAGGGACCACCGGCGGCGGAGAGGGCCACAATCAGCGTAATGAGCCACTTGGTCTTGTCGCGGTACTCGTAAGGGTGCTCGATCTCGGGCAAGATGGCGAACTGGCCAAAGAGGCCGCGGCGCTTGGACCGGGAACAATGGTGGGCGTTCGAGAGACGGTGCGGGCGAGAGAGAGGGAGGCTGGCCGGTCGTGGCCTTGCTGGGACATTTGCATCTCGAGGGCCTGCAGACCAGCGCCGGGCTCGTTCGCCATGGGCGGGATTCCGTCATCTTCGGGCGGCTCGCGGTTGTCGTCGTCCGTGTTGTTGCGGCGGACGTCCTCTGCGTCTTCACCCGAAGACGAGTCCGAGTCATCGTGGCTGTCATGGCTGTCGAGTGCTCTTCTCTGCTCTTGGCCACACTGGATGTGCCTCGTGGCGCGGCCTCGGCGTCTGGTCGTGTGCCGCTGCTCTTCTTGTCGTAACCGTCCGAGGCGGGCCGCGGAGATGGCTCGCCGGCCTGTGTCGAATCTGCCAGATTTGCCGGCGACGGTGGAGAGAGCTCGGGGCTCAATCTGGGAGCCGTACCCGCGCCGGTGCTCGTGCCGGATGAAGCCGGTCGGCGGTATTATCGCCGCTGTCGGCCATTGTCGTGAGTGGTGGTGTTGTCGTGCGCGAGCAGTTGGTTATGATCTAGTCGCATTCGTCCTGGGTAAAGTATTGGCAGCGGTGCTGGACGGGCCGCTCGTACGACGTGTATACGGAAGCGCGTCAGATGAGGGCTGCACTACCGGTATTGGTCCTGCGATCGTGAGACAGGGTGCGCAGAGATGGATGTTGGCGATGCATTCGGTTCGTCAACAGGGGGTATCGAAGAACAAATGAAAACAATCCAGGCTCATCTGGTCGGCGGCGGGGATCCTGCAGGAGAAGGGCGAAGCGGACGACAGAAAAAAGTAAAAAAATCTCTGTCGACAGCACAAAGATAAAGAGTCACTTGGTCACAACCCTGAGAGGATAAGAGAGAGAGAAAAGGGCAGCTCAATGATACGCAGAACTGGGAACGCTGTCGTTGATATGTGGGAACAACAAGACGAAGGCACTACAGTACGGCCGACGAACTACGAAGAACGGAGCGCACCAACCCCTTTCCCACCCAGTCAAGGAAGCACGATAATACGAAGTACAGCCCGGACAAAGAACCAAAGCCAAGCCGGAGACACGCCTTAGCCGAGCTCCAGCGGCGCTGGTCACCCATGACAGGGGCGCTGGTTAGGGAGCTTCCGGGGACAAGCATCCCGTACCAGTGGAGGATGCTACAACAACACAACTTCGTAAAGAGTGACAGAGGGGGGGGGGTCGTCTGGAAAGACGGCACAGAAAGTTCCCTCTGTACGATGGGGAAGAGGTGGAAAGGGGGGGCTCAGGTGAGTCGAAGCCGAGGTCGCTCTGTCTGTAGCGAAATTTGTAAAACGCGTCGCAAAGCCGACAAGTACGAGTACGAGTACAAGTAAGAGTACTCGTACTCCAAAGCCGTCAAAGGCAAAACAGACGCAACATTTCTCATTCGATACGCGTTCTTCTAGGGCCGTAGATCTCTGCCCAGGGCCAGTTTTCACGAGCGGAAGGCGGCCGGACAAACGCCGGTGTCGCATTTGCGGGGCCTTTTTGTACATCTCCAGGTCCACTTTTTGCACCTTGCAGGCTCAAGATGCCTCGGCGATGCCGTCGCATTTTGGCGTCTGGTCACGACCTGATCTCTTGAACAAATCTGCACTTTTTTGGTGCTCGTCTTCGAGTGCAAGAGGACGTTCTACGAGGCTGATGAGAAGAGCAGCTGTGAGGTTGGCAGAGGTGCCAGCGTGACAAAAGGGCGGCGAATAAAGCCGACAATAAGCAGGAACCAGTCATCCGGATAATCGGCACGGCTTTCGTCCCGACCTTGCGATGCCCCCGCTTCGTTAGCAGCGTCTTCGCGCTCTGCTGTGTTGCTCTTAGCGGACCCTAGCAATCGGTCAGTGGCCAACTACGGGTACGAGTATTTCTTCAGAATGCACCAGTGACGTGACGGCTATTGGAGGGGCCTCACGTTGTCGAATACGAGTACTTCGTACGGACAACGTTTCGCCGCACGCCGTGTCCCTCTCCACGCTCTCCACGCCGAGACCCAGAAAAGCTTGGGAGTAGCACTGCCGACGAGATACACTGCTCAGTATTCACGACGTAGAGTTGGCGTTGAAGCATTTTGTGTGCTTGGGCAGGACCAGGCTTACAGTTCGAACTCTGTCGTCGCCGTTGACAGGCCACTCGAACGAACACCGATGGCAATCGCATTCTGTTCATCAGACCACGCACCGTGCGACATGGGCATGCCATGTGTACAAAGTATCTGATGCCGGTTGTGAGTGTGTCCTCTCTATATTGTAGCGTCGTCACCATGGAGCTTACCCCTGATTGCCGTCACCCCGATGCCGGCGTTCCATACGTCGTACTCGTACTGCCGAGTCTCCCCTTCTTAATGTACCTTCATTGCCACATCACTCCCCAGTGCTCTTCTGCAATGCACCGTTGGCAGCGTTTGGACTTGACGGGTGCAGTCAACCGGAAAAGCAGTAAAGCAGTAAAACTCACCGAGTCGTCTGTGAAGTAGGTTCTGACTGCAAGACAGCAGGATGGTTTGCGCCGTCAAGATGCTGTCCAGTGCCATGGAAAACGAGATAGGCTGCAGAGATGGAACGTGCCTTGCGACCAGCCCGAGGTCCAAAAGCGTACGCAAAAGGTAAAATGAAAGAAAAGAGTCTGTGCTTCCTCTGCATGGCTGACAATGGCGTCTGCAAGTTGTGCTCGATACCGTGCGCATCCACGGTTTCGACGTCATTCTGTGTACGTATCATGCGAAAATGTAGACTGTGTGGTGCGCCAGAGCTGAAGGCGATTCGCATAATCCTTTCACCCAAGACGCAAATCAAAGTCAATGCTTTCTTTCAAGACTCGAAAACGGGGGCGAGGCATGTGCTCTGGTTCCGTTCATCGTCAGCTTGAAATTCGGTTTGCGAGGAAGAGAGCATTTGATCGGTCTGGCTCTCCGATCCTGCGCCAACCTTGATTTTGTGGGCGTCGCAGTCCGCCTAGAGTAGGCGGTCAGCACCAATTGGCAACCGCCGCACCAATGCCGCGCCTTGTCGATGAATTTTCTGCCGGCTACGACAGCTGTGACTGTTCATCCCACTATTATATGGACCTCGCGGGACGGCAATTGACGACGAGCTTCCTCCTCTGATCCATTGGATCCATTGGCACGTACAGAGCTACACTCTCGACCTTTTCCCTCCCCCGAGCGTCTACACATACAGGCAACTGCACACACGCACACACGCACACACAGACAACATGTCCCTGACAGACGCAGCGCCGGCCGAGGCCGCTCGCGCCGCCAAGGCCGCATCCCACATCCTGGCCACCCTCCTCGGCCGATGAGCGCAACGACGCCCTGCTTGCCATGCACGACTCCCTCGCCGCCAACCGCGATGCCATCCTGGCCGCCAACGCCGAGGACCTGGCTCTGGCCCAGCGCGAGGCCGCCGAGGGCCGCCTCAACCCGTCGCTCGTCTCGCGCCTCGATCTCGGCCGCAAGGGCAAGTGGGAGGACATGCTGCAGGGCATTTTGGATGTGCGCGGCCTGCCCGACCCCGTCGGCCGCGTCACGCTGCGCACCCGTCTCGACGACGGCCTGACGCTCGAGCGTGTCACCTGCCCAATTGGCGTGCTGCTCGTCATCTTCGAGGCCCGCCCCGAGGTGCTGGCCAACATTGCCGCGCTGGCCGTCAAGTCGGGCAACGCGGCGCTGCTCAAGGGCGGCAAGGAGTCGACACAGACCATGCTGGCCATGGCCACCGCCCTGGCCGAATCGCTCCAGGCCACGTCGCAGGTGCCGCCGGCCGCCGTCCAGCTCGTCACCCGCCGCGACGTCGTCCAGGAGCTGCTGGCCCTCGACCGCGACATTGACCTGGTCGTCCCGCGCGGCTCCAACGAACTGGTGCGCTCCATCAAGGCCGGCACCCGCATCCCCGTGCTGGGCCACGCCGACGGCCTGTGCAGCACCTTTCTCGACGAGGGCGTTCACGATGCTGCCCAGGCCGCCTCGCTGCTGCTCGACGCCAAGACGGGCTACCCGGCCGCCTGCAACAGCCTCGAGACCCTGCTCGTGCACGAGGCAGCCCTGGCGGCGCCGGCATTCGCGACGGCCGCCCAGACACTCCTGCATGCCGGCGTGACGCTGCGCTGCGACGCCGCCACCAAGGCCGCTCTGCTGTCTGCACTAAAGGCAGAAGAAGAGGCCACGCTGGCCAAGCTGGTCGACGCTGTCGACGACGACTTTGACACCGAGTTCTTGTCGCTGGACCTGGCCGTCAAGGCGGTGCCTTCGCTGGATGCGGCCATTGCGCACATTAACGCGCACGGATCGCACCACACCGACGCCATCCTGACCCCTCCGAAGCCCATGCCGAGAAGTTCATGGCCGCTGTGGACTCGGCGGGCGTCTACTGGAACGCGTCGACGCGGTTTGCCGACGCATGCGGTACGGCTTCGGCACCGAGGTGGGCATCAGCACAACAAGATCCACTCGCGGGGCCCTGTCGGTCTGGAGGGCTTGACCATTTACAAGTACAAGCTGCGGGGGTCTGGGCAGGCGGCGGGCCAGTACGGCGATGGCAAGAAGCAGTACAAGCACGAGTCGCTGTCGCTGGACGACTAGGTGAAGATCAAGGACAACGGACGGAGGTGACGGCGCAGGTTCCGGGAATCAGTAAGAAGAAAGCGATATATCCAACATTAACTAGCGGCATCATTTGGATCATTTGGCAGCATGGCTCTTTGTAGCAAAGAGAACGGACGCAGGAAAGTCAAATCAAAGGGTTTTACATGCTCTCAAAAGTGTCATTGAACTAGTAATTATACAAACGGAGGAGAGAGAGACGATGCGAGTGCTCGCCCCCGCCGTCTCCTACGCTCGCGCGATGAGTTGGGATTAAACATTGTCCTTTCATGGGATTGGGGAAGGACCGGACCGTTGCTGGCCTCATCCCCAAGCATGCATCTCTTTTCTTGTACTTTCTCAAGCATAACGTCATGTCATCATATATACAGTAGGGTGGGAGGGTGCGTGTAAAAAGAACAGGGAAGAAGAGAAGAGGAGAGGGTCAAAAAGGGGCAAAGGAGAGATAACGGAACAGGGGAAATAAAAGCAACACCAAATGTCCTGAACCCAAAGATAGAAACCAAGTGAAACCGGGAATAAAAGCACAAGTCCAAAGAGAGAGGCATAGAAAGGAAAAGATACTGAGAGACAACAGAGGGCCACTTTACTCCCGTCCGCGGTTGCCCATCTTCTCAATCGAGCTCATCAGGCCACTGCGACTGCCCAGGCCGCTGGGTGGCCGCGGCAGGCTACCGGCTGAACCGCTCATCTTCCTATCATGACCGATGCGGCCGATACGGCTGGCACACCACCCGTCGACATGGTGGAGCTGCTGGGCGGCTTGAGACCGGACACACGGGCACCGGTGCCGTGCATGCTCATGGGGCGCGCACGTGCGGGGTGGTGGCCGTCGAGGCGGCGTTTGACGAGCCGCCGTCCGGGGCCATGCTGTTGCGGTGGCCGGTGCTGCTCGGCGGCCGGCTGATACCCGACACAGATGTGCGGTTGGCAGGGGCAGGCGTCTTGGGCTTGCGCGGTGACATCGACTGGCCATAGCCCGAGCTGGCGATGGCCGGCTGGCGTCTAACGGTAGCCGGCGTGGCTGCCACCGACGGTGCAGGCGGTGCGGCCGACGACGAGGCAATAAAGCTCTGCTGCATGGACATCATCTCCTCGGCCAGGCTCACGAGCTCGCCCTTCTCAACACGCTCCTGCTCGAGCAGTGTCCGCAGCTCGGCATTGTCGGCCTTGACAGACCGCAGGGTGGCCTCGAGCTTGTTCACCTCGGCGCCCATCTCCTTGATCTGAGCGGCGTCGCGCGCCTCGCGCTCACGGCGCTCTTCCTCGGCGCGGCGCTCCTCTTCGCCGGGCACCGCCTTATGCAACGTGGCGTCACGGCCGATGCGCAGCTTGTCGTTCTCCTGGGCCAGCGCCTCGGCGACAGTCTCGAGCTCGTGCACCCGCTTCTCCCAGCGCGCCTCGTAGCTCTTCTTGAGCGCCGCCACCTTGGTCTCGTGCTTGGCCTTGTAGGCCATGTGCAGCTCGCGCGCGACGCGCTCGACTGCAATCTCCACCTCACGCTGCACCGTGCCCGAGCCCGGCGCCGAAGACGTAGAGCCACCGGGGCTGCCAGTCGCCCGCCCGCGCGCATCGCAGCCATCTTGGTTTCGGCCTCCTGAGCCATCATCTCGGCAGCTTCGCGTCGCTTTTCGGACTCGTCGAGCTTGGCTTCGAGCTCATCACGGTCGCGGTGACTCATGACAATCTCGCCCTTGACCTTGCGCAGAACCTCTTCCATTTCGCGGCCACGACGCTCCCATTGATCCTTCTCCTCAGACAGCAGGTCACGCGTGCCACGCTCCTCGCGCAGCTGCTCCATACACTCGCCAACGCGCTTCTCGGCGTCGCCCACGGCCGTCTTGAGGGCCAGCACCTCGGCCTCCTTGCCACTAAGGGTCGCCTTGAGACTGCTAATCTCGGACAAGA
Organism: Sporothrix phasma; assembly: GCA_016097075.2. NCBI lineage: Eukaryota > Fungi > Ascomycota > Sordariomycetes > Ophiostomatales > Ophiostomataceae > Sporothrix > Sporothrix phasma. Next base: position 666,630 of record JADMNG010000004.1, on the reverse strand, counting down.
AGTTGGACTTGAGGCTCTCCAGCTCGCGCGGCGTGACCGTCGGATGCTGCGCGGGTCGGTAGGGCGGTATCTCAAAGTCAAGTAGGTTGACGAGGCTCTTGCGCTGCGGCGTCGCCGCCGTTGCGTTGGCATAGCCGTTGGCGCCGTTCGCAGACAGCTGCGGACCAAAGCGGTCCTTGGATGGCGAAAGCTGCGCATTGTGTGCCATGCGGAGCTGCTCGGTAAAGTCCATAAGGAGGCTCGCGGTGTTGCCAGGCTCGTAGTGCCCGTTGCGGCTCGGAGTACGACCGTGGTTGGCGGTGCCGTTGGCAGTGCCGTTCGTGCGTGATGTGCGCGCAACAGAGGCGGCCGGCCCGCTCGGGCCAGACATGGACCCAGACCTCGACCGCGCGGCCGTGTGGTGGCCGAAACCGTTGTGCGGCGGTGGCCTGTTGGGGCTGTTGCTTCCGTGGGTGCTGTTGCCGCGACCGAGGCGAGAGAGCATCGCCGAGTTGGGGACGGCCGAGAACGTGCTGAATGTGCTGGCCATGGTGTCATCCATGCCTGGCGCACCCTCTTCGGGCGGAGCTGGCGAGTTGCGCGGGCTGCTGGTGTTGGCAAAGCTCGCCCGCCGTCCGAACAGTGGGTGCGATGGGTGGTACTTTTGTGAGTTCCGTCCTCGCCGTACCCGCTGCCGTGGTAGCTACCAGCTGCATCGTCCTCAATGACGCTCGTCTCGTCCTCAAAGATCTCGATAGCCTGCTTGAGGCCCTCGTTCAGCTGGATGGCCTCGTCGAGGCTCATCTGGCGGCCATGCAGCGGCTTCTGCTGCTTTTGGATGCTGACAAACATGGCCTGGCCCGGCTGCGAAGGCGAGCCCGGCACCTGCTGCTGCTGGCTCAGCTCCTGGTACAGCTGCGGGCCGACGGGCTGTTGAGCGTGCTGGACAGGCTGGACAGGCAGCTGCATAGGCGATCTGGGACCGGCGGGCGAGGCAGTGCCCGACGAGGCGACTGATCCAACCGACACGGCAGCCGAGGCGACAGGAGGCACACTGATCTTGACAGGGAACCGCTTATCAGGACCGGTGAACTTGCGCGGCGTGCGACCCAGGGGCAGCGCGGGCGGCAGCATCTGGTTCGAAGACGACGACATTCTACGCGAGGACGGCGGATAGCTCGGGGCGGCGAGGAGGCGGCCGAGGAGGCCTGGTCGTCGGCGGTGTCGCGACGGCTTTCGGTACCACTGTCAGGCGAGGCAGGGCTGCCCATAGTCGCCGTGCTGGTGCAGACGACGAGGGAGGGCCACCACCGACACGGCCCTGAAGGATTTTGAGCGGCGACAGCTCGCTGCCCGACAGGATACGCGACCCAGGCCGACCTTGCCGCCCTGTCACGGTGGGCGGCGGTGCTGTGTTTGTGATGACGGGCGGCGGCATGGGCTTCGCGTTGCGTGAATGCTGCTGTGACTGTGCTCGTGCTGGGGATCGCATGCGGCGACACGTTCTCTTGGCTGCTGCTGTTGTGGCGGTCGTCGTCGTGTGAGGGAACCGTGTGGATGACCGAGTTCATGAACGGCGAGCTGCTCGCCGACGTGTCCATGGTAGCCATATCGTCGACCACGTCTTGGCCGGGGAGGGAAAGACAAAGGAAGGGAGGTGGGTGGACGACGCGGTTGTTGTCTCGTTGGTGAGAAGGTGCGTTGTGGTCACGGAGGAGACGCGAACGACGTCGTAGTTGTCGAAGGCGGGTGTTGGCTGGCTAGGAATGTTGATGTTGTTGAGCGTCGCGTGCGGGAGAGGCGACAATGGCGAGGCCATGAGAGATGGAGAGCTGAGATTAAGATGGCCAAAGGGCGGAGAGGTGCAAAAACGGGACACTGGTCAATGGCTGTCTCGCTTTTTGGATCGTCGGGTGTTTCTGTGTATCGTGTTTCTTTCCAAGATTCTATCCGCTTTTTGGCGCCTCGCCAAGCAGCAATAGGCACAATCGGTTGAGCAGCGCAAATCGCAAATCGCAAAACGCGACTCGTGAAGAGATCCTAATGAGAATCGAAGCTGAACACGCTGGACAGAGCAAGCGACGATGCGCAAGAAAGGGCTCTGTAAACGAAGGGTGGGGAGGGAGGGGACGCGCAGAAAAAGAAATAGCTGCACAGTACAAGTCAATAGAGCGAAAAGAAGGCAGAGAGGAGGGCGGTGGGAGGCGAAGAAGACAGACACACTGGGGGAGACGAAGAAGTGTGTCGGAAAAAGCAACAAAAGGCGGTGATGCGGTGAAGATGCATTGCATGAGGGACGGCCTGGCCTGGCCTGGTCGATAGCACCTGCGTGACACCCGCAAGACCGACCGCAACGGACAGACGCAAAAGTCTGGCGCAGTGTTATTGCGCGAGGGTCAAGCGTGCCCCACATTGCCCCAGTAGCCGCTCGCGGCCAATGGGAAGCCGCAGGCCGCGTTTCGTGCTAGTCCAAAGAGGCTGGGTTGCTAGGGTAACAGTGGGGATATGCTATCACGTGATGTGTTTACCCTGGCGCTTGGGCGGGTGCCCCCGTTTGACGCCAACTGTAGCGCTCTTCTGGGGCGTTCTCGTGGCTGTTTGGCGCTGATGTTGCTGATAATCAGGGGTAAATAGGGCAAATGGAGGCGTGATGAAAGAAGCGAGAAGAGACGCCTGTCAAGTCGTCAACGTCTGCCATCTCTTCATCCCATTTCATCGACGTCGCAACGAAACGCCACGGCCCTCTCGGTACGCCCCCTGCCTGCGCATAGCAAATGGCTCATAGCTGGGCACGGGCAACAATACGTCGAATGCCGTGCCTCATTCCTGCCCGACACAAAGCCACAACAGTCAGGCAAAAATGAGGAAAGAGATACGATACAAAGAAAGAAGACACAGAGAAAGGTGGCCTCAGCAAGTCCACCGCCGCATCTCAGCAGCACCATGCCAGCTTCATGCACACCCAGACTTGCACGGACGCGCACGTTCCTGCCGGCCAATAAAGAGGCGCGTCACAGATGACAAAGGCTGGCTAGCCAGTAACTGAATGCTTCGCGACTGTCTCTTGAGAGCACAGTTCTGGTCTGTCAGTCAAGACAGAGACAGCACGGTGATGGCCACCCTTGTTTGTGGTTTTGCGAGCTGAAGCCTCGCACTAGGCGAGACGTGTCGGAATGCCTTGCACGCGTTGCATTTCTTGCTTCGCCGTGTGTCCGCCTAGGCTCGATACCAGTCAAGACACTCTTAGTCGCGTGCCGAATCTTGTCTAAGAATAGGCCGCCAATGGCGCCATGCTCGAAAGCACTATACTAAAGTGCTCTGTACGCCAAGGTCCTTGTAGCCATGATGTGAGTGAGCAATACTGTGCATGATGCCACGAACAACACCCGACACCGCTCAGGATGGACGGCCGATATCTGGTAAGCTGCAACAACCAGCTTGGAAGCACCACGCTCTTAGAAGTGGCTTTTCCGGACGAACCTGTGCTCGGTCGCATATTTAGGCCTTTATGAGAGGTCTCATTCCCTCATTTAGCCTTGACATGGCTCGGCACACGAATTCTTATTGAGATACTTGGTCGGCAGAGCTGGTATGAGAACGCACTCACCAGCTCACATGTATGATAAACAGACATGCAATGTACTCCGCGTGGGGACTCTGCAAGAAGTTTACTTCTGGGCCGACGCAGTGCGGAATTCAAGTGCCATTTGATCTCATCCGCAATGCTAGATGGCCCAGACGGCACATGGCATACGGCGTCGGCTTGAAGACAGGACATATCGTACTGACGCTATGACGCAAAGTCTGCACACTGGGCCTTGTCCGTCGAACCACACAACGCTCGTACACTCGAGTTCCCCGGTTACAAAGCGCTGTATGCACACCGCTATACGAAGCTTCTCTACAGCGTCCCACACGGCACAAGGGAACAAAGATGTAGCAATCACTTTTTGGTCTTGTAAATATGAATAAAGGTCGTTAGGGTCATTAAGAAACAGAAAAGGACAGACAGATAAGGAGAAGATCGAGTCAGCACGACGTGACCTGTGGCACAGACAGAATCGTAAAAAAAGGGAACATATGGTGAGAACATGGACAAGAGGGGAAACACCCAAGCGGGAACAACGACAGAGAACAAGCAGGACTCTAGCAAGCCAGAACCTAGACGGTGCATAAAAGACCTCTCCCGACCACCTCTGGTGGTAATGAGGAAAAAGAAGGCCGGTCAAAGGCATCGCACCGGGTGAAGGAGGACTTGTGCGTGCTTGGTTCTTGGCTTTGCAGTCCAACAACTCGTGGCATTTTCGTTCCGTGTCTGCCGTAAGAAAAACAAAGCCCGGTTTACATCACAGGCTGGCAAACGTGTGCGCGCTCGTAGTGTTTCCCAAAACTCTTATCCACAAACCCAAAAAGACGTTCTCCCATGTCCCATAAAACCGTTCATCTGGCCACGTAAAAATGATGAGAAGCATAGCAAAAACAGAATGAAACAAAGTAGGAGAGTGAAGAGAGGAAAATAAATCCAAAAGGACGAAGCAGAAATAGAAGAGAAAAAATCTTTAAAAATTAAATCCTTCCATGCGGTGGGGGGGCGTTAGGTCATCAGGCATTTACACCATTTCAGGCATTTAAAAGGCACAGAAAAAAAAAGAGATGTTGTGTCGACGTCGGTTTCGAGTTCGTAGGAAGGAGAGGTGTTCTCTCGATGCAAGCGTTCCGCAAAGGACGAGCAAAATCCGAGGAAGAGCATGGCGGCAGGCGGTCGATGAAAGGCGACAGAGAAAGAAGAAAAGAAAACAGGAATAGCAGGCTTGCTTTTAAAGGAGTGGTCGTTTGTTCTCGTAAGGAGATGGTTCCAGTGTCGTCGGTGTGGGTCCCGTGTTATCGTATAAGAAGTTGGTTCAAAAAAAGTCGTGAAAAATGCGTGTAGATGATCGCTTTTCGTCCAGGGTGTCTTCTTGGGGTCATTCATCACTAAAAAGCATTCCCCGAAATTCGGCTGTTCGTGGAAGACTCCGAATGTCCGGGGCGAGAAAGAAAAGGTAGAAAGAAGAAAGAAGAAAGAAAGAAAAAGGGCAACGTCGCAAAAGGCGTCATGGAAACAGAAATCGAAATCAAGTTGTCGAGGCTCGTCACAGCGTATCCGCTCATCTGTGTCTCGGGTACCGACAGGCGGCGCGGCACGGCTCATGGCCGATGCGTCGTACACGGCCGAGGCATCGACGAGTCCAGCAGCGTCTTGCGGCGCTTCATGTCCAGAGATGCCCGATCGTCATCGTCGTCACGGCCGCGCTTCACGCCAGTCGATGTGCCGTTCAGAGCCGGGGTGGCGTAGCCATTGGGTAGAGTACCGGGCAGGTCGGCCGGGCCAGCGTAAACATCCTGGGCCGTGGCGCCGTTCGCGTTTCCACGATCACTCGTCACGACATTGTACAGGTTGCTCGACGCCTGGGTTGCCGCCGTGTTGGCCCCGTGCGAGGCGGCGTGCTGTAGCCCTGCTGGCGTAGTACGCTTGGGAGGCGGCACTGCGTGGGTTGAGCGGCCAGAGGTGGCCTGGTGGTTGGCGGCAGCAGCGGCTGCCACGTCCGGAGACATGTGGCTGTGCTCGCTCGACAGGGTGCCCACGTGGGGCGCGCCGTAGTTGTACTGGCCGCGGCCGGCATCGTACGTGCTGCTGTCGTGCGTGTACTCCGTCTCGTGCTCGTGCTCATGCTCGTCATCGGGAACACCGTTATGGGACACACCGTCTCCGGCGTGGCCGTTGTGAGCGTGCAGAAGGCCGTTGCTTTGCTGCTTGCTGTCAACAACAGGCTCATTGCCCGAGGGGCCGGCAATCGACGAGCGGTTGGTCGTCGGTGCAGACATCTCGGCCTTGACGTAGCCGCCCGCGGCAGCGGCGGAGGCGGCAGCTGCAACGTTGTGGCCGTACATGTTGTTGCGGTCGTGGGGGCTGCCGTTGGGAGCGCTGCCCGGGTAAGCCTGGCTCTGCTGCTGCTGCTGCTGGCTGTGGTGCGACGTGTGCTGCTGCGACGGGGTCTGCTGCGTAGCCGGGGCGGACGCCTGGTGGTACATGGAGCGCGAGGTATCGTACGCCTGGGTCGTCGGGGGGTACTGCTGCATAGCCTGCATGGGCGGGCCCGGAGGAGTAGTGGCAGGCGTGGCAGGCATGGAGCGGGCGTTGCTGAGGCTGGTATCGATCGACATTGGGTTGGCACCATGCGCGCCATTGACGCCCTGCTGCGTCCACGAGAATGGCTCCGATGCGCCCACGCCACCGCCCATCACGCTGGAGGCACTGGTCGGCGGCGTGGGGAAGGTGTGGGCACGGTCGAGTGGCGGGCGGCGTAGGCGTCGCCATGTTAGCATGCGACGGCAATGTCTGCTGCGGGCCAGGAAGGGCCATGCTCGAGTGGTGCTGCAGGGATGGCAGACCAGGGGCGCCCGGCTGACCGTTGCGCATCTGGCCCTGCTCCTGTTTCCGGCGTTCGGCAGCGGCCATGACCTGGCTCGTGCGCGTCTGGTTGGCGGGATGGTACAGCAGGGCAGCAATGTTGTGCACGAACAGAGGGAACAGCAGTTCCGTAATCTTCTCCTTGTTGGCAAAGTCCAGCGCACGCTCAAAGGGGATCCTGGCGCTGTTAGACGGGGTCTGACAAGAAGGAGATTGAAAGTGGGAACAAGAGATGACGCAAGGTTCATGGACAAAACGTACCAAACTCCCTTTAGGTGCATGGGCCAATCTTGACAACGTGGCGGACCTTTTCGCTCTTCAGAATACCATCGCGGCGACCGCGCGTCATGCCGGCAACGTTTAGCAGTTTGGTGCCGTTGATCATGTGGTTGTCTTGTGGGGGTTAGCGAGATGAACGAAGATCGGGACGCTCCCGAATACAAAAGAGGGCTCACCTTCTCTCCGGGCAACGCAAATGCCGCGAGCCTCAACCTGGAAGCAGAGACTGCCCTCGTCCTCCCAGAGCGTAGCAGTGACACGGGGCTTCATGCCGGCCGGGGCCAACTGGCCAGTCAGGTCAAATCCCTGGAAGCCGCCCTGCATGCCCTGTTGTGAGGCAACGCCAGGAAGCGGGAGCACATGCGGGTTAGCAGCCATGGGTTGGCCACGGGGGCAGCAGTCGGCGGCGACGTCAGGCCATTGGTGTAGCCGTACTGGCCGTAGGGCGACGGGTTCGGGTACTGGGCAGGGCCGGGCTGCAGGAGCGGCGGCTGCTGGTGCGCATACTGGGCAATGGCACTGGAAGTACCCGGCGGCGGTTGGCCTGGCTGCCCTGCATGTGCGGCTGCTGATAGTACATTTCGGCGGCTCCTTGGTTCATGGCGGTGTGCTGATACTGGTCGTACCCGTAGCTAGACGAATGGACGAGAGGCGTGTGGAGGCCGCCGGGCAGCGACGAAGAGGGCACCGGGGAAGGACGGTGGCAGGCGGCGCGTCTTGGGCCGTGCGAAGAGGCAACCGAGGTATACGGCGACTGGGAGTCGGCGCTGGAACTCGTAGACGACCCGATAGAGCCAACCCGGGGGAAATGGTTCCCGACGAGTAGGTCTGCTGGGCAGAGGGAGGATATGGCAACGACGGCAGTCGCTCGTTCATGTACGAAGGGCGCTGAGCAACAGCGTGAGGGTGGTATGACGGAAGTGTCAAAGGGCCCGGGTCTGCGCTTGCGAAATCGACGGGAGATCCAGCGTTGGAATCGAGAATCAACTCTAAAAGAGCTGATGATGCAGGAAGAAACGGGGGCAAGAGGGAAAGCGAGGAGCAAGGCTGAAGTCTCAGAAACTACATGCAATGCACACAAGACGAAAATAGACAGGATCGCTCAAACGCAAGCAAGACAACAAAACAGTCGCTGATGCTGGATGTCGAAAGTCGATGGAGGGTTGCAAGAGCCCAGTTAAACAATCAGTATCGAAAGCGGCTGGGAGGTGATGGTCAGGTCGTCGTTGTCGTCGTAGAGATGTCGTTTCGTATCATAACAGGGAATCTTGAACGGAACGCAAAGACAAAAACCGCAAAACTGACACTGCGACGTCGAGTAGTCGGTATGTTTCTGATCCTTTCTTTCGAGATAAATCGCACCTCAAAATGGGAGACTCGTTTCTTTCCGTTCGCGGGAAGAAGTTGCGTGTTGCGGTTTCTATCTTCCTCACGTTTGTCTCGCGTCTCACACAGTGGTGTCGGAATGGGTAGGGCTAAAATTGAGTTGCCTCTTAAGCCGTACAGCTCATCTACTCTGTGTCGAGGTCATGAATTAGAACCGAGACGAGCAAACGAAGAAGCGAGCAGAGCTGAGCGGTGGCGAAGAAAACAATGGATGTTGGTGCCGTATAGTTTGCTTGAGGAGGAGGAGGACTGCGACGTTCAATCCGAAGCGGCGATGAAGAGAAACAAGACAGGACAGGACGACCGCGTTGAGAAAGAATGAAGGAGTGAGAGGGGAGGCAAGAAGAACAGTCGTGAGGAGAGAATAAGAGGGAGCAGAGTAAGACAAGAAAAATCGCAAATCGCAACAGCAGACCTAGAAAAGGTGGCGGACAGGGTATAAACGCAAAGCAAGGAGACAAACCTACCTTCTGGATCTCAACCTCGTTGAGTTGGTCGGGAAGACGAATAGAAGAGAGAAAGGTCGGTGACGGGCGTTCGACGGTAGAGGAAGGAATGCGTTATGAGATCTTGAAAAGGAAGAAGAAGGAGGAGAGAGAAGGAGGGAGAGAAAAGGAGGAGGAGGAAAGGGAAATGGAAAAGGAAGAAGCCCGAGAAAGGTATTGGCGGAGCGAGGGGGAGGGGGAAGAGAAAAAAGAAGAGATGGATGGCTTTACAAGAAAAGAGGACGGCGGCGAGACGAGGAGGAGGGAGGCAGGTAAAAGAAAGTTTAAGTGGAGGAGGAGTGGAGGAGAGTGGAGGATGGGCCCTGGTCTGTGTGGTTGAGGTCGTGTAGAGGGCGGCGGTGGTTGTAAAGTACGGGCGATCAGAGGGAGCAAGACAAGAGACCATGCCCACCCGGTCTGCCGCCAAGTCTAGTATATGGAGCAAGGTATCGCTGTGTCGTCCACAGGGAAAGCGTGTGCTCCGTGCTCCGTACAACAGACAACAGTCTCTGTACAAAAATCCGTACTCTTGTCCAGATGCACAACCATGGACGGAGGCACAGCGCGGTTGAGTCGGCGAGGGTGTACTCCAGATTCGAGAAGACGAGCATGAGAGCAGCAGGGCGTTGGCAAACGACTTGAATTTTTGCACTGGCGGACGCAGGACAGGAAGAAGAAGGGGGACTGAATGGACAGAATTGACAGAATCGACGAGGGAATGAAAACCGCTTGAGATACACGCACACGTTTGTCAAAGGAGAGGCCGAGAAACGGGCAGTGTGCAAGCTGTGTGTGTATTGATTCTCCCGTATTGCTCTGGTCTGCCGCCGCTTCCACGCAAGCGCTGTTTGAAGTGCTTTTCTACTGCTTCTGTGTATTAGTGCAACCGCGAGTCGTCGTATGAAACTCAACCGCCAACATGCAAGCGCTCATGGATCAGAAATAAAGTGCTGCATCTACTCCGTATATCCTGCTATCGGCATTCGTGTCCTTCTGTACGAAGTAGATGCCATTGCTGTCCGTTTGGCCAACCTTTGTTGCCATGTTCAGGCCACGGCAAGATCAAGCTTGAGTGCCTTCATGTCAATGCACGCATTAGCAGCAGTTTCGCTCGCAGTGAGCTCGTCTGCCGGTACCAGCAAGACTCCGTTGATCTGGGCTCTCTGCTTGCTCTGTTTGCCCTGTGCCAGAGCTGCTGGCCACCTGCAAAAGAGGAGAAAGGATGGCTTGGTGGGAGGGTGGAAGCACGGGGCAGCGGCGCTAGGGGCAGCATCCAGGATGCATGTCCAGGTCTCGACGGATTCTGGCAGGCGGCGTTGTCCAATACGGAGGTGGCCAGGTGGCGAACACCCAGATAGCCCTGTTGCTGAGCGGCGAGTGGAGGAGTGGAAGGGTGCGCCGGGCCTCTCAGCGGCCTGGCCGTGGACAATAATACTTCGTACGAAGGACAAGGCGGACAAAAGAGCTCTAGGCCGCAGCTACTATCTCGAACAGGGCTTGAACAGTGTCGTCTTGTGAGGCCTTGCGTGGGAAAAGTGCCTTTGCTGTACGAAGCAGATAGGCTGACAGGGGCTGTTGAGGAGGGAGGCTGGGGCTGGGGAAGCAGATGGAGTCACTCTGTATCTGTTTAGTCCGTTTCGATACCTGGATATTGCACCACAACGAAGAAGCGGTGGACGGGTACATAGTAGGCGGGTAGGAGAGCAAAAGACCGCGATTGGGGCGATGAGAGGATAGGACGGAGGGGGGAGAAGAGGACCGCCATGGTAGGGGAGCAGGGTCAGTGGATGGGGAGCAAGGGTATGACCCTGGTCCTTGCAGGGGGAGGGGTGTGGGTGGGTGGAAGAGGGGAGAAAGGCGGGCCAGTGAGCAGCTGTCGGTGGTGGCAGAGATAGAGACATGGAGGGGGACAAGAGGAGACGAGGAGGTTGGGCCAGCTTTTGGGTGTGTGTCTCCGTGAGAGTGTGCGTGGGCAAGGAAAGCCGTGTGTGCGAGTATTCGTGTTCTGTACTCTGTTGCGCCTCTGTATCACTCCGTGCTCTATCTGTTTCTACAAAGCACAAAGTACGCCTTCCCGTGGGATGTTGTCTGGCTTGCTGAGCTGTTCTGTGAGGGTCGTTGCGGGCATGTGACGGGCAAAGTCGCACCGAAAGAAAGCCGGCACGGAAAGGTCAAGGAAAGGTATGAAAGCAACGCTCCAGAGTCTGCGTTCAGACTGGCTTGCCTGGCTTGCCTGGCTTGCCTGGCTTGCCAGAGAGCTACAATCCCAAAGACAACAAAAAAGAGTCGGCGGTAAAAAGGGATGCCCGAACTGGCTAGCCCGGGTCAAGAAGAGACGGCGAGAGCGGCGAACGACGGCGTGGCCAGCGTGGACTCGTTTTTGTGGGTTCCGTGTTTTTTCCTCGTCCTGGGTGCGCCGTTCCGAACGATGGGCGGGTGAGGAGGGGTCGATAGGGAAACGCGAGGCGGAGGGAGGCGGAGGGAGGCGGCGGATGGCGGACAAGACGAGGCCAGAAGCAGAGACGGAAAGGAAGAGGCCAGAAAGTCGAGATTGAAGATATTCACCTGCCTTCTTCTGTCGCCGTAACAAGAACGGGGCGCCTACTACGATAGCCTTACACTACCAAAAGTCCTTTAGTCCCTCTCAACCGATGCCACGACATACTTCATACTCCGCAATACTCTGTAAAATACAACTCACCCAAAGCTACCAGCCAGATCCTAGCTTAGCTCACCACCCACGATGCATTTGCCTGTCCTGTTGCACATCCGGGCATGCCTAATCCAGTGCGTATTTTGCGCGCACTAAAGGCACTCTGGGCTCTGTCTGGCATCTGATAGCACGCCGGTTGTCGGCGCAGACGAATCTGACTACTTCGTACGAGTACGAAGTACGAGTACGTATTCATGTATCTTACTACAAAGTCGACCGCGAAAACTGGGGGTTGGGTCCGGCCAACAACCGCCAACACACGAAATCGGGTCCCCTGCCGAAAAAGAAGGACAAGCCATTCAGACCAGCCTGCGTTCTGGTCCTTTTCCATTGCGCCGTTTCGCTCGCCTCTTTCATGTGCGACGGCGTGTGCGTGGATTGTCTGTGCCAACACACCAAGACGCCGGCAGCAGACCCTTTTCCAGTCTACCCACTCCTACTCTTTCTGCTCTGTCTGCTCTGTCTGCTCTGCCTGCTGCCTGTCTGCTCTGTCTGCCCGTCTGCTCTGTCTGCTTTCTAGATGCTTATATTGTGTATTCTAGTACGATGGCGGAAGGATTAGGCAACATGAAAAGGTACGGCCAGATTGGCGGCAATGACAAGCGATTGTAAAGGAAAACTGACGAGGCGGCCAAGCCACCCCGTCCCGATCACCGAGGTCGTTGGGCGTCGTCGTGAGAGGCTGACTAACATACGAAAAGACGCAAAGGCACGAAATAGAGACCAACAGCTCGCAACACTTGCCAGCTCGCCGACAGACCTGGACAGACAACGCCAGGAACGCCAACCAGCGAGGTTCTCACTACGGGAAGGCCCTTCTTTTCGGGCGGGGTGGCGGGGGCGAGCTGAACAGAGGACTGTTGTCTTTGGGATAACGTACGCCGTACGAAGCTAGACAATACCACTTTTGTTGTGTCAATATTCTAATTCGACAATATTCCCGAGCCTGTTGCGTCGTAGTTTAGCCAGCGTTTAGACTCGGCGTCAAAATCGCCTGGCCCCGGCGGCTGGGCCAAGGCAACAAAGTGAGCGGAAGATGGGATGGAAAGATGTGTTGTGAGCACAACAAACTCGGTCAAATCGTTTCGGAAAACAGTACGAGTACTTCATACGCGCTCGAGACATCCCTTGTACGCAGCACGCTGTCTGGTGCGGTCTTCTGTTTGCTTGTCCTTGTCGTTTGCTTGATCTCTGCCCTCCCCAGGGTCCCTGTACCCCCAAGATCTGGTTCGTTTTGTTTGTGTGCCCGGTGCTTCTCTTTCCTTCGTGTGAGAGCCCCCTTCTCTCCCTTTAGTGTTGCGATCCTGCTCGATCGGCACAAAATCACGTCTTTTTCTATCATTGTGACCTTCCTGAAAAAAATGCCAGCGCATCGTCCGTCAGCAACCGAACTGAGAGAAGGGGGGCCAGTGGCTGAACCGCGACACCATCGTCCGGTCGTTGGCCCAGGCCAGACCAGATACGCCAGCAGCCACCACTAGACCAGGGGGTCACCTGTTGGCGCCTCGTCAAGGTCCGTCGGGCAGTTTAGTGCTGCTTCGTAGCTCTTTGCCAAAGCTGCTAGAGCTAGTAGCTAGCAGTTCCTCCCATTGGGAGAACACTGGATGTATTTTGGGGTTGTCTTTGTTTTCGTGCCCTTCCTTGGCTGTTTTCCCTGTTTGAGACTTGGCTTGAGACTCGGCCGTCTCCATGCGAATAATAAACTCAGTCAATGTCAAACTGAAGCCGGCCCAAACAGTTCAATGGCAAATGGGCGGCTCGATTGTGAAGCCCGTTAGCCCCTATCGGATCGGCCCCCGGAATAAATGAAGTCCAAGATGGACCACTCGGTTCCTGGCTATGAGCGCTGGCGCTTCTAAGAATTCGACCGGTCGACAACATAAAAGAGCAATCAAGGGCCAGAAAGAAGCTATGACTGGTACGACATACACAGGAGCGTTCAAATTCTCGCACATACTCCGTACCCCGTCGTAGCCTCTGATCGAAAGTAAACAACGGTGCCGGAACCGATGAGAACTGGCAAGACAGTATACAAAGTAGTTTCTCGCCAAAGCCTCTCGTATCTTCTTTTCACCCTTCCCAGTGTTCTTTAAAGAATCTTTCATGATTCCATCTGTTTTACTTTGACCCTCGTTCGTTTATACGGTTTCGTGCCGCCAACAGATAGAGTTGCCGTTCTTTGTCATGTCTGTTTCTCGACATTACAGAATCCTCCCAGCCTCGTGCTTTCAGCCTGCCTAGCTACGAAGTAGTAGTTTCCGAAAGCTCTCACCCCCTCCCCTTCTCCCCAATACACACACCTAATAGAAACGTACACTCTCAGGACAGTCACAACCAATCTACGAGTAGCTGGCCCACTGGCCTCTCGGCCCATTGACCTTTTGACTAAAAAGGCCCGCCAGCCTTCCGGGATTCTCGCGTTGGCTTTAGTCGAGCCCTCCGGCTCTACTGCTCCGAGACATTCAACCAAAGGACCAGAAATTTTTCAGGATACAACGACCCATGTACTCCGTTCCCCGCGCGCGACTGGCTACAGAGTGTCTGCTCTGCTACGCACTTAATTTGAATGCTGCTCGGTTTTCCATCTTCCTGCCTCTTGCTTCGCTTGTCTCACGGCGTGCTGTATGACTCCGTATTTTTATTACTTTGCGACATGAGTATCTCCAGTATCATTCTCTGCCCTTGTTCTTCTCCTTCGATCTTGGCTTCCATACATGTATTGTATATACGCACACATTGCACAAAGCTGTCATACACGACGCAAGAGACCCGTTGCCTGTACGCCGTCTTGCCATGTCCGTAACTGCGTCGTCATGCTCGTGTGCAGGCTCCGTTTCGATGTTAGCCAAGTACGACGTCGTATCGTCAACATTATATACAGACACACGCCCCTCGCCTCTTGGTCGTGTACTTTGTAGTCATTCAGGGTGCGGCCATAGAGACAGAAAGGCTAGCATAGGGCGATAGCACGACATGGCCTTGTCGTTCTTTGGCCTCGAGCTCTTGCCTCTTTGCCGCCACAGGCCCTTCCGCAGTGTGACTTGTGTGTCTCTCACTGTCTCTTGCTAAAGTTATTTTTGGCTTCCACGAGGCTGGTGACAAAGCGACGATGAGTCGACGTGAGTCTGTGGCCGTGTGAACGGCGACGCAGGCAATCAGTATGTTTTGTGACGCCGAGGTTGGATAGCCGCCGTTCAACACCTACGAGCTACAGCGATTTGTAGCGCTCTCTCAACAAACATTCCCGTGGAACCCTCCAACCGCCCAACATAAAATAGAAGGTGGATGAGAAACCAAAGAGGCACCCTCCACACACACAAAAAGGCGACCGGTGCCCCAGACTCGACAGATGCCACCTGTTCCGTTCTCACTTACGCCACGTCAACAACACGGCCAGTCGAAACCCTTGTTGGGATGTACTCTGCATACGAAGCTCCATACTATCTTACATACAAAGTACACTCGCCCGGATTTGCGCGCTTTCTTTTTCGTACCCTTCCGAGTCAATCTCGAAATCCAGATCTTGGCTAAAAACAAAACGGGGTGCACGGTTCTGTCTTACTTTTCTCGAATTTCCAGAGCTGTCAGTGGTCGCTTTGTGCTTGTCTCTTGTGCTGACGGAGTCGTGCAGCGCCTCTTATCCACAAGTTAAAGCGGCCTTTTATTGTAGCCAAGCTCGATTTGGTTGTTCTGTGCTTTGGCGGCCCATTTTTGCGGCCAGGTCGTTTTGACTGGACCATGGCGATTGGTTGAAACAAGTTCTCACTCGAGCGCACAAACTCTTGCACTCCCTTTTTTTTGCCGCTTTTCATTGGAGAGGCACTCCGTCTGTACGTCGTAGCATGTAACTCAGTACTTTGCACAGCGCACGATTGCCGGATGATGCGTCTTTTCTCTCATCAAGCCCGGCCGGCCAACAAACAAGTCAGTGTCTTTAAATAATGTGCTCGTTTTACGGTATGATTATCGGCAATGGCCACGGCCGTACAGCCTCCAGAAGCTCTGTTCAGGCACCAGCTGTAGAGTGGCTAGTAAGCATGGAAAACGAAGCTCGCGATTTCCAATGGTATTCGTGTCCGCGGAGGAAAGTAAACACTCGTATATCCTGTCTAGCCGTAGAGGCGAGATGCGGTGTGCTTGTTCTCGAAAGATCAAGTCTGCACAGCTTGTCGAGCCCAGATGGTGTCGCCTGATTCTAGACTGAGAAAGCTGGAGTAGTGCGGCGGGCCCGGTTTATCAAACTCACAGAATAGCAGCAAAGTATCAAAGGAATCATAGCAAAGAAAGTTTCCACAACTGCCGCCTATCATTCTGTTGGAAGCTTTTGCCTGGACAAGCCACGATGCAAGCCATCGCAATGGCACAACCCGGGAAGACCGATATGCCTGGGCCTAACGTCGAGCAATGTGAGATGTCTGACGTAGCATTCCACACTTTGCTAACCCAGCATCTCACGCCTTGCCCACTCTTCTGTCCACCAGCTGCTTTCAAGCTTGCTTCCCTATTTCTCAATGTCAATAGCCCTGTCCTTTATTGCCAGGTTCTACTAGTATGTGTCACGAACGTAAGACGCAAGCAAGTATGATCCTTACGTCAAAGGAGAGAAGTTGCAACGACCCGACCATCTTCCCCCGCAATACAGCCTGCAGCCTGGCCACAGCAGACTTCTGTGCGTGTGTCTTTTCAGTGCTTGCCCGGTTCCGCTGGGTGCAGCCAACAAGTCAGACGGAGATAGTTACGTGATAGTGTGGTATGATGGCGTGGAGTGCGGGTTATGTACGTCGAAGCGTACAAAGGCAAGATACGCGCCAGATGCACCCGGCCCCCCGCAAGCTGCGGCTGCAAGCTCAACTCCAGTTTCTCATCCTGCTGCACATATACTTTGTACGATTCCCTCCACCCGCCACGCGCCTTGCGCCATGCGCTATTCCTGCACATGAGGCTTCCGTCCGCCCAGACATGGCCATCAGAGGGCGCCCCATAGCGGAGTATCCTGCGTGTATCACGCGGCATATGTACTTTCTCGCTCTGTACACATACTGTAGGTACATGGTGTCGAAGACCAAGCTGCACGACGGGAGTGGCATGTTACAGTAGTGTGCCTGCGAACCTGAAGGATGCCATGCAATGTGTCTCCGTTTCTTCGAGACTTCCCGCTTCGCCCTGTTCCCTCACTGTGCCGCTGCACTTGCATCTGCATGTTCTGTGGACCGACCGAACGAGTGGCCAGGTGTGACTTTGCTGTTGATTCATGTATTTCTCATTCTACTTTTTGGTGGGATGGTACTCCTTTTGAACAACCAGCGTATCTCTCCAAGCCTGGCTTGCATCGCGGGTATCACAGACAAATGCACTGCACGTAGAGAAGAATACGCAGACATGTACGAACCGAAATAACGATGCACTTGAAATGCAATACAGAAGCACACAACTTATCTTTGAACGGGAAAGTACCCACTAAGATGAAGCGCGTTCTCGGTCGGGAACGGAATCGTTTTTAGTATGTATGGTGAATCACAACGACTAACGTCTTGAAGACAGAGTGAACAAAACTGGATAGACAGCAGGCGGGACTTTGAGCTTTATCAAAGTTGAGAAAGGCTGGCCTTGTTGACTGACTCCGTCCTAAAGCCTGTCAACAGTACGGAGGCTACAGGGTATCCCGCAAAACGAAACATGCTCGGCCAACATACAAGTTCGGCCGCTGTGCATAAACCCATTGCCTGCCGTCCCGGAGAGCACCACCGCCGCAGACGCACAAGCCTCCTTTTTAGCTTGTCACTGCTGCATGGTCCCCCTCTCCCTCGATCCCGTGCTCTCGGACCACCTCGATGGAACCGGCATGGGCCACGACGAACCAACAGCCACGGCCGTCCCGCTTTCCGTCAGGGATTGTCCTACTCTGTACGAAGTAAACGTGAAGGGCAAATGTCGTAGATGCAGGGACACGAGCAGCAAGACGCATATCGTAGATTATCTCAGGGGGTCTCTGAACGCACGGAGCTCTCAAAACAAGAATTGGGAAACGGAGCGCGTCAAGAGAGCAAGTTCCTCTCATCTGACGAGTCGATGGGGTTTGCGCTTCGTGGGCAGAGGGTGCAGAGGGTCTGTGTTCAAGAAAATATGCAGGCAGAGTTTGCCAACCAAGGCAGGTTCTTTTTGGTATCTCCTTTGATGTTCATTTCCGTGTGTTTCTGCTTTCATGCCAGGCCTGTGCTCAGCTTTGCTTACGAGTCATCTGCAAGGGACCTCGCCTCCCGCTGTTTCTTTTCTGCTTTCTGCTCACTCTTTGCATGCATGCATGCATGCTGTGTTGTCAGAACAATAAGGTGAATTTTGGTAAGGAAAAGAAGTCAACCGAAACTGGTGTTTGCTGCAATGCAGGGCGATGGGGGCAGGGTGGGCTAACAAGTCCGGCATTGGTGCCGTACCGTAGCGCCTTTCTGTGCGCATTGTATTCCATACCAGTCAGGGCATATTAGCTCACCATGTTTTCTGCAAGATGCATCCTGTCATATGCGTTCTTCCTGTACGATGGACGATGGCTGCACCGCATCTGAAGGAAAAGTGTGCATATGCAAGCAGGCCAGCAACTTGCTCTCTTGTCTCTGTTGGTCCCGTTTACATGACATTCTGTCGTATTCTAATTAGTTGCAATTGACATCACAAGATGCAATGTCTCAGTGGGCCCTGGCAGGGCCCTCAAGGAAGCTTACGGGCACCTGCACTTGTGAGAGAGACGGTGATGGTGTACGCCGTACGTATTCTCTCTCATTACTCTTCTTATCTTAATTCTCCCAGACGAGAGCGGAGAGTCTCCAATGAAAAAGCATCAAGCATCAAGCAGATAATACGACGTGAGACGTAAGACTGGAAACGTGGAACGTAGAACGTAGGACTGCATCTGCATGGTGCATACTTCGTGCAGCCGTCTGTTTGGCAAATCAACCACACACGTTCAAGACCGTGCCCACAGCATATTCAAGCCTCTACGACGTACACAGAGTATATTCAACGCGACGTAGAGTACGAGTACATGCTCTCTGGAGCCGAAAAAGAAGAGAAGAAAGAAAGGACACCACCGCCGAGATCGGTGAGGGTACCCTATCCGTCCACCCTTCTTCTGTCGGCGAATAGAACTAACCCACATTGTTCCTACATCTCAGCACAGACACATGCTCCCCCTCCGCTTGCCGCTATCCTCCGAGATCCGTGCTCTGAGGACGCTGCGGGTTTCTATCAAGGTACGGAGTACGACCTTCTCGGGCGGAATTATCAACCCAGTCTGACTCCCGCCCAGAAACATTCGTGTACTGACTCCACATCCAAGTCCACCTTCAGCCCCAGCCGACACCAACCTCCTTTCTCGACCTCTTCGGCCACAGCTGACTGTCTTCTGTAGTCGATCGTGCTCTCATTTGCCGCTTCTCCTTGCAGCCGAACGGCAGCGTGCGCTGCGTGATGCAGGAACAACCGAGCCCTGATTTTTCTTTTCTCGTTTGCGCCCCCATAATTCAGAGATGCAACACACAACCAGTCATACGATGCCCCAGAAAAGAAGCCTGACCAGGCCAGGATTCGGCCGGAGAGCGTCAAGCCGACGGAAGAGATAACAAACCCTGGCAGTTTTTTAAAGAGTTCTAAAAAGAGAAGAGGGAAGGGAAAAGAAAAAAGATGATAGACGGAGAGAAAATCAAGCAACAGGGGGCGATCCAGTGTAGCGTTCGCGGATTGCAGGCGGAGGAGCCAAATCAACACCGCTGGCCAGAGAAGAAGCACTACATCCCATTCGCCAAACAACGACTCTTGCGTCAAAATTCAGCGAATGGCCAAAGAACACATCAGAGACACTGCCTCCTTCCACCCAATTGAGTGGGCCTCCTGGTTGTCGTAGTCTATTGAGTAGACTCGGGAACAGAGTTGGGACATTTGAAAATGGACGGGTGCGAGATTCCTTTGCCTTCGGCTTTCCCCGTCTCCCCTTCCGTTGTGTCCTTTTTTATTTTCTATTTGCTCACGGACATTGCCCGCTCGTAGTCTGAAAAGAGAAACTGTCCGAAGACCCTACTACTGGCCTGACACTTCATCCTGATGTTCCCACCATAAGGAGTTTCTGGAACGATCTTGAGGCTTCAAGGGTCAAGTCAGGGAGGCTGGGACGAACACTGAACAGGATGGGATACGGGATACGAAATACGGGATACAGGACACGGGATACGAGGCCAAGACAAGGAGACAAGCAGACTAGAAGACAAGAGGACAAGGAGCAAGTAAGAGGCCAAAGTGGCAACGAGTGCGCGTCTGCGAGAGACCGGGACCGGGTGCCCGGAAACCTCTGCTCCTTGCAGCCGTTCCTGCGCAGTTTGCATGTTACTTGGTGCACATTCTGTCTGCGACAATACAACGGCATGTAAGATACATCTCGGCGACGGCCGTCCGCAAAGAGCCGTCCTATGGCGCAGAGCCTCAACACAGAACAGCGAACAGCTGTCAGCACCAGGTCACAGCGGGAAGGACAGGTAAAGCTACGACGATGGTGTGCTATCGGGTATGCACGCCGGAGCTACCAGAGTTTGTTTCTGGCGGCCAGGCTACCCGACATGTACCCGACATGGCTCTCTGTGTTTTGAAACACTGCCATGCCCTGTCGTTTACCGAAAAGAGAAAAATGGCGGGCACGTGCGGCGCACTGATAGGGAGAAAGGGAATCAAAAAGAGGGGGGGCGGAGTGGCACACACAAAGAGGAGAGAACAGAAATAGAAACCGTGTGCACGTTCTGAGAGAAAGATAGAAGAGGCTGGGATGTCGTGGCAAGCGTCAGATCCTACCCGTCCACAGAAAGGAGTGTCCACTCTCACGGTGGTGGTGGCTGGTCGAGGGATGGGACTAACACCAACAAAAGGCATGGACTGAAAAAGCATGGAAAGAAGAGACAATGATTCACTGTTTTTTTACTAGGCACAGTACCCGTATGGAGTACACACCTCAATATGACGAGATGAGGACGGCAGGTTAAAGCAAACACACGCACGCAAAAAAGGAGAGATGGTGGATCAACGGAGCCAATGCACGATGTGTGCGCGATGTGTGCATGATGCGATGACCCCCCTCCAGACATGCAAGGTCCATCCGCAAAGCTCGGATTCGCCCGATGTTGTGGGATTTTCTCCGTAGGCCGCAGGGAGCAAGAAAAGAGGGGTAGACAGCAGTCAGCACACTGACAGGGCTTGTTCTGGCCCAGGCTTCACGATACTCGAGATGGCGATCGTACTCCATCTTTCAATACTCGTACTGATGATCGTTGCTTTCCCAGAGTATTTTGCCGGCTCAAATCAAAAACCAAAACATGGTCGCCACGAGGCCCCATAGACCTGTCTCGCGGTCTTATCTTGTGCTCTTCTCGGGCGAGCATGCTTGCGTCAGTAAACAGGTAGTCAGCCCTCCGACATACAGGGCCTGCCTTTCAGTCTATTTCTTGTATCGTACAAAGTACTGATGCTCAATGCTGGCATATAAGCTGGCATTCTCGGCACGTGTAGCTGCCGGCAGTGCATTGCTCAAGCGACCTTGAAGCGTGCTCAAGCGTAGTCGTACTCGTACGAGAACTTTGTACTTGCTCAGTCGTCTTGCCCCGTTAAAAGGCACAATTTTGACAGCAGAGTATCGTATGGAGTAGGGCTAGGACAGTCATCCTTGAAGTGGGTGGAATGCGATTGGTGCATGGGTGTGGAGGGCCGATCCGGCTTAACGTTGATAGGAAAGTATGTTCAACAATTACTTCGTAAGCTGTCAAGAGCAGAGGAATTCAAGGACTTGGTGGATCTCGACCCTGTTCAGCTTGTATCTGGCCGCCGTTCTTTTCCTCTTTTGCTTCGCAAAGTTCCCGTCCGTCTAACCGCACCAGCCCTCTTCGTTTCGTTCTCTGGCGCTTCCAGCCCCCAGTTTTGCTTTTTGCAAAAAACTCTGTTCTTACTGTCTCAGTCTCAGCCTCAGGGCAACAATCTGCGAATCATCTTTTTGCATGCCGCTTTATTGCCAGTGGTCAGAAGTCTACTGAGTACTTCGTATTGCTGTCGTGGCTGACGCGGACTGGCTGATAACGCGGTGAAAGCGAGAGTGAGTGCTGAGCCGCCCGCCCCCAAGCTCCATCCCCCCCCCTAGAGCCCTCCTCCCAACTTCCTGGCGCCTATGCCTTGAGCTCCTAGTGGTCGGCTGACCGCCAACATGTTCCAACTTCAAAAAGCGGCTCATCACACTGGATCAACTCCAGCCAACGACAACATCACAAATCCGGCTCAACCCTCACCCCTAGACAGTGTTGCGTATCGTCGGTAACGGCAACCCGGTCAACTTCCATGTTTTTGTCTGTCTCTCCTTTCCCAAGCGCCAACCGAAAGATACAAACCCTGCTTCATTTGTGTAGAGGCAGGCCAGACGAAGCAAGGGCGGCCTTCACTGCCCCGTACATGTACTCTGCTATCCGCCCCCATTCGACTTTATCCACTCTAGGCGAGGATCGTCCAGAGAGCACGCAAGCTGATTGTCAATCCAGTCGTGTGCCCGAGACGCTGGACAGGGAAAGGCGAGGAAAGCGAGAGGACATGTGTGCTTTTGTAACTGTCTTATCAGTGGAGAGTCGGGCAGGCTGACCGAAGCCATCCGAAGACGTCTGTCCAGGCTGTGTCTCGCGGGATGCCGCTCTACAAACAAATACTCATACGTACGTTGAATGTCCACCGGCCTGCTTGAACCAGCCTCACAAATAGGAAACGAAGCAAGCATGTGCAAAAGCAGGCAGGTAGGCAAGCATAAGCAGGTAAAACGAAAATCTGGTTAGACAGTCATCGTACTCAAAACGTACGAAATACACAGAAGGGCAGATCTCTCTTGTCTCGCCTTTGTCGAGCGGTGTGGTGCCAGGCGAGACACCCACTGTACCAAGTTGGGTGTCTTGCAGCCTAACCCTCCAAGACCGAGACCTAACCCTCAAAACCCCCAGACCGAGTCTCCCCGTTCTGTTTTCAGTCTTATCTCTTTTGGGTCTAGGAGTTGCTTGTACGAATATCGTACAAGCACTTCGTAAACACAATACGCAACTCCACGAGCGATGAAAATCAACGACATCCATGATAGTCCTCAACACGACATATGGAGTGCTTCGTATGTCCAACAACGCGGCCGTCCACACCTGCTTTAACGGACGCCTTGTGAGTCGTTTCTAACCGTGATTGTCTGGGGGCCCGTGGGGGGAAACAGAAGAAAGAACAAGGTGACGCCTGTCCAGGAAACGAGACAAGCAGACGGGCGAAGCCTGGCGCGGCCGTGCCGAAACCGGGTAAATAGCACAGAGACCGGCGGCATGGGAGAATCACATGGCGTATCTTAGCCTTTGGCCATCTTGCTTTTTTATTTCATCCCTATCCCACCTGCAGGACTAGACTGGCGGATCGACCTGGAGGCTACGGCGATTTAAAAACTAGATCCAGTGCCAGCCGTCCGCTTGCCGGTCCGATGTTTTGGCACTATTCGCCTACATCAATGAACAGAGCCGGTCAAAGCAGAACGGCGTCTTATCTTCAGAGGGCAAGAACACATACCACAACATTAAACACGGGCAAAGCGTTTTCATACGGGGTCACGGAGTGAGGGACAGATGTCCTTGGCAGGAAGAGGGGAGAGTGAAGACAAGGAATACAGGAGGAGGGGCTTCGCCTTACCGGCCGCGCCATTACATACGACGTATTCCATAATCAGTCCGTAATGCGTACGACAGGAGAGGCACTGTCGCACTTGTTGAAAACGTCATCGTAGACAGTCGGTGCAGCGTACGCCGCCAAAGGAACAAAGGCCATAGAATGCCATATATCACAGACCGGTGAGCAAACTGGGGAGCTAGGACCAGCCGCCAAAACACCAGAAGAAAAGCAGACAAATGTCAGGGGTGCATGCAGAGTGAAATGAGGAGAGTCAACATCACGAGAGACAAAGAAGAGGAAAATGAAAGGAGAAACGGGGGCGGTCAACTAGATAGGGGCCGGTTGGGGGCCGGCTGGAGGCCGGTTGGAATAAGATACAAAAAGAGAGGAACAAGAAAAGCTGAAAGTAGACTTGGTGGCGCGAGCGGTTGGTGCTTGTCGCACAAGTCAATATCAACGAAACACAACTTTTTGTTCTTTTCGCACTCTTCTTCCGTTCTCCCCCTTCTTGTCATCCCCTGCGGCTGCAATCCTTTTGCTTTCCTCTCGACTGACTCCCAACCAATCGTTTCCTTGTCTGTACTCTTGACAAGATGCGTAAAAGCAAACAGGACTTGGACTTTTGCCTCTCCCATGGCCCTGGCTTGCAGCAAACGCCCTGCAGCGGTTGGGGCCTGGGCTGGGGCCAGCAGAGCGGTGGTGACTCTCGCTAGGATGTTCCCTGTCGGCCAGACGCACCCCTTCCCGCAACTATGGAGTCTTACTACGGCGGCATGCCAGACGGCGCCCGGAAGAGCTTATGCAGCTCTAAGCCTGCTTCTCCAAGATGGATATGCAGGGCTTCTATCCCCTGGGAGACTGGGACCAACAGTGAAGTGGTCCAGTGTCAAAAGACTGTACGCAAATGCACAGCGGTTAGGCTATGCATCTTGCCTTTGGCTGCAGTACCGCCCCAACGTGGGTGCTAAAGCTTGGTTCAGTCACCGTTATGCTAGTTCTTTTCACATCGTCACCGTTTGCTAAACTGCCAGCTCTCCCGCGCAAGGGAGACGCGCAGACAGCCAGCCTCAGTAATTGTCCAAGCTCCCAAGGAACGAGCTTTCAAGGGTTCCCTTCTTTTGTTGAAGTTGAAAAAAAGAGACGCGTAAGACATCTCTTTCCTTCCTTGGTCAAAGTGAGGAGGTGACCAGCCTTTTCCTGAGTCAGTTTTGAGGTTTTTTCTTTTCTTTTCCTTCGTCGATCTTGCTTGCTTCTTGCTTCCTTCTTTCCTCTCCCCTTATTTAAACTGGCCAGCCCACACTACAGCGATTGTCCGTAGGCGCCAGGCCTGTGCAAAAAACGGTGGACACATGCGAGCAGCTCTGGGTGTCTACTTTTTTTGTAATACGAGTATGTACGATATGGGCCTAGCCCCCGGCAAAGCACCCATGGGCGGACGTCACCTCGCCATCAAGTCTTGCTTTCTTTTGGCAGCAAAGTTGTGGTGGACCACAGCCGACTCTTGAATCCATGTTTTTCTTCGTTGATTTCCAGACTTGCTTTCTGCACAGTTTATCGTCTTTCTTGCTTGCTGCTGCCTCCCTTTTGGTAGCCACGACAGGGCCGGAGCACCTAGCAAACGCTCAGACACTTCTCTGGAGTCAACCTGGCCGGCCACGGAGTAATAACGCAGTGATCGACAGAATGGACTCGCCTGGCCACATCTACGGAGCAAAGACCAGCCCAACAACGCACCCCGGTCTAGCTAACCCACAAAAACTCTAGAAAGAGCTGATGCTCCGGAAGGGAGGATGACTGAACGAAGCTGGGCAGAACCGGGGACGAGGCGAGCAACAATCGAAGCACGGAAGAAGAACAGAAAGAGAAAGAAAAAAGTTACTCCGTACGGAATACGCGAGCATACAAGGCCGAGAGATAAGGCGACGATCCGACAGGGAAAGGGAAGAAAGAATGAGCCAAGTTTATGAAGGAGTGCCTACGGAGTATTTTGTTCGTATCTGTGCCCATCGTTTCCATCTCTGGTGCCCACGTTGGACGTTTCTTTGATCGTTCCTTGTCTTCTTTTCTTCCTTATGTTCCAGGAATGCAAGTGACGATCCTCTCGCCTCCCGTCCGGCTCTCCCTTGCGTGTTTCCGACTGTTTTGTCTCTTCTCAGCCATGCCTCTCTTACCGTCTCGTCTCTCTCTTTCCGCTGCCGCATCCCGTCCCGTCGAGTCAAAGGGGGGGGGGGGGGGGGAAGGGGGTTATTAGCGAAATGGAAAAAGAAATCGCGAGAGAAAAGCAAAAGGATGTACCCGTCTTCTAGAACCATGACGGAGCACAAGAACGGGAACCGAAAGAACGACGTACGACATCCGCTTCCGTATTACGAAGTACGGTGGCAGACTTCACAAAAGAAGCCCCCGCCAGCCGCCTAGCCCTGCCCAACCTCTACTGGGCTGACCTGGCCACGCCGTGCTGGTTGCCCCGGGTTCTCTGTTCAGTTTTAGTTTTAGTTCTGTGCGTCGTATCTCTCTACTTCGTATCTTCTCTCTGAATGACTTCTGTGCTCCCGTCCTCCCGTCCTCCCGTGCTCCTGTGCTCCTGTGCTCCTGTGCTCCTGTGCTCTGTAATGTGTGGGTGTCTGTGCATGTGGACAGCTTTCTTGTGCCTCCGTTGCGGGACGCGTGCTACGGCGTACGTTTTAGTACGGGGCCCTTGTCTTGTTCCCTCTTCGTCATCTGTGGTACTTCCCTGTGCAGTTGTCGTATTGCTATTCGGCTACGGTTGAAAAGGATGCAAAGAGCAGGAGAAAAAGAGAGAGAGATTGCAGGGAGGATCAGAAAAATGCTCATTGGCCTCGTACACCGCGAGCACAAACGGCAAAGGTGGTACAGATAAATTTTCTTACTTGTCTTTATTTGTTCTCCTATCTGTTGGCCGGCATCGTTGTGACTCTCCCGTCCACGTCCTCTCTTCTCCGGCTCGTCCAGTCTTCAGAGAAGAGCGGTCCGACTGGAGAAGTAAAGGTGCGGCAGACAGTAGTGAAGACACCAAAGAGCGGTGTCAAGCTGGGAGGAGTGCTCGGAAAATGAATAGATTACATTTCAAAGATAAGTACATTGTAAACACTTCAAGAGATAGGCAAATAGCACAGCACGACATGAGATGCAGATGAGCGTCTAACAAATGTGACCCCCCACTCTCCTACCCTTCCTCTGTCTTCCTCTTGAACAAAAAAAACATGAGCCATCCAATCACTGGCCACCACGTCTCAAAGAACCCACACCCACAACAGCAACAACAACAAGATGGAAAGGGAAAAGACAAAGGCATATTGGTGGGGCTGCCCTTTTGACTTTGCCTTTTCACGAGTACTCCCTGGAGCTTTTTTTGTCTCTGGGAATGTTTTGTTTATCGTCTGTTCTCGCCTTGGCCTTTTTGCCTCTTGTTGCCGTCTATTTGAATGTGATCAAAACCATACAAATTACTTCGCACACCCCCGTGCGTGGTCGGATACCCAATAGGCAAGGCCGCCTATCCCCGGCGCCGGCCCAATTCTTCTGACATACGACGTGTGGCCTCCATCTGCCTCGTCAGACTCTTGGCCTCTTGGACTCTCAGGAGCTCCGCAATCGAACAACGCATTGCCCGTCTGAACGTCAAGGACATCGACCTGGCAGCGGACACAGACTTGATAGAGGCACAACTATTGCACGCTGCAAGTGCCGAATCGTTGACAGGCTCTCCCCCGTTGCATTTAGATATGTACATGTACGGAGTATGGGTTAGAAAAGCTGCAGTAGTCAGGCTGCATCCGCACGTATTTTTCGTGTTTGCTGCTCCATGTTCACTGCTCTTTTCCTCCTCATTCCTCGCCATCCAACGGCGGCCCTCTTCCCGCAATCTTGCCACTCTCTCTCTCTCCGATCCCTTTCCCTGCGTATTCGTGCAACACCGCGGGCAGGCACAGATGATAAACGAGTTGATAAACGAGTGAAGATGTCCGGTTCGGCCATGCAGACCACCTTTTGCCCTTCTCCAGGAGAAACTAGCTTGTATTGCCTCTACGGAGTACGACGTACAAAGTCGTAGGATCTCTCTCTCTCTTTTTTCTGTTGGCTGTACATTTTCATCATATCAGCTCACTCGGCAGCTCCTGTTCTAGGAAGCCTACAATACCATGAGATAGGCAAGACGGCCTGGACGGCGGACCGTTGTCCATCTGCGTCTTTCGGCCTTGCTGTTGCGCAACTCTCGCTCCAGTCCTTCGGCGCGTTTTGCTTGTCGTGTTACCTATATTATGGTGAGTATTGAAGGCGTTGCAGCCGTTGTGGGAGCTCTGCTGTCTCTCCGGCATGTCCTCTGTGCATAATCCGGAATACTGAGGGCATCTTTCTCTTCTCTCTTGAATACTAGAGCCTCGACAAGCAGTTGTACACATAAAACAACTCTCTCAATGCAAAGACTTGCTCAAGCATAATCAGTCGTTCTGAAGACATATGCCACCAGATCTTCAGCCACAGAGCAATGTAGCGTCTCTCCCGCAGCCTTTTCGGTCTCCCATTTCCGCAAGAAACAGTGACCTGGTTGCATGGGGAAAGGTCTCGCGTCCTGGTCACGACATGCGGTGTGTGTATGTAGGAGCTCAGAAGATCTTGGAGCGGCCAAAAGTATCAGTATCTTAGGTAAAAAGGTCGCCAAAGCGTGCTGTGGGCGCTGTTAAGATGATGCGTGTCGATATCAGCTCGCCCGTGTGTGTCCTCCTGCACGACATCCGTCCCCTCCTCGTGCCCTTCTGCCGGGTTTTCTTATTGAGAAACTAGACAAACACTTGAAATCACACCAGGTAAAAAGTCATGAAGCACAAAAAGAAAGCACGGAAAAGTTGCCACCCGGGTTGGAAAAGAGAATGCCATCGAAGATGCCCACGAAGCTCATCAGAAAGGCATATTATCTAGTCTCCCAGCTTGCTTCGTTTAGTCCGCCTTCTCCTGCATATTGTCCTGCAGGCTCCTCTTTTGTACATTGTGTGTGTGCGTTGGCGGGGGTCTAGCGCTCGCCTCGTTGTATCTCATGATGCTCAACCGCAGCCAGAAAGTACTTCGTAGTGTCGCTGTTGGCTTGCCGGGTATCAAGACTCTAGACGAGCATGCTTATGGGGAAGCGGGTGTGCCTCTTGTCACTTTTTTTCTCTCTATTCTTTTTCTTTTTCCATCTGCCCGACGTGCAAATGTGAGTTGATGCAAACTGCCGGGATGTTGACGAAACAGTAGGGCAGAAGCTCCTTTGCACACACTCTCAGATATACACACAAAGCAAAAGGGCACACGAGCAGGAGCAAGCTGGATGCTGTATTGCCGCTGCCTGACTGCATGTGTGCATGTGTGCATATACTTTGTATGCATCTGCTTTCTGCGCAGGCGCACAAGCATAAGCAGCAGAAGCCGGGATCTTTTCTACGGCGTAGGAATGTGTCCGGTACTGCGAGACGTCTACGAGGAGCTGCGAGGGGTGCTGCGGAGAGATGCACAAGAAATGCACGAGAGTGTACGAGAGTGTACGAGAGTGCACGAAAGATGCATGAAGATGCATGGGAAGCACGGGGAGCATGAGGGCGAGTTGAAGACTACGAAGTACGAACTTCGTACAAACCCATCTCTGGTCGAGTGCTGTGCGTTCAAGCATCGCCGACACCAACTGCTATCAGCGGTTTCCCTCCCAGTCTCTGCGGCCACCCCGTATTCCCCGTCTTGTGCCCCCGTTTCCAGGGCCCGTCTTGCTGATAAAGGGCCAGGGGTCAGAGATACTTCGTAGAACCTCCTACGAAGTACTCATAAAAATCATGTACCTCCGTCTCGCCTCCTCGCCTCATTCAGGGAAAGACAACGAAAGACGTCAACCTTGAGTGATATCTGGAATATCTGTCCAGTCCCTTTTGGTCTAGCCTTTATACACACCGCTTCTTCTGCAGAGCACACCAGAGAAGGCCAGCACACGCAGCACACAAACAAACACACAGAGACATGGACGCACAGACACACAAGAACAAACGCACCTTACTCTATTTAAAGAAGCACGCCCCCTCTCTTCCACACGCCCTCCCCTCCGTCTCTGCCTCCTCCAGCCGCCCCACAGCTGAGGGAAAACTGGAGTGGCCGGGTATCCATTACGAGTACGCTACTATCAAGATAGAACAACCAAGCGGGAGAAGCGCGGCGGAGGGAAACGAAGGCCCGGAGCTGGAGCTGGCCTGGAACTGCAGGCTGGATTTGGTGCTGGCATACAGCTTTCTTGTTCTCATCAACAGGCATCTGAACGACATGTTTACATTCAAGACGACGCTTGTCGAATTCACGTGAAAATACTCGTACAGCGACCGTCCACATAGCCATATTCTTTATCACAACTCTCAGCCACCTTTACAAAGTACATTGTAAAAAGCCTCAAGCGGTATCAAAAGCAACGACAGCCGTGTAAGCACCCCTTGTCTTTTGAACAGGAAAGACAGAAAGAGAAGACCCAGCAAACGTATCCCTGTCGCGCCTTGCCCCTTGTGGTTCCGGATCTTTCCCTTTCATCCTGCAAAAATGGTCACAAGAGAACAAAACTGTCCATGTATGAATAGGAAACGGAAAGGAAATGGACACGGAGGCCAGGGCTGACAATCCCTGCGATCCCTACTCTCCGCGGCTCTCTCATTCTTCTCTCATCCCTTGTTAGTATCTGTGCGCCAGCTGATATCAAAGATGAAGAAGCACGGAGCACGGAGCACGGGACGAGTGCTCACAAACGGCTCGTGAGGATCTTTCTTGATACGAGTACGCTAAAGGAGCAGGGCTGGGTGCTAGGAAGAATCCTTGAGAACGAACAGCCTTTGCATCCGCGCCGCACGCCCCTTCACGTGGAACTGCGGGTGGCTGGAAAGCACCACGAGGATGTCGCCGGGAGCAGGAGGACAGCAAAACGACGCTCTGTAATACTCTGTATTTCGTAGAGGTCGAAGAGCACCAGCACCGATGCGACTCCTGGACGGTGATCCGGACGCTCAGCAAACGACTGCTTTTCTGTCTCCTTTTCCCGCTCTCTTTCTGTCTTCACACTCTGGCCGACAGGGGTCATTGAGATATTTCTTTTGCCAGCCTAGCCTACTAGAGGCAGTGTGCCGTTTTGCCTTTTACCATTTGCCTCACGGACGTACACTCTCGCGATGGTTTTGCCGCAGACTCCCAGCCACCTTCATTTTTTTCGACAAGCGAACCACTCCACCCTGATCTCGCACCACACACTCGCACACATCCAAGGTCAAATTAATCAGAGAATGACGCTTACGCGCGGCATGATTGGACGGACTGGACCGACGCACAAAAGACGAGGATGAGGAAATACAAGGAAATAAAGAAAAATAAGAAAAATCAGAAAACAAGTGAGAAATCAGGCAAGGACATCCGAGACGAGATATCTCGTGCCATTATCTGATAGCGGCGATGACTACGGCGCAGTCTTCGGCATGTCCATGACTGTTCGTCACAGCTTCACAGATTGATGTCAATGCCAGTGTCCAGCATCTGGCCGTCGTATCTTGCTTCCTCCTTCACTCCGTAGTATTTCCTACCTCTCTGCCGAGATCTCATCCTGGCTGCTCATGGCCCAAGCTTTGGCGTCTGTTTCGTACCGTTCAGCGCCGTCTCCAGTTGCCAAAGGGCTTTGCCGGTATCCCGCGCTGCCTTCGAATGGGGGTGGCAAGAGAGCAGAATCCTTCATCGTTCGTCCTCCTCTCTCGGCGGCAGCTTGTGGTCCAAGGCCTGGGCCCGGCCAGGCGTATCCTGGCCCAGCTTGGCCCAGCCAGGCTGCCCGCCACCGCCACCGCCCCTCATTTGTCTGGCAATGGCTTGTTATCAGTACGTCGTATGTCTCGTACTGAATCAAGAAGCGCTTTAGCGAATAGGGCTGCCGAAATCGCTGTTCGGCTATGAGCGAGCCCTAGCGGAAATGGGGGCCGGTGATGAGCAGTGTTTTCACTTTGTAAGTGGACGGCCGCTATCAGCAACCTTCACGATGATTCGATGATGCGGACAAGAGATCATGTCAAGACACCAACGTCAACGGGGTCGGTCCCAGCAAAACGGCAGATGTGCAAAGTCGATGCAAGATACAAACAGCGAAATCGGATCCCATCTGGGGCCATCTGCCTGCGACATGAACAGATGCAGCAAAAACGTTCGCCACACACGCGTGTCGTAGACTACTCGTAGACGCAAACATGCATGCACTCCTCGAGACCCGATGGAATATGCACGATTTGGCACCAAAAAGGCACACGAATGCACTCCAAGACAGCCCAAAATGGTCCAAAATAGCTCAAAATGCCTGCCCACTGGCACCCACCCCCGCCACAAGAGCGCCGGCCCGCCATACATACACATACAGCTTCCGCTTCTGCATCGACGTTTGCCTCACTGCCTGCCCTGCTGTACTCGTATGTACGTGTACTGCAGGCTTGGGAGATCACCAGCGTCTGCAGTGCACATACATACCCGTCCTGCAGCCCTTATGTCTGTCCCCTCCCTCTTTTTGGCTCTGTCTGGCCCTTCTGCCCCCCTCCACCCCCTTTTTTCCTGTCGTTTGCTGCCTATTTTGTCTTCTTCCGGCAGATTTGTGCATGCCCAGGGCGGACCGCAGCGTCTTTCGAGCAGGACACATGGGGTGGAAGCCACAAACAACATCGGCTGCAGGCGGAAGCCCCAGTGGACATGCATGAGTGGGCTTTGACGCGCAAAAGGCCGCTTCTCGACAGAGCAATGGAAACCTCCATCGCAAGCACACCCGATGCTTTTGATACTGCTTGATCAGAGGGTCAAAATCAATGCAAAGGGCCGTTATCATGCAGAAAGACAGAAAGGTCGGTGATGTACATGTACGGAGCATGGAAGACAGGAAAGCCGAGGAGACAGAAGTCTTTCTCTTCTCCCAGCTCCCTGCACGAATGTGTGCTTCGGCGTCCAGTCATCGGCATAAAGCATCCCTCCTCACTCTTCGCGAAAAAGGCCCCTTTCTCCACTTGCTTCCCAGTCTTTACGAGGGTAGCATCGTGTGCGAGCGAGGGGGGAGGGGGAGGGGTCCTTATTGCGGTGTTTTTCTGATGTCTGTTCGTTTCTCGTTCGTGCATGGACGGCATGCCTTCTCGCATTCGTTTTTAGCGCTTCGGCCACTTTCTTAGTCTGGCAATAGGAAGGACACAGCAAGCGCCCTCAGATGGAGCTTCGTTTGCAACAAAAGGAGGCATGCGTCGACATGGAAAGGAGGAAGGGTCAGGGATGCTAGGTCCAACAGGGGGGTGTGAGAAGAAGCAGGGTGTCGCCCTCGTCCTTCGTCACTGGATGCTCTGATAAACCTCTTTCTCGACAATGAGCTCACGCTGATTGTGGAATCTTTGAGCCCATCCTCGCCATGTTCGTCGTACTTTGTAGAAGCAGGATATGCAGCGCAGACTTTGGGGTACTTTCGAGGAGGTCGCTAAGATGAAAATGAAAAAAGCCGGAGCTGCCATGATGTCCATGTATGCATATGCACGACGAGGCTTCCGGCCCGGAACGGGACTTGAAAAGGTCCAAG
This sequence comes from Sporothrix phasma, assembly GCA_016097075.2. Lineage (NCBI taxonomy): Eukaryota > Fungi > Ascomycota > Sordariomycetes > Ophiostomatales > Ophiostomataceae > Sporothrix > Sporothrix phasma. The sequence goes on along the minus strand of JADMNG010000004.1, from coordinate 634,045 downwards.
CTATGCACAAATTCAGAAGCAGCTGACGTGCAGGAAAGGCAAGAAAACGGTCAAACCAAAGAAACATGCACAAGCAGAGAACAGACGATTGTGGACATCAAACCCTGTCCTCGCCACCCACCAGCGCCTTTCCCTGCCAGTGATCTGGAGAGGCAGCTGTGGCAAAAGAAGACGAACAAACATGCTTGCAAGCATCTGTATCATGCGTCATGTGGTCGTATGGCCGTAGCGGAGTGGAGGGGGAGTAAGAGGGTTGTGAGCTCGAAGAGCGTTGTGGAAATGGAGAGGGTAAGACGGTCTCCAGCCCAGCCGGCTTGCCTGCGGCTGGCGTCATGCAAGTGATTGCGAGCGGCCCGCATATAATGCCGGCATGCGGCGGCAACAGCGGCAGCAACAGTCTCTCGGCAAAGTTGTATCAGTAATCTACACAATGCTCATTACGTGCGCGTAATATGACGAGAAGCTGTCGATGTCGCACTGACGTGCAACTTTGGTAGCTGCAGGATGCACGAACAGCCGCCAACGTGAGCGCCAGATGCGCTCGAGATGCTGGTAGACAGTAAGCAGGCTAGAAACCGAATTTTCACCATTGTGACATTTTTCTTGGTAGCTATCTAGCTACGGCTGCTTCTTTCGATAGGAGCATGTATCAGAATGATCGTATCGGCAATTGACCATGTATCGATGGCGTGTTAAAGCCATCTGGTTGTGGAGTTGGCCATCTCGACAAGTCGTAGACTTGCCACTGTGTTCTGAGGCGGACTGTATTCGCAGATGCCAAGTGAGTATGCCCTCCATTGCCCTGAGCTTACATGGTTTTCTGCATGTTGACAATGAAGCGCGTTCGCCAAAATCAGTGACAATCACTTCATCAGTACGACACGTCCTCAACCCATCTTGCCACCAGTCCTTATGCTTCTGTACATCTGTAGTCTGACCCGGAGATCGGCTCCTTTGTATGGTCTTTACAGCTTTATCGGCACATAATATTTATGTGAAAGCGGTTGCCTCTCGTGGATCTGTGGTGCCCTTAAAATCAGGTCAAGTTTTCGACGGCAACTGATTGATGTTGCCTTTGTATTGCCTCGTAATTTATCACAAATTTGAAAGGCTCGCACTGATCCGTTAAAGGGAAACTTTCAGGGCGTAATTATAAATGTACTCTCTTGTTTCGCCGTCTCTGTCTGATTTACGCGCTGCGGTTGTTTATATAGAAATACCAGCAAAAAACGTACGTATCATTTGTATTTTATCTTCATCTCTACACCATATAGCATAAGCCACGCACAGGACAAGCAACAAGACGGTCACACATTCTTCTCTTCAGCCCTGCTTCAACTACCCCAAGAGTACAGCAAGATAGGACTGATTTCATGACTTACAATACAAGGCCATCAGCCATCGCTTCAATATAAGACGGCACCTCGACAGTCGTAGACCAACGAGGCTGTATTAATTATGTGCACACACCAAACACAACGCCGGCTATCTGAAGAGCATGAACAATTGGTCGACATTGGTGTGTTGCGGCTCTTGTGCTGCGATGGCTTACAGCATGATTGATCGTCACCGGAAAGAAGACGGCAATCCGGGACGGGAAGAGGACGAGCTGCTGCCGGGCACTTGGTCCATTTCCAAGCTAAAGATGAGAAATAAGCCCAACGATGCTCGGCCCATGCCCCAGTCTACACTTTGTTGGACATGTACACAGATAGTCTTCACTGGTCATCGTCCATGCTTCATTTGGCAGATACGCATGCGGCTCCGTACATATCAGATGCTTCGGGCAACTCAATCCCACCGTGGAAAGGGCACAACTGGCAAAGGGTCGAATGCAGCGCTCGTCGGCTGTGAACACCAAAGCCCACACGGACTCTTTAAAGCCTGATGAAGGTCAGAGCAGAGCAGGGGAGAATGCATCGAGCTGTTCACGTGACATCGCGATATTGTGAGCCGCAACAGCCACAGCCTTCTCGCGATTGCCAAAATAGGAAACACCTGACAATGTCGTTCCATGCTGGTTGTGGCGAGCTAGTAAAATGCACCTTCCGGAAGGAGACGTCGCTTTGCGGGAGACGTTGCTATTTCCTATTGGGGCGCACTCGTCGGTGCAGTTGCTCATGATGGTATCGATCCTGTCCTCCATGTAAACAAACCCCTGACTGCAATGGACACCTTGCTTATGTCCATCCTCCTCAAAAACACTTCATAGGATCCACGCTCTGGCAGCCACGTGCTGTCGCTATTACTCCTTCAACAACCTTACTCGTTGGACATCGATACCCAGCATCAGATAAGCAGCCGAACCAGAACCAAAGCCACGCCGTGTCCTCCCTGGACACTGATCTAGGCCGCCCCTCGAAACCCGGGCCGAAGGACCACTATTGCTGGAAACTCTACCAGCACAATGAACCCCGAAGCCGAGAAACTTGTCATGCCTGTGCGGCGCACAGGCGTTTTGCCTACCGAGCTCCTCGTAATTATCCGCGACATCATCCGGGCACAAAAGGAGGAGCTTTTTGACGATCGAATGCGACTGAATTTCCTGTATTGGCGCTTTAAAATGACGAGTGATCGCCCACAGTACCTGGAAAATATCTCGACGGCACCAATAAAGACCTGGCCAGCTGTGCCGCTGTCAACCGGCACTGGCAGAAGGTCTTCGAGGTGGCAGCGTTCCGGCGCGTCACGCTATTCGTCCGGTCAAGCTCGCAGCACCAAAGAATGCTTGCCCGATAAGCATGTTCCGCTACGTCTTTGCCGACACGAGGCGCCAAATGTGCCTACGCTGGCTACATGTATGTCTTGAGGTCAAGCCCCACTCACCAGAGGATTACCTGGACGCACCGCTGCAAGTCATCAAGCAGCATCGCCGCGACGAGTCATGCTTTGTGGCACTCATTCAGCAGCTGTTTAACGTCTTGGGATGGTGGCCCGCACACAGCGGCACCAAGCAGGGCATTGCACTGGAATTGAGTACCTACAATCTGACGGCTCCGTGCCGTATGATGGCCCGGCAAACTCGCCCCGACAGCAGCAACAACGGCCATTGGATCATGTTATCCCCAAGCTGAAGCTTTGGTGCCCCCGAATGCAATCTTGGACGCGAGGCAGCAGTTCCGACTCGACTCTCTCAGGCTCAAGAGCTTTATGCGCTCCCACAACTTGAGATTCTGCGGTACGAGCCGTGGTGGTGGGCAACGATCCCGAGAACAGCGGCCTCAGACACGACCAGGAGGCGCTCCTGTTGCAATTGTTTGTCGATCGACAGGAAAGGAAGCTGCCGCCCCTGCGCGAGCTCACGCTATTCTTCAACTTTTACACCGAATGCAAGCGCCGTCTTCACAACGGCTGTGATTGTCGATATTGCGTCTAGTGCTCCGCCTCCTCTCAAGCCTTGGATCCTTTACCATCAACGACGCTGGTCTCGGTGCTAGCGAAGGCGGCGGTATGTCTTGATGACCTGCACGTTATATTTGCCATAGATGCAGTCACCTTCCTGGAGGCCGTGGGATTTGAGAAGCACGGGGATAGTTTGAACGAACTGATGGAGAACACGCCAAGCTTGTCAAAGTTGTCCAGGTCGGCACTTCACGGATTTCCCAGACATTGGCCCGACCTACGCCGCGTGACGCTCACGTGCCGCCAGTTTACGACAGTCGAAGAAGTGAGGCGGGCCATCCGCTTGGCCGCAATTGCGGCGCGGAGCATGCCATTGCTCGAGCGCATGGAGATTGTGGGCGCCCAGTGCTATTGTTGCAACTTGTTCCGATTTGAGCGCATCAACGCCGAGGCATAGGGCTACCACCGCGTCTTCCCGGCCACTTCCCTGTACACGCGGCTGGATGACTGCGACAGGAAGCCGGCGCAGGTGCCCAAGCTGATATATTGGCCAGAGGTGGAGGAATGGGCCAAGACTGTCTGGGAATCCCGCACAAGCATTCCGAACAGAGACTCTCACGCCGAGCACATGAAGCGGTTTCCCAGGCTCCGTGTCCAGCACGTCTGGCTCAAACGACTGGGAACCCGTGGCAGCAGAACGACTTATGGGCACCTCAAGCACCTGGACCGGCTGTTCATTGGGCACACTTCGGATGCGTTCCAAATTGCCGTTTTGGCCGCGAACACCCACCTGCCGCAACACCCGGAAATCAGAAGCCGCTGTGTGGCATCACTCGGGAACGGGGAATCACTAATAAAAGCGACGATGGGAACAGCGGCGTGCATAAGAGCGGCGAGCGGAAGACGAGGATACAAACGCAAATGGATACCAGACCCCCGACGAGAATTTCTACAGCATCAGCAAGGGGGCTGTAGCAAAGAGATGGAGAAAATTAAAAGGCTGTTTTACAAAGGTAAACCGTGGCAATGCAAATTGATTCGGGAGGAGATCGTTGCGCAGTAGCTAGGCAGCTTAGCATGCAATTCAAACATGCAATACGGAGTATTACTGGGTGAAGCCACTGGTGACCCCGCGTCTCAGCCAAGGTGAATTACGACGTACGACGTATTAATACCTATCCGACAAAATGAATCACCAATGCACAAAGCACACGAAGTCTGAAGCTTCCCTGCATCAACTCAACCTTGAACGTGACGTGGATCAGCTTTGTCTCGCCTTGCTGTCAACCCGCTGCAAAGAGACGAGGGTGGACGACAGTCGACAAGCAACGTCAATTGCCCCACAATCTCCACAACCGCCACTACAGACATACTGCGATCTCAGCTTGCAGCGCACAACACGATGGCCGACGACGTCGCGACGAGAGCGCCCGAGAGCGACGCGGCGGAGGATGCTCTGCCCACTGTGCCACCCGCGGCCGCAGCGCCATCGGCCGCAGCCGAGCCAGCAGTCGATGCGGCAGTCGATGCGGCAGGTGGTCCCACGCTATGCGACGACTGCGTGACCGACCGCCCGACTCGTATGTCTTTTCCTTGAGCCATCGTTCTCTGACGGGCGTCTACAGCTGCCATCGTAAACGTGGACATGGGCTAACCTCTTTTGCCCTCTCACTAGCCAGCGGCCGTGTCCCGGCTGGCGAGATGCGCAAGCTCAGCGATGTCGATTGCTACATCGCCAAGCCCAGCGGCTACCCGCACGCGCCTGCGCGTCTCCTCCTCCTGCTCACGGGCGGCACCGGCCTGCCGTCGACCAACAACCAGATCCAGGCCGACATGTACGCGGCCGGGGGCTTTGTCGTGGTCATGCCGGACCTCTTTGGCGGCGACGTCGCGCCCAACGCGGCGGCCACTGAGGAGGAAGCTGCCGCCCAGAACCAGAGCAGTGGTGCTGGATCGTTCCTCGACCTCTTCAAGACAAAGGCCGCCGAGACGGTCAAAAGCTTCATGATTGACATGTGGCTGGCGCGCCACACGGAGGCCAAGGTGCTGCCGCTGCTGCACCGGGTGCTGAGCGCGGCGCGGGACGAGTTTGCCGATGCGGTGGCGCGCGGCAACGGCGTGTACGCTGCAGGCTACTGCTTCGGCGGGCGGTACGTGCTGCTCCTGGCGGGCAGCAAGGCCAGCGAGTACGACGCAGACGGCCCAGTATCGGCCCCGGCTGCCACGGGGACTACCCCACGACCACGTCTGGCGCGCCAGCCGCGACCGCCGCCGCCGCCGCAGCTCTTGAGGACGGCCTCCTCGGCAGACCGGCCCACTGATCAAGGCGGGCGTGCTGGCCCACGCGACGCTGGTGTCGCCCGACGACTTCCAGGGCCTGCAGGCGCCCATCGGCATGGTCTGCGTCGAGAGCGACCCGCTGTTCCCCGACGAGGTACGGACGGCGGGCGAGGACTACCTGTCGCAGAACAATGTGGACCACGAAGTGCAAGTGTACCCAGGCGTGCCGCACGGGTTTGCCGTGGTGGGCGACTACGCGGACGCGTCCATCAAGGAGGCGCAGGCGACGGCCTTTGAGCAGATGCTCAAATGGCTGAATGCTCACTGAGGCAGACAACGTACGACGTGGTGGCGAACAACGACGACAGCAATGGCGTTTGGGTGGAATGGTTTCAGTCTTGGGGGTTTTTGCGTCTTTGGCGTGTTCGACGTGTCTGACGTGTTCGACGCGGCCAACATATTGGGTTGAGTCGGCCACCGTTCTGGGCCGAGTAAACGTATTGGGTCTCATGTCTTCATGTCTTTGTATTAATTTCGTTCGGAACAGCCAATTTCCATTGCAGTGCACAACAGCATCCCCTTCGTCCTCGTCCTAGTTGATGGTGCAGACAATCTTGCCCATGGACACGTTCGACTCCATGTACTCGTGCGCCTCGCGTATCTGCTCCCACGGCAGCACCTTGTCCACGTACAGCTTGAGCTTCCCAGACTCAAAGTGCGGCAGCACCGTCACCAGCCGGTCCCGCAGCTTGCCCTGGTAGTCGGGCTCGCGGCTGCGCAGACCACTGCCCTCGATCCGCAGCCGCTTTCGCAAGATGCTGCTAATGTTGACGTCCGCCGGCAGCTGCGCGCCGCCCATCAGGGCCAGCATCACAATGTGCGCATCCAGCGCCGCGGCGTCCAGGTTCTGCTGGAAGTAGTTGGCGCCAATATAGTCGACAATGAAATCGACACCCTTCTTGTCGGTGGCGCCCAGCACCTCGTCGGCCCAGTTGGTCTTCTTGTAGTTGAAGGCCGCCGTGGCACCCAGCTCCTTGACCAAGAACGAGCACTTGTCGTCGGTGCCCGCCGTCGCGTACACGGCTGACGCGCCCGCCAGCTGCGACAGCTGGATGCCGGCAATGCTGACGCCCGACGCGCCCGCGTGCCACAGCGCCGTCTGGCCCAGGTCGCCGCGGAAGCCGCCAACCTCGTGCAGCGCCTGCAGCGCAGTGATCCAGTTCTCGGGGATGGCTGCGGCCTGCTCCCACGAGAGGTACGACGGCTTGTGCACCAGCATGCGAACCGACACGGCCAGGTACTCGGCATAGGCGCCGCCGTAGGCCAGGCCAAACACCTCGTCGCCAACCTTGAAGGCACCCTTGGCGTCGCCTGCCGCGGTATGCGAGCCCACCGAGGCAATCGTGCCGCTGAACTCGACGCCCATGGTCTTGGGGATGCGCGGGCCCAGCGGGTACTTGCCCTCGCGCTGCAGGAGATCCATGCGGTTCAGGCCAAACGCCTTGACCTGGACGACGGCCTCGCCGTCCTTGGCCTCGGGTTTCGGGGTCTTGTCGTTGATGTAGAGGGCGTCGGCATGGCCAGTACCGCCCTTGACGTCTGTTTCGGGTCGAATGCGAATCCTGTGGTTAGAAAAGGTCTACAATGTGCCCGCGTTGCATCGTCGCCTGCTCCGAGTCCAGCGGAATGAGCGCAATGGGCGCAACTCACCGACTGCGCGCATGTATGTCGTCATCGTGTCGGCTTGGTTGCTTGGCTCTTTAGTTTCTCTGGCGGAATTGCAGCTCTCCGTCAATCTTTCGATGGCGGCGATTGCGGTTCGATTCAGCTCTGTACGCGGAAGAGTCCTGTAGAGTCTGTTTGCACATCGAAGTTGTCTGTTGTCAGGAGTTGCGACGACTGTTTTCGCCTCAAGAACATGTCTGACAAATGCCACCAATGCCACAAAGGGAACTCGCCATCGCGGGGCGTGGATCGTTCCTGCCCTACTGAGCACGCCAGCATATGCGGAAAGAGCTAGGCAGAACGTCGCACAGCGTAGTTCGTTCCTTCCCTTTTGTCGCAAAGCGGGCTCGCAAATGCACCAATGCAGCAGTAGCAGCGACGAACCCCTCACCAAACACTGGAATCCATCGCCTCTCGTGCATATTGTGCATTTTGCAAGTATCCCAAACGTCCTGACAGCTCGTCATCGACGCTCCTTTGAAGCTTGCAGCTGGTTTCTTCATCGTCTTCCACTCCTTTCGCCAGACTCGGCGCGAACCATTGTCAAATGCACTTCAATTGAGCCCAATGGCCCAGTCGGTCGAGCTGGGGCCAACAGGGCTGCCTCGGTAGCACGAAAAGCCTCATGTTGCACTTCCAACACGGAGAGCTTCGTCTCGTAAAGACTGGCTTGCGCTTCCCCGCCGAAACCATCGTTTGCCCGTTCGTGGGTCGAATCAATCCAGTTCAACCGTGCTTGCTGCGTCGGCAGGCGTTCGTCTCGATCGACGGGACAAACGTGGGTAGCCGCCAGAACGCACAAACGGATAACAAGGCTTGGCCGCAACAGCCCAAACGTATTCAGCCCTATGGCTTATGGTGATCCGTCCCGTGTCCGGGCATGACGTTCGCTCAAGCACAAGAACTTGATTCGAGGAGAGTTTGCGGGTTTGCCGTCTGCCAACTCTCCGCCCGGACGAGTCTTTGACTATCTCGAGACAGACAGCTGTGCCAGCATGCTGGACCAGACAACGATGCAAATCTTTATAAGTGGTATGCTGCGACAGCACTCGATATCGCGGATGGGTACACAGGAGAGAGGCAGACTGTAGAGCACTGGCAATTCCTTTGCGTTGTGATACTCTGCGCCCAATGGCAGGCAGATTGACGACCGATGTCGACAAAGACAAGGATGAAGGTCGAGAGACGATCGCGACTCGAGTTTGGCGTGGCCTGGGGACTGGAGACGAGGACGGGAACTGGAAAATCGACAGACGGTTGACAGACGGTCGACAGACGCGAACGCTGGCGTATCTGGACAGGCGGGACGCGTCTTTCTTGTATGGAGACGAGGGCCAAAGGAACGACGTGGCACGAACGCGTGTCCTTCCGGGTCCAACGTCGAGCGAGGGACCAGAGACACCAGGCAAAATAGACTACATGTACAGGAAATGACAAGAAGTAGGGGGCCCGTTCCGGGATGAGGATGTGCGGTAGGGAAACAGAGTCAAACCCCAGAAGACCAATAGGGGAATGAGCCGCGTTCGCCCCATCGACGGGAAATACGAGGTACAGCGATGGTGCAAATTAAACATCGACAGGCAAGATGAGCCTTTTGTCCTTTTCAGCCTACGAAGTACTTCGTACACGGCGGTCCGCCGGCCGCCTCATTCTCCGCAAACGAGATGGGATCGAGAAGGAGGACAGTCTGTTTGTGAGGGCAAAGTCACGATGTGGAGGTAAGCAAAGGCAGACATGTCGGCTGCTCAACCAAAGCGGCGGTCGGGTCCTCGCGGTCGTGTCGACGGGTCCCGCTCTCTGTGGTCGCTGACGGTGCGCATACTCGCAAAAGACTGGCGGTGAGGTCGCAACGGCAGATGAATGTTGTTCTCTGCTTGTCGATGTGACTGCCCAAAGAGTCTGCTGTAAGCTGCACAGCGCAAGAATCAAACATCGTGGGTCGGCTAGCTGCATCTGCCAAATGGAACAACGGCAGCGACAGCAGGGACGGAAAATACGAATAAATATACTTCAAAAATAAAAATAGCCAGTAGCAAAGGAACCCTGACAGAAGGATCCCGAGTGCCAATTCATGCGGTAGACACCCTGCTTCTCGCTCTTCCCCTCTACAAAGTACTGTCACGCATTATCTCTTTCGCTCTTTTACCTTCCGCTTCCTCTTTGTTTCTTTGCCCCTGTTTCTTCTCCTTTTATTTTCTGATGAGCCTAATAGCAGCTTCGCTTGGCGCTCTGTACTCGTTTGTAAGTTGCCCGTTTGTCGTATTTTGAGTACCACCGCAGCTTCAATGACGAGAACGTTTGGCGGTCTGGACTTTGACACTTTCTTGGTGGGCGGGGCGTTCCGCCTGGATGGAGACCCCGATGGACGGAACCACTGCATTGTAATTTCAATCATGGTTCTTTGTTTCTGAGAGATTTCGCTTGGATAGTTTCCTGCACATGTCATGTACGAGTACGAAGTACGATACGGATTACTGGCAGCCTCCATGCCCTGCTTCGTACGGCTTTTGCTTGCCACGCTCGTATCTTGCCGCATACTTCGTACGTCGTAAGTGTTCAGACACTGGTTCTGGACCACACCGCCAACGCAGCAGCTCCATCTGGAGTCCGTATTGCTCATTGCATTCCGTCTCTCCGCAATCGTCATTTCAACAAGCATTAACTGGCCCATAAGGGCTCCATTGTCTCCTCTGTCCATGCCCCCCCCCTGCAAGCGGTCTGGCTTCTTTTCGACCGTCCTGTTACAGAAGGCGGAAAGGCACTGACAAGAAGCCGATGGAGACGTGATGGGCCACTGGGCGAAAGAAGAAAGAAAGCACACGCGCAGCAGTCCTCTATTGTCGTCCAAAGTAGCGCGCGCGATAGTTCAGTCCACGGGTGGAGGAGGTGGAAATGAGATGTGTGCCTAAACTGGCAAGGCGCCCAAAGCTTACTGTAGAAAAGGGGAGAAAGGAGCAGCCCATGGTGAAGCTACTCCTAGTGGTGGGATACCACTACTCCGTAATATGTACGAAGTATCTTACGTCGTACTCGTACTTTGTAGATGGACGTCGTATTTACTTCGTATCCTACTCGTACAGCAGAGCTACAGCGTCCCGTCGGAGACGCGAGCTAGGCCAACCGGGATGGCGGAAGGCGCCATGGCTTTCCAAGCTTTCGCAATCTTCCAGGCTAAAGAGAGCGAGGTCTATTCCCAGAGCTGCATCCGCAAACGACCAGTCAACCTACAAAGTACTCGTAGACAAGCGGCGAGAGGCGCGCCTTTGCGAGGTGCCATCCAATCTTTGCTGACTAGGGGCGACCGCTCATTCGAAGGTTTCTTGCCTCAAGCTCTCCTTCGTTTCTTGGCTCAATCCACCCCCCTGCCGCCTTTGGTTGCTTTATTTGTGAGGCAATTTAAACGGGCCAAGGACCGAGGAGGCCAAGTGCTTCAGACAATAGACGGGCTGCGATGCGGAAAGCGGGAAGCTTTCGTACGGAGTGGTCGTAAACGAAGGCGAACAAAGCAGACGTCAATACGAGTACGACATGGCGCGACACGATGAGGCGGAGATCCAGGAGCTATGAGCTTCAAGGAGAGCTTGACCGTCTAGAAGCTGGCCTCATCGTGGAGCTCCATCCTGGCTACAGAGTGATGCCGAGTATCACCACGTCGTACTCCGTACGAGGACGGGCAATAAAGGTGGCCAGGCGAGATTGACTCAGAGCATGCAGGCGCGGACGAGGCGCTGACGATACAACGATGAACGGTTTTGAAGGACACTGCGTAGTTTGAGCCTTTGAGGCCCCGCTGCCCGTCAATGAGAGACAGGGGAAGCTTTCCCCTGAGCTTCAGCATGTGGTTACATTATGGGAGCTTCGACCTACGGAATACGGAATAGGAAAGCGAAGTAATAAGAGACCTACAGTAATACGAAGTATTGCGCTTATCTCTTTTCTTTTCTGATATGTATTGAGCTTAAAATATCTATAGGAATACGACGTAAGGCAGGCATTGCAGATACAAGACTTTGACGCCGGAGCAAAATACACAACATATGTAAACACCACATCGTAATTAGACAATGCTTCCATATTTTGCAGTGACATACGTCGTACTCCGTATTTTCCATCTGTCAGAATCTGGCAGATCCACGAGTGTGGCCAGCGGAACACAAGGAGACACGGACGGGCCAGGGCAGATCCTGGCTTGGCTTTGGAGACAGGCACAAACGGAATTGTGGAATGCAAAGAGGGCGGCCCGCAAAACAATAGCGATGCAACACGAAGCAATAAGGAAGGAAAACAAGCGGGAAGGGAGAGATAAAACTTGACCAGGCCAAGCAAGGCCCAAGTTCACGGGAAGCCAATCTGGGCAGACTCGATCGGCCGGGGCCAGGAGACGGAGCCCGAGCAGGAACAAGACCGAGAAGGGAAATTACGACAAGTCGAGAACCTCGTAAAAGCAAAATCACAGAAAGGGCCAGAGCCTCCCTCTCAAGCGGGCCAGGGAACCAGGGAAGGGCGGAGACCCGGGCGGCTGTGATTAGGGGTAAGGGTTGGTGTCTCGGGGGCCGTTTGCGGTTCGACATTGACCGTTGCCGGACGATATTGGACGAGGCTCTGGGGCCTTGCCGTCCGGGTCTGGCTGTCTTGAGTTTGTGCTCATTGTCCCGGGCACGAAATGATACTCAGCACCAGAACGAGAGCCACAAGCGTAGGCGACCGGAACGGACGTCTATTCTTCTGAACTTTGTACATACTCATCACCCGTGTCTCAACTTTTGGTCGATCGAGATATCCATTCGAGACCTTGGGGTTCCATACTGGGTACATACTCGTATGTTCATATGCTCATACTGTGTGGTGACTGCAAGTGTCTCCATCGGCTTCTGGACCACCATCGAGCAATACTGGATGCAAAGCCTGGAAGCAGGGAAAACAAGAACCTCGCCTCAGCCCCATAAGCTCCATGGGGGATGTTCATCAAACAGGATTCCACCAACGAGTTGTGTGTCTTTCTGCCCAACAGCGCATCTCCTTTCCGTCAGACCGGCACAATACGAGTACGTACGAAGTACGATAGCGAGAGAGCGCAAAAGGACGCACATAGCAAATAAGCATTCCAGCGCATCTGAAGCCCGTTCCGGACAGGATGCCACCTCCTTGCAAGCTCCGCGCCATTGCTTGAGACGAGCCGGTTCTGCTGCAATCAATCTCCACGAACTTATCACTGGATCCGACGAGAAATGACTGCGCACTGCCACCTGCCACCTCCCTCTGTCCCCTCGATCTCAAGGTCATACGTGAGGACGGAGATACTCTGTACGGGTACGGGGCCTGCAGCTTGGCCGTGGCCAGCCAGTACGAGTATGGGCATGCATGTAGCAACGCGCCAATAGGCGATACCACACAGTACAAAGTATGCGTTCATTTCACGGAAGAAGGAACCAGAGTGGGAGAGAAGAGAGAGCAGAGCCAGAAGAAACCCACCCACACTGGTTTCCGAACGTGGCGTCCGCAGCTCATTTCCGCGCCCCGCTAAAAGGAAACGAACTCTTCTCTCTGTTCTATTGCGTTTCTCACCTACTGCCACCCCGGCTCGTCGCGTGTGTGTGCCTGATGGTGGGTGGGTGGCCTGCGTGTCTGCGTGCGTGGAACTACAAAGTACAATGTATGAAGTATGCGTATCGAGCACAGTGACAAGCCAAAAGACTGTGCGCGACGACCACTCGGTTCGGTACCTTGCAGTGGCGGAGAGAAGAGGCGCGACACGACGAGGACGACCGCCACCACGAACCCCTGGAAACGTCAGAGCCAACCCACGCCCATCCCGGTCGCACCAACTGGGCTGGGTGCATCGTACTTTTGTGAGATGAACAGTCCGTACGACGTACGATTAGGTTCCATGAGATACTTTGTACTTTGTACGTCGTCGATGCCACAGAGCCACACTGGGGAAACGCAGGCCCCGCCAGGACCTTGACGAGCATGATTCGTCCTCCTGTCTTGAGGGTAGGGATGGAATAGGGAAGAATAGGGAAGAAGGGGCTATGGAGAGTCGTGTGGGTAATCACATACGGGGTACGGAGTAGAGCGCGAGTCAGATACGGAGCACAGGGAGGAAGATACGTTGTATGTCACTTGGCCGAGAATCCAAGTATCTTGCCATTGAGTCTCCATTGCACCATACTCGTAGAGGCAAAGACCTCATTTCCCCGGCAGGCCTGGACTTTCTCGGAGGTATTCGCCCCCCCAGGGTTAAAAAAAGAACCAATAACAGGGCCTACTACGACGCAAGCTACATAGTACAAGGGACTCTCGCAAACAAAGGGCACGATTGGGACCTCGTTAAGAGGAGACGCTCGCTAGGGGGCGCCCGCCGCCCATCATCCGCAAGCCGCCGTTGCGCCGGCGCTGCGTTGGCTCGCTTTATCTGCTTTCCTTTGCCGATGCTCGATTCCTACGACAGTGCGAATTTGGGTGTAAAAAAGGAGATGACCGGAGGGCCAATGGGCTGGCTCTCGTTCCTGGGTTCCTGGTTTCCTGGTTTCCTGTGTTCCTGGCGCCGTCGTTCGGTCGGCCCCTCCATTCTCTAGCCGTCACCTCAACTTGTGCTGCAACTGCACGTCGCGTCAGGTACCTACCCGAGTCTCCATCACGATTACGACGTATTCCTGGTAGAACAAAGCAGCATCAGGCTATGTCCATCGGTCCAGGCCTATCTACGGCGCTGGTGGTCTGAAGCTTGGCCTTTTTCCTCTTATCTTTGGACCTGGGCCTCCACACCCTCACTACATGTACGCCGTACGTCGTAATACTTTATAAATTCCTGGCACCTGGGCCAATGCTTCTGGTGCCTTGATTTCGGGCGCCAGTCTGCAGGCTACGCAGCATACTCCGTATCGTATGTACTTCGTACATGATACGCATTCGTCGCTGGCCCAGAGAGCGATAGTGACGACAAGACGTCACCAAAGCGAACCCGATCAAGGAAAAAGCAAACAAAGATAGTGTGCCCACTCCTTTGTGGTCGCTTCGACGAAAAGGCCTTTAGAGCTATCAGGCGGCGGCTCGGAAGCTGTACGAAGTACATCATTGCATAATACATGGTATTACTCCATTTGCGCATGTGTAAATACTGCAAGATCTGTGAAAGATACGACGAAAAGATCTGTGAAAGATACGGCGGATGATACTGAGTTGGTCGTTGCGGGTGTCTGGATTGCCTCAGTCATACGCACTTCTCCAGTCCCGCATCATCCATTCCAGCAGTTGCCGAGGAAGCCCTGGCGAGAGACAGGATCTACTGGAAGGATGGATCGCCTCGCCCTGCCCGTCTTCGTCAGCTGCAATCTGCATTCCAGTGGTCGAGTCATCCGCTGTCGACACCCTTCTCTGGTTGCAGCCGGTCGGCTCCTGCGCGCCTCAGGCTCTACGACTGGCATGGAGCCGCCGTTGCAGGGCAACCCAGGCGCCTGTGGATGCCGCTTAGTGGGTGATTGCAAAACACACGCCAACAAGAATACGAAGAAAAAAGCAGCGAACACGCCGAAATGCGCCCATCTCCCAGCAAGGCGTACAGAGCCGCGCTCTGCAGCGGTAATTACAGCGCTCGTACAAAGTATCGATCGTTGGGGCGTGGGTGAGAAGAAGGAGACCAGAGGCGGTCCTCTTGCTCATGTCGTTCATGTCGTTCATGTCGTTCATGTCGC
Organism: Sporothrix phasma; assembly: GCA_016097075.2. Taxonomy (NCBI): domain Eukaryota; kingdom Fungi; phylum Ascomycota; class Sordariomycetes; order Ophiostomatales; family Ophiostomataceae; genus Sporothrix; species Sporothrix phasma. The sequence goes on along the minus strand of JADMNG010000004.1, from coordinate 619,004 downwards.
TCATTTCGGAGAAATGCTGCAGCAGCCGTCGTGGGCAACAGAGAACGAGATGAGAGTTGGTGCCTGAATGACTGCTAGGTGCTGAAAGTGCTGTACTTCGTACGGCAGTGCCTGGCCTCGTCACTGCGTATCTTCGGCTCCTACGAGTACTCGTATTATTTGCTACTCGCATTGTTCTTGTTGTTATAATTATCACTATTATTACTACCCCGTACCTTGAGGACATTGGTGGCAAAAGTCCCGTGCAAACCCAGAAACTCGGCGAGGGAAGCAGACGGCAAAGAGGAGCGAGAGACTGGGCGGCCTTCAGAAAGCATGGAAAGTGACTGAGTGGCCACCCAACAGTGTGAGTGTAATCAACCAAAACAAGAGGAAAAATGAAAACAAATCCGAAATCATGTACATACTTCGTACGTCGTAGCAAGACTCTCTCTCCGCCACTCCACCACTCCACCACTACCTACAACCGCTCCACTTCCCTTTCTCCTTTTCCAGGTACCCACACAGCCATCTCCACCCACCCCTGTCTCTCCTTCTGCTCTCCCCGATCCACACATACGAAGTACGAATGCGCACCAAGAAGGTCGACTGAACGCAGAGAATCCCAGCAGCATCCCAGTGCCTAGTCCGCACCCGGCAAGTCCTGTTGTGATTGACCAGAAAAGAGTGGAAAAGGAAATTATGGACCGCTGCACGGATCTGGGCTAGTTAGCGCGCCGGTCAATCTCCTTTTCGCTCACTCTGTGTGGCCTGTCAGTCCAGGTTCTGTTCCTCCTGTCGTTCCTTGTTCTCCTCCTGCGCAGGCGACGGCAAGCCAGCCGCTGCATGCCCGCCGCCTCTTCCATCGCATCTGGCATCTGAAGGCCCCTGTTTTGATTTTCAGTCATGGTGGCTCTGTCGCTAACAGCAACCATGAGGCCCTCCAAGGAAGCTGTCCAGATATGCTGCGTACGAGTACTTTGTACGAAGTTCGGAATTCACACCCACACACCCCTCGGCCCTTTTCTCACTCCCCCCTTCCCTGTCACCAGCAAAAACATACGCCAGTGCGAGCAAACGGCCTACGAACCACCAAAAACACACCAAAAACACACCAAGAACACGCCAAAGAGGTCAGCCAACGCGGCCGCCCACTTCGGTATATAAGACCGGCCTCTCACTCCCTCTCCTGCTCCATTCCGTTTTCTCTTCTTTCCTCTTTTCTTCTTCACCCACACTCGCTCTCATACAAACCACCCTGACTATTCAGTCAATTTCACTCGTTACAACAATCTCAACCGCTTCCACCTCACCACCTTCTACCACTCTTAATCCTCTTCGTCTTCTTCGACAACCAACCCAACCGACAAAATGAAGTTCTCCGTCGCCTCCATTCTGGCCCTTGCCACCGCTGCCTCTGCTGCCAGCAACGTGACCTACACCACCGAGGTCGTCACTGCCCTGACCACCTACTGCCCTGAGGCCACCACCCTGACCCACAACGGCAAGACCTACACCATCACCTCGGCCACGACCCTGACCATCACGGACTGCCCCTGCACCCTGACCAAGCCCGTCACCACCGCCACCTCGGTCTCGTGCACCACTCCGTAAGTACCCTGCCAGCTGCCGCTGCCGCTGCCTCTCTAGACAAAGAGCGTCTGCTAACATATCACAGCTACAACAACGCCACTGGCACCGTTACCAAGGGCACCGGTTCCTACACCCCCACCCAGTCGGCTGTTGTCACTGCCGGTGCCGCAAGGTCATGCTGTCCGGCGCTGCCGGTGTCGTCGCCCTGGGCGCCGCCATCCTGCTGTAAATGTAGCCAACAAGAAGACAACCCCCTACACCTTACCGAAACCCTCCGCCAAACCTCTTTTTTATGTGCTGGGAATAATGGATTTGAAGATTTGAAGATGGCCATCATCACTCGCTGAGGAGCACCGAGATGAGGATGACTGGGTTACCGCGCAAAGGGTCTCTTTTAGCCAGCGAATTTTTTCTATTAATATGATTTCCGCTTATTTGTGAGAATCTTCTCTGTCTGGAAAGGATCCTGTTCTCTTTCTCTCTTCATGTTTTGGACAATATTTACCTACATCTTCGTTTTTTCTTTCCATCAAGCTTCTTATTTCCCATCACAAAAACCAGACTTGTTCTCCGTTTTAATGACCTTGGAAAGCGCTTATTCCTGTTTTTGTTGTTTCATACTACACTACTTTCTTGTTCTAGCTCCGATCCCTTGCGAGGGATTCGGTCTCATTTCTACTTCTTGATGGTTGATAGACTTTTATTCACGTTTCTCAGAACCTGCTGTCGGCCCACGTATCTGTGAATACCGTCGTGTGTTACCCTAAAAATCTCGCTCTTGAGCCGTTACATGTATGCATGCAGTCGACGTCTTCCAACCCATGTGCATTTGGCGGAGCCATGAAAACAAACCGAGTACAGCCGATATAAACATAACAGCTTATGCGGCCCGTCCAATGTGCCAATTGATCTGGCGATCCAAATCGTCTCGTCGTGTATCACAACATACAGCATTTGGCGTCTGTCAAAGCGCATCCACCCAGTCACCATGACGTACAGTGGAAGTTCAAGCTGGTAAACGACTGGTCCAAAGTCAAAGTGCAGTAACCTTCTTTTCTTGCTGTGGTTTGTGTTCTGGTCCTACGAAACACCCGTGCTCACCTCCCTTTGGCCGCATCGTGAAACGGGACGGTTCTTCTTTGGGCTGTCCCTGTGCTGGACCACTCACTCACTTTGCATTCCGGATGACAGGCTTGGCTTTTGGCCAAGCTGTTTTTGAGGGGATGGCCTTAAGTTCGGATCCTCTGTATTGATTTATTCATCTGCCGCCTTTTTGTGTCCACAAAATAGGTTTGTGGGACGGCTTTCTTTGGGGTCCCCGGAAGCTGCGGGAAGCCGGTTCTTGCGGGCAGCTTGCCATTGCACAGCGATTGCCAGGGGCAGTTGTGAAATCTCGCATCAGGTTCCCGGGTACGAAGTGAGAGGAGAAGAGTGGTGGAAGAAACTGCTGCGGGTATTCAGTCTGGTCAGAAGGGCTTCCTCTGCCAGCCAACAACAAGAAGCTCTCGCCTCTCTTCTCTCTCGACGGAGTCTTACATGTGGCTCACTTTTCCAGTCCCATGCATCACGGTCGGGAGTCAGCATACGGGGTGGCAGCGTTATCTTTCGCTTTCATTCGTCTTTCGCTGGTTTCGTCTCAATGTCTGCACATGCGCGCCGCCAGCGCCGACGCCGACTCGAGGGATAGAGTCATGGACGTACGAAGTACTCGTACTCGTAGGTCTGTGGCGTGGGCAGAGACGCGACGGGACACTATGGGCTGGAAATTGCGCACCCTCCACCGGAGACGAAGTACTCGTAGCACAATTCGGCCCAACGCACGCGCTCCCACGAGTAACGATGTTCTGGCCATGAGGGCGATTACTGTATCAGCGCCTGATGTCTGGGCCGTCGTTCTGGGCTCTTCGGCACCGTCAAAGCCTCAAAGATTGTATTTCCACGGTGTGTGGGAGACTCAACCTGCTCGCGTGTGGCCTTTGGCCGTTTTCCCTTTTTCCAGCACTGCCCATCGTGGACCCCGATGTACGGTAACCCAGTTCGATTCGCACTGCCGGGCGCGTGCCGCCAGCCTTTGTTTGAATTCTCTGCAGAGGGCTCATGTGTCTCACCACCCCAAATTTGACGATGCTAACAACTCTCAGCAGCTTTAAGTGCATCGCATGTCCATACAACGCCACCATCGCCATATTCGAAAAGACCGTCGCTCCCTTGTTCGCTATCCTCCTTTGTCGCCCGTATTTCTCCCTCCCGCGCATCCTTTCGTACGTCGTACGAAGTAAACAACAGCTACAAAGTACATTGTAGACAGCAGCCCAACCCAGACGGTATCATACCCAAGACGACCAAAGCCGACGGCGGCGGGCGCCGTCACTCACTCGCGCCCTTTTGGGACGCGCAACAGGTCAACAAGGTCCCACAAAAGGCAAAGAGGTATCTTACGAGTGAAAACGGGACAGGAACAGGAGGCGAATTGTCAGGCGCCTCGCACCGCTCGCCGTCCTCTGTACTTTTATGCAGCAAGGTGTGCCTGAGATGCACCAAAGGCGCCAGACGCACCAAGTTGTGCACCTTTCTGGAGTGCAGCAGGGACTAATGCAGGAACCTTTGGGCAGCCCACCCTTTCAGCACTTTTCTCTTCTCCTCTTTTCTTTCTTTCCCTCTCCTTTTTCCCTTTCCTCTTCCCTTTGCCTTTTTCCACTTCCCATTTCCCACTGAGAACAAGCAAGTTCTTGGCCACCCAGCGTCGCTACAAAGTACTTTGTAGTTTTGCACGTCGCTCTATTTTGTTTCTATTTTTGAACCGGCTGGCAGAGTCTTGTATACTGTGTCGCACACGGTGTCCATACTGTCTTGGCGCCTGGGGCTCCTTTCTCGCCCTGTCCGCCCAGTCGCTCCCTCGGAAGGAGCAGCCACAGTTGGATAAGCGTGGCCGTGCCTTGGTTTCTGCCCACTCTGCCTACTCTGCTCACTCTCCTTTGGGCAGCTCCTTTCTCCGCCTCTTCCTGCATCTCACCGGCGTTCCCTCCTTGTCCTGTCCCCTGCATAGCACTCTCCCTCTCTGCAGGCCAAATACGAGACTTGTTACCAGGCGGCGAAGCAGGAAGACTGGCGGTCTGCCTCTGGCGGCCTGCCTCTTCTGGCGCCACCTGTTTCTCCTGTGCTTTTTTCCTTGTTTTCCTCGGTGCTTAGGCTATCCTTTTGCGCCATCCTTTTGTGGCGGACAGGGCGGCTGGTGCAAAGGCATGGACTGTGACGGTTGCATCCCTGTTCGGCGTGTGCGAATGGTCGAGTCAGCAGGCGGCGGAAGAGGTCTAGACGCCCGATGTATTACGACGTAGAAGGAGGGAAAAGGGAAAAAGGATGGGATAGTGCGAGCTCCAAGAGCATCCCCGGCGACGGACGGACTTGGGGAGCGAGGAAGAGTTTGCTCTGCAACATTCCCGATCTGGTGAAGCCGCAAACAGAATCGATCCATGAAGAGTGCCATGGCGAGGGTGAGGTTAGTGGCAGCGGAGAGGCAGGGCGGGTTCTCGCACCCCCTCACTTTACTTCGTACGAAGTTCTCTATCCGAGTGCGGGCGCCCCGTGATGGAACAAGGAGCTTTCTGGGCGCTGGTCGAAGGCTGGCCTTGGAAGGGACGCAACAGGCTACGATGGTAGACGTCATTGCCGACAGGAGCGAGAGACGATGATGTTTGACAGTTGGGGTGGCAGAGTGCGTTTTGAGTATCGTCATCTCTAAGAGTCAGGAGGTAATTGTGCATTGTCGAGCGTGTTCGGCCATTCACCGTTTAATTCCTTTATCGCACAGTATTGCGACCGACCAGTCGGCCACCGCATCCGACGCGCGGTAAAGGGAGACGGTATGTTTGGTCTTTTGTGGTGTCTGTCTGTTCCAGGTCCGCATGCCAGGGATAGTTTGGGAAGAGGGCGTTTAATCGTCAGGAATGTCCCTGGGTGTGTCTGTAACTCTTGTCTATCCTCTCTCGCTGGTCATGCAGGGAGAGACCGAGTCCGTTCGAGGCTCGCACTCAAAGTCGATCGGTAATTTTGTGTCGCTCAACGGCTCACCACGAAGCCAAGTCTGGCATCTGTCGTGTTATCGTGTCTAAGACAATGTGTGAGGTCTTGTTTTACGTTTGTTGCCCCGTTCTTTTGCCGTTCTTGTGTCGATAGTGTCCTTTTCTGAAACTTGACAGACTCGACATTCCAGACGCTCATTGTTGTTGTTTTGCGCCCATCCTACGACTCCTGTTTGCATCAAAACAGCCCTGGGGTGCATCCCTGGATGGCATGTACGAAGTAGTACCGAGACCGAGTGGTCTTATCGGAGCGGAAAGGGCGTGGCGGGTCCTTTGTGATGATACCTCAGCCCGGCCCGTCGTCTGGTGGGCAGGAGGAGAGGGCAGGACGAGGGGAAAGGCAAAAGAGCTGAGCTTGGGGCATGTGTAGCATGTGGGCTCCGACGCGCCGAGTGTCGAATGGTGGATCCTCGGCGACGGCCTGCGTGGGACGGCAGTCGGGTCGTGTGGCCTCGTCGTGCAGTGTCTGCCGTGTGATCCGTGGCGTCCCGGTCCCGGTATCGTGCGTCCGGGACCCACTCCGAGCCACGGCCCATCCGCCCCGGTTCGGACGTGAAGTCATGGCTGTAGTCCGTACTGTGCGTCACGTCGGGGCATAGTAGGCCGAGCGTCCCGTCGCTTTGTGTGTATGTTCTAAGCTATGCATCGTCGGTACTGTGCGTCGTGCTTGCGATCTGGGCGCGGTCGATTGGTCGATGGTTCTGCGTCTCGACAACCCGGCTCTAGAGGACAGTTGCAAGACTATCGTTGGTACAGGACTACATTGTTTATTTCCAATCATTTAGACTGTTTCCGACTGTCTTTTAATGTACCTGTGCTCTTTGATTGAATGAGATGTGATGGACTTTGCCATATTCTCAGCTTGAATCAGTTAGCTTTACCATCACATTAGTAAAAAACCATAAACATCACAAAACAAGCTGTAAATTCACCAAAAAATTACCACATCTCCGAGAAACACCAATTTGAATAAGAATTAAAACGAAACAATAAAACAAACAAGCGGGTAACGCGAACGGTCGGCTTACGGCCAACATAATCCGTGGATGCTGGTTAAGCGGCAAAACAGGCTAGGTCGGCTATGTGAAGCCTCATAACCGAACAATTACAAAAAAGGACGCAAGGCTGAAGCGGCGATTCACAACTCCATCCCAGTCAGGACCTGCACGAAAGAAGGCCTGGGAGCAGGAGCCGCAGCTAGCATGATGGCATAACCGAGGACACAGCCTGAATGGTCGAGGCCGATTCTCGGGACATGCACGACCAGGATGGACCAGTCATATCCGCTGCTTTTCAGGTAAGATGGCATGATTGAGTCAAGGTTGAGCCAAGATTGGAGATGGAGACGTTTCCCCGTCGCGTCGTACGCTTTTCAGCTGCCACTCTCCATCATGTCCATGTAGCCATCCACAATGTCAGAATACAGAGATGAGGCAGTGTCCACAAGGTCCAGAGTACAGAGATGAGCACTACCATACGTCGGCCTATTGTGTTGTCTTAGCAAGAACAACCGAAACAACACGCAGCCGAAGAAAAAAAGAGCAAAAAAAAATGGAGAGACAAGAAAAGACGGCCGTTCTGCTTCTCCACAATCGGTCGGCCTGCCAGCCAGCTGCCAAGCAGCGTCGATGAGGCAGGCGAGAGAGAGAGAGGTGGCGGTGCCGTTCGGCCACAATGGCAGCTGCACAGGGCTGAGGCACGGGTAAGCCTAGAAAGAGACGATCCTCTTGGAGTCTGGGAGGCGATCCATGACCTTGTGCGTGCAAAGCTCTCCCAGACTGAGAGACTGAGAGACTGAGAAGGGTGGCTGTTCGGATGCGGCCCGCCGGAGATGCTATCACGTGGCCAACCGCACAAGGACAGGCAGAGAAACTCTACAGTACCTTGGAGATCAGGGCAGACTCGTGACAAACAATGCCCGGTCAGATTGCCTCTCCTGCGGTGGTGACGGCCGCGATGCGGCGTCCAGTAGGCGGCTCGTCTTTGGTCGGCTGTGGTGCAAGCTGCCGTGCTGAGTGTTGGTGCTGTCCAGTGCGGTCTAGAGGGTTGGCGCCGCACTTTAGATTCGAGCATTTGGGGTATCTGGTTGGAGGCTGGCCGGGGAAACGGGGAAATAAAGTGGGCCCATATGTGGAGGTGCCCGCGCCAACAGAGCGGCCAACCGTGCAACAGAAAGCACAGCGTCCTTGGGCCATGTGCGACCAGCACCCCCAACACGCCCTCCCGCTCAGCCGGACGTGGAAGGGTCGATGTCTGAACCGAGCGAGAACCGTCGACGGCGATACAAAGAGGAGAAGATGGGCGTCGAGTTGCGGATGGGTTGATGACTCGAGTCTCGACCACGGATCGGCCCATCTTCTTGACCTTTGTCTTCGTTCATCGTCAACCTCTTCTCCCACCCAGACCTGAGCTCGAGCTCGTTTGGCTGTTCAAGTTAACAGAGAACCCATATCTGCCCCGATCTGCCACCGTCTTACACGGAAGGCGGTGGACGAGCCGACAGTTGCAACGGCGAGCCCCTTGATCCCCTCGCTCGCCCTTCCTCTCTCGCACCGCGACACGGGCATCGCGGCGACCCACGTTTCCCCTCCCCCGCGCACGCCGTACCACGCATCACCACGCCCCGCGAACGCACATCATGGCCGACCACCCGCAGGACCAGGTGCAGCGCCACTCGCTGACGGACCCGAGTCCTTCTGGAGGCACCAGGCCGACCAGCTGTACTGGCACCGTAAGCCGACATGGCCTCAAGCACACGACCAAGACGCTCAAGGGCGCGAGCAAGGACGGCGACGTCACGCACGACCACTGGGAGTGGTTCCCCGGCGGCCAGATCTCGACCTGCTACAACTGCGTGGACCGCCACGTGCTCGAGGGCCGGGGCCAGCAGCCGGCATCCTGTACGACAGCCCCGTCACCAACACCAAGCAGCGTCTGACGTACAGCGAGCTGCTGGCCGAGGTCGAGACCACGGCGGCGGTGCTGCGCGAGCACGGCGTGAAAAAGGGCGACGTGGTGCTCGTGTACATGCCCATGGTGCCCGCGGCCCTCATTGGCATCCTGGCCATCAACCGGCTGGGCGCCATCCACACCGTTGTCTTTGGCGGCTTTGCGGCCGCGCCCCTGGCCCAGCGCATCGAGGACTCGCGCCCCGTTGCCGTGCTGACGGCCTCGTGCGGCATCGACGGCAGCAAGCCGCCCATCGCCTACCGGCCCTTTGTCGAGGCGGCCGTCGACCTGTCGGCCTGGAAGCCGCCACACGTCATTGTGTGGCAGCGCGACGCCCTGCGCTGGGACCTGGACAAGAACACGCCGACGACGGACAAGATTGCCAGCACCACCAAGGCGCACTGCTGGCGCGCGCTGGTCGACGATGCGCGTGCGCGCGGCGCCACGGCCGCGTGCGAGCCCGTGGCCTCCACGGACGGCGTGTACATCATCTACACGAGCGGCACCACGGGCAAGCCCAAGGGCGTCTTCCGTGAGGCGGGCGGCCATGCCGTTGGCCTGCATCTGATGATCTCCTACCTGTTCAACATCCACGGCCCGGGCGACGTCATGGGCTGCTTCTCGGACATTGGCTGGGTCGTGTCGCACAGCTACACGCTGTACGGTCCGTTGCTGGCGGGCGCTGCCACGGTGCTGTACGAGGGAAAGCCGGTGGGCACGCCCGATGCCTCGGCGTTCTGGCGCATCGTCGAGGAGTACGGCGTGTCCACCATGTTCACCGCGCCCACTGCTCTGCGCGCCATCCGAAAGGACGACCCCGACAACACCCACCTGACGGCCGTGGGCAAACGCGGTGGTCTGCGCACGCTGCGCGCCCTCTTCCTGGCCGGCGAGCGCTCCGAGCCCACCATCATCACCATGTACCAGCAGCTGCTCGCCACCTACGGCGCACCGGGCGCCAACGTCGTCGACAACTGGTGGTCCTCCGAATCTGGCTCGCCGATATCGGGCATTGCCCTGGGCGCCCACGCGGGCCAAGACCGCCGCGCCGCCCCCCACGCCCACAAGGCCTCCAAGCACGCGCCCGCCACGACGCTGGCCATCAAGCCCGGAAGCGCCGGCAAGGCCATGCCCGGCTTCGACGTGCGCGTCGTCGACGACCTGGGCAACGAGCTGCCTGCGGGCACCATGGGCAACATTGTGCTGCGCATGCCCCTGGCACCGACGGCGCTGCGCACGCTCTGGGAGGACGAGGCGCGCTTCTACAAGGGCTACCTGCGGCGCTTCGACGGTCGCTGGCTCGACACCGGCGATGCCGGTGTCATTGACGCGGAGGGCTACATCAGCATCATGGCCCGCTCCGACGACATTATCAACGTCGCCGCCCACCGCCTGAGCACAGGCAGTCTCGAGCAGGCCATCACCGGCCACCCCGAGGTCACCGAGGCCTGTGTTGTCAGCATCCCCGACGCCTTGAAGGGCCACATGCCGTTTGCCTTTGTCAACACGACACGCGCCGCCGGAGCGCCGGCCAAGAAGACGGCCGCCACCGACGAGGCGCTTTTCAAGGAGATCAACGGCCGCGTGCGCGAGCAGGTTGGCGGCATTGCCTCGCTGGGCGGTCTGATTGAGGGCAACGGCATGATCCCCCGCACGCGCTCCGGCAAGACCCTGCGCCGCGTCCTGCGCGAGCTGCTCGAAAATGCCGTCCACGGCGACTTTGACGCCCCTGTCAGCGTGCCCTCGACGGTCGAGGACGCCAGCGTCGTCGATGTCGCCCGCGAGCGTATCCGCACCTACTTCCGCGACCATGCCGGTGACAGGCACGCCGCCATCGAGTCGCGCGCGAAGCTGTAGACGGCCGTCTTTCTTTCTGTGCCTTTCTGCTGTCTCTTTAAGCGATCATGGCGTCGAGCTGCTCTAGTCTGTCTTGCCTTTTTTGTTTTCCTGTTTTCTTGATCTCTTGATCTCTTCTTCTCGTTCCATTCAGAATGCCATAGGACGAGCTCCGAGCCATCGTCGATCTATCGAATTGTCAAAGACTGGGCATCGTATACGATGTTGAACTGGGTGAAACTACCGTGCGCTGCCTCCTTCTCAATAGCGTATATACCTCGAACTCGACAACATCAGACGACGTGCGGTCAGATGGACAGCAACTGGCTCGAAGGATGAATGAATGAAACTTTATTCCGCCCGGAGGCACCAAGCCTAAAGGGCTCTTCTGTACGCTGCTTACATAATATTTGCTTATCAAATACACCACCCTCCTGTTCGACCACAGTCTTTCTTTCCCATCTCGTTTGCTAGCTTCCCCTTAACCCTCTTCGTATCCGATTTATTACTGGGCATATCGCCTTCTTGAAGATCTTCCTTCAAGTGTTCAGGGTCCTATGGGCGGTGCCTGAAGCCGAGTCGATTGCCGGTGGGTCAGTGAGGTTGTTGGTGGGGTTGTTGGCGATATTGTTGATGGTTCGGTGGTTCGATGGTTCGATGGTTGATTGTGTATTGTTTGTTAGTTTGTCTCCGGTACGTAGTCCAGTCTCCCCGTCTCCAGGGCGAATTTTATCGTTGCCCGTACCGCCTTCATGTCCGGTTCCCAGTCATCTTGATCAGTCCCCTCCTTGCCTCCGAGGAAGAAGGAGAGGTTGTCCACTTTCGCTTCTCTTTGCTCCAGGAGTTTACGTCTTTGAACCAGCCATTGCGGGCAGCGAAAGAGGAAGTGTTTGATGGTCTCTTTCGCGTCATCTCGTTTTTCGCCGCCCCAGCAACAACACTACCGCGATTTGCCGCTTCTGACGAGTCTGAGACCAACTCTTCGCGTGCATCCGTTCCGACCCTGCATCCCGAGCGACGAAGCAACTTGCATATTGTCCCATTCGACCTCTGTCCCAAGCATCGTCGGCTCCCACCAAACAGCTCGACGACTACAGTGTTTCCGTCTCCGGCCTCCCCACCACCTTTACACCCTCCTCTGCACCCACATCCACAGCCATGTCTGACGCAGCAGCAAGGCAGATCTCGCGGGGTGCCTTCTCGTATGCCGTCTCCTCCCTGTCCAGATCGAAGACGGCCCTGCTAACCTTTGTCTTCCCTCTCTTCCCAGTGTCATCTTCAACGATCCCGAAAAGGGCAAGGAACAGTTCCCCGTCCCCATCTTCCAATGCTTGCAGGTCAAGCCGCTGGGCAACCAGCAGCCCGGCGGCGGCGGCGAGCGCTACCGCGTCGTCCTGAGCGACATGGACCACTACGTGCAGACGATGCTGGCGACACAGGCAAGCCACGTCGTCCACGACGGCAAGCTGGTCCGCGGCTGCATCGTGCGCGTCAAGTCCTACCAGGCCAACTCGGTCAAGGGGAAGAAGTAGGTCACGCCCGCTTTGCGTAACACCGTCTCGTCCGCGCAGTCGTGCTAACAGAACAGCATCCTCATCCTGCTCGACTCGAGGTCATTGAGTCCCTCGGCAACCACGAACGTATCGGCGAGCCCGTCGTTTACGATGCGAGCACCTCGGCCGCCGCCGCTCCGACCAACACTACCATTGGCGGCTCCGGCTTCTACGGCGTCAAGAAGGAAGAGCCGGGCACTGCTGCAGCGTTGACAACAAAGCCGGCGGCCGCCGCGGGCGGCTACGGACGGCCCAGAGAGACGAGCTATGGCGGCGGCAGTGCCGCCCACCCCAACATCTGCCCCATCGAGGGCCTGTCGCCCTACTCGCACAAGTGGACCATCAAGGCCCGCGTCACGAGCAAGTCGCCCATCCGCACATGGCACAAGGCCAGCGGCGAGGGCAAGCTCTTCAGCGTCAACCTGCTGGACGAGAGCAGCGAGATCAAGGCCACGGGCTTCAACGAGCAGTGCGACGCGCTGTACGAGCTGCTCCAGGAGGGGTCCGTCTACTACATCTCGAGCCCCTGCCGCGTGCAGATTGCCAAGAAGCAGTTCACCAACCTGCCCAACGACTACGAGCTCACGTTTGAGCGCGACACCCAGGTCGAAAAGGCCGAGGACACCAGCAACGTGCCCAAGCTGCGCTTCAACTTTTGCAACCTGGGCGCGCTGCAGTCGGTCGAAAAGGACGCCACGGTCGACGTCATTGGCATCCTCAAGGAAATCGGCGACAGCGCGTCGCTGCAGTCGCGCGCCACCGGCAAGCCCTTTGACAAGCGCGAGCTGACCATTGTCGACGACAGCGGCTACAGCGTGCGCACCACGGTCTGGGGCAAGACGGCCGTCGACTTTGACGCCAAGCTCGAGTCCGTCGTCGCCTTCAAGGGCGTGCGCGTGTCCGACTTTGGTGGCCGCTCGCTGTCGCTGCTGCAGTCGGGCGTCATGTCCATTGAGCCCGACATTACCGAGGCGCACCACCTCAAGGGCTGGTACGACTCCGTGGGTCGCGCCGAGAAGTTTGCATCGCACAACACCATGGGCGGCGGCGGGCGGGCGGCCGCACCGAGGTCATCAAGACATTGGCCAGGTGCGCGAGGAGAACCTGGGCATGGACGACACGGCGTACTTTACCCTCAAGGCTACGGTCGTCTTCATCAAGCAGGAGACGTTTGCGTACCCGGCGTGCAGCAACACGGACAAGCCGTGCAGAAGAAGGTGGTTGAGGTGGGCGACGGCACGTGGCGCTGCGAGGCGTGCGACGCCAACCACCCGGCGCCGCTGTACCGCTACACAATGATGCTCAACGCCAACGACCACACGGGCCAGCTGTGGCTGTCGTGCTTTGACGATGTCGGCAAGATGCTGATGGGCGGCACGACGGCCAGCGACCTGACGCGCATGCAGCAGGACGAGGACCCGGCCTTTGCCAAGGCCTTTGAACAGGCCAACTGCCGCAAGTACTCGTTCCGCGTGCGCGCCAAGCTCGACACCTTTGGCGACGCCCAGCGCATCCGCTACCAGATTGTCGGCGCCACACCCATTGATTTCAAGAGCGAAGGCCACAAGCTGGTCGAGCTGATCAAGCAGCTCCAGATGTAATGAGGACAGGGGGTCCAAGGGGTACAGGGGTATGGGTGTGCATTGCAAAAAGAGAATCATGTTATGACTGCGAGATGGCTGGGTTGCTTTCGTACGGAGTTTGATACTTGTCTTGTTCCTATCTTTGTCTCTTCATTTCAATTGTCATGTGTGTCATTTCTACGTGCCCAAGCTGTCCTCTTGATGTTTCAAATGAAAAACCATGATCACGCCTGCTACCAATGTTTATGAGATGGCTTCATGACAGTGAATATGGATCTCACACAAAAGTAGGATGCATTTCAAACAATTTCATACCAGCCATGCTGGACGTGATCATGGGGTACGCTTGCGCTCTTTGGCTCCCCACCAAGCGACTGAGTCTCCCATTCTCCTACCATCCCCCGCCGTATTGGCGCCTTTTAATCTCGAGCGGGTTTCGTTCCAGCTCGACTAGAGGCCAAAGGAGTCTGGCCCATCCATCATGAGTCTTCGTCGGCCGCATCGTACGCCATCATGCCGCCCATGCCATCGTCGCCGCCAGCGGCGCGGTCCTTGGACTGCATCTGGTCGCGGATGTGCTGCCGGATGTAGTCGCGGTTGAGGCTCAGGTACTCCTCGGTGGCCACCTGCAGCGGCTTGAGGGCCCGGAGGCGCGCCTCGAATGCAGCGATCCGCTGGCCAAACTCGGTCTCGGTCAGTTCTTCTTCGGGCAAAAACTCGAGGTATGTGCCGGCCTGCTGCCCCCCGCCCGCGTCTGTTGTCGAGCGTGCTGTTGCTGGCGCTTTAGTCGTTTCGGCTGTTGATGATGGGGCTGGTTCTGTCGTGCGCAGCGCTGCCCTGATCATGCCGAGTCAATCATACCCTGGATCAGCGTCGTGACGTCGGCCGAGCTGAGCCCGGCGGCGTCTTCGTCTGCCATGTCCGGGTTGGGCGCTTGGGCGGCATTTGCACCCTGTACCACGGGCGCGGCGTTTTGTAGCTTCTGGCGGATGGCGGCCACGCTGATATTTGTGTAGATACGGCGCAGGCGGGCAATCTGCCACTTGGGGTGCGCGGCCACGACCTCGATGGCCAGGCTGAGTGCATTCTCGTTTGCGAGGACCTCGTGGCCTAGCGCCACCTCCACCTGCAGGGCCTCGGCGGTGGTGTTTTGGAAGGCGTCGGCCATGCGGATGTACAGCTTGTTGATGGTGCTGAGGATGCGGCTCAAAGAAGACGAGGTCTGGGGCGGGCAGTTGGCGACACGGCCAAACAGAAGCAGGCCCGTCAGGACCCAGAACTTGTGGGCGTCGACCATGATCAGGGAGGCGCCGTTGTCGCGGGTCGGGTGGGAGACGACACGGGCGAAGGCGGCGTGGGCGGGGCCCAGGCTCGTACCGAAAGGTGGAGGAGGCCAAGGATGTAGTTGAACTCGAGGACCTTGGTACTCTTGATGGGCAGGGTGAGCCCTGTGTCCTTGGAGATGTACGAAGGCGGGGCCAAGGCGCGGCTGGACAAACGCTCGCTATCGCGGTAGGAGGAGGCCATGCCCGGGAAGAAGACAATGTCTTGCTGAGGACGGGCAGAGCAGCAGCGGCATTGTTTGTGTGGTAGGCGAGCTTGGCAAGGACCAGAATGGTTGGAGGTCAGCATGCGGCCGGAGGGATCAATGGACGAAAGTGCACGTGCGAGCAGCTCAACGGCAAGTTGTGCCTGGCGGAGGTGATGTTAGCTGGCTGTTCAGACTGTTCAGGCTGTTGGGCGGGGTAAGAGGAGGAGACAGAGGGCCGGGGAGACAGAGGGCCGGGGAGACAGAGGGCCGGGGAGACAGAGGGCCGGGGAGACAGAGGGCCGGGGGAGACAGAGGGCCGGGGGAGACAGAGGGCCGGGGAGACAGAGGGCCGGGGGAGACAGAGGGCCGGGGGAGACAGAGGGCCGGGGAGACAGAGGGCCGGGGAGACAGAGGGCCGGGGAGACAGAGGGCCGGGGGAGACAGACGGGAACGATCTTTGCCTGAGCCGACGGCGGTAAAGATGTGTGTAAAGGCAGAGCCAATGTAGCGGACCTGCCGAGCGTCAAAGGCAGCGAGAAAGGTGACAATCTTGTTGACAATGACGGGCTGAACGGACGGGTAGAGCGCGAACTCGGTGGGTATTATGATGTCGAGGAGGGCGAGGTAGGAGTATGTGTGGACGGCGGGGTCTAAGCTGTCGAGGAGCTCTGTGGCATGAGCGGCAACGAGGCTGATGCTGCCTCTAAAGAGGGTTTGGACGCGGCCGGCGTGGATCTTGAGCTGCCTGTCGTAGACCTCATCGGAGAGCGACTCGACGTTCTGGCCCTCGGGCGGGAACCGCAGCAGCGTCGCCGCAACCTGCTCCATTATGAGGAGGAGGGGTGCGTGTGTGTATATGTATGTTGTCTTGGTGAAGTCTGCCGACTGTCGACTCGAATTTGTTGACTGTGATTCTTGGAGGTGGAGGTCGACAGTGGAGGAGGCTAAGCTTGCAGCTATCGACGAGGGGGTCGTGTGAGCTCCGGACAGCTGGAGAAATCAGATTGCGGACTCCGGTATTGATGAGAGAGGTTAGCGAGGCATGGACGGTGCAGGTGGCCACTGGGAGCTCAATGAAGACGCAGATGCTGTGAAGTGGAAAGGCAACAATATGGTGATGGCAGACAGTACTGCCGTTGTTGGAGGTGCTGAATGCTGGGGAAGAAGCCCCGCCATTGCGTATCAACTGTGGCTGAATCGCACCGCCACAGATGATGGCACAAGTACACAAAGACATTTTTTTTTTCTTTTTTTTTTTCAATGAGTGTATTCAATCCTACGGATTATGACACTATCTATGGGTGGGCCAAAAAGGCTTCCTCGGCCAAAACAGATACAGGAAAAGAAAGCGAGTGAAAGCCAGGAAAACAAAAAGCAAAAACAAAAAAGAAACACGAAACAAAAACCAAAGAGAAAAGAGATGGTGAATGAGAAATCCACCTGCTTCGTCGTGCAGTTTCCGAGCTGGGTTTTTACCTAGTATCAGATGCAAGCAGCTCGGCACTGCACCGAATCTGATGCAGGGATTCTTCAGCACTCGTGTGTCACGGCAGGCGGGCTGGGGGTCAGGTAGGCGAGGACGAGCAGGATGACAGGCAGGTAGTAACAGGTTTTATGACGAGGACGTAGCTTAAGGAGCTACAATACAGGATGCAGGCAGAAATCAGACTAAGTACAGAGTTTTCGGCCAAAGCGGTAGTCAATGGCAGAATGCTTGCTAGCGTCAGCAAGCCAGGCAACAGGTCTGTGACAGTACTCCCCTCCTCCACGGCCGAGCTCCGTCAAGGCCGAGGTCCTGGTTTGTGAGGGTAGCGCCGGTGAAAGTTCTCTACTAGCTGGGCAGCATTCTCCAAGTATGCAGCAGGTTCGGCGGAAGGTTCATCGAAAGCTACCCACTTGACCAGGTACTTCAGGCGGCGGCCTCCGCGGCCGCGGGTCTCCCAGTACGAGTCGAGAATCTCCTGGACCTCGTACTCCTTTTCTCCATCCACCTCGACATGTGGTAGCGGGTCTGGTCTCTGGCCAGGCAAGGCCTCAGTGTCGGCGGGACGCAGGCGGTTCACATAAAAGACGGGGTGAATCCTCATCGAGGCGGGCAGGTCTAAGCGGTACGCGTGTGAGCTAACGATCTCACTCACGCGAAACGGACCCAAGTTCTTCCAGTCAAGCTTTTTCTGCGGGCGGGCGGTGCGGACGTTGCGGGCGTCGAGCCAGACGTACTGTCCGACTCGGAAGCGACGGGCAGGGCGGCGGTGTCGGTTGGCTTGGGTCTCGTGGCGGGCTTGAGCTGCAGTCAGTTCGGATCGGGCGTAGTCGAGGATCTCTTCCATCCTAGCCGCGAACTTCTCTGCGTCTCTCTGGGCAGCAGACGGGGCTGACAGGTCGACAGGCTCGAATCCCATCCGGGGGTGAGAGCCGTAGGTCATAAAGAACGGCGACAGGCCAGTGCTTTCGGAACTTTGGGCATTGGCAGCGAACTCGGCCAACGGTAGCCATTCTTCCCAATCGTCTTGCAGGTAGGACACGTATGCCCTCAGGTATTGTTCCAGACCGGCGTTTGCTCTCTCGGTCTGACCGTCAGTTTCAGGGTGGTGCGCGGTTGACAGGGCGCTAGTGATCTTCAGGCGTTTCGTCAAGTGTCTCCAGAATTGAGACACGAACTGGCTGCCACGATCGGACACGACCGACAGCGGCAAGCCGTGCAGCTTCCACACGTTGCGGACGTATAGGCGTGCAGTCTCTTCAGCGTTGCAGGTTCCTGAACAGGGGACAAAGTGGCGCATCTTAGTCAGGCGGTCGACTACGACGAGGATCGCGTCGTGCTTGCCGCTTCTTGGCAGGTGGGTGATGAAATCCATCGAATATGTTGCCAGGCGCGCTCGGGAACAGGCAGTGGTTTCAGTAGGCCTTGATGGCCTTCGCGGGACGGTTTGCTTCTCCGACAGGTCTGGCACTTCTTTACCCACTGGGTCACGTAAGACAGCATGTCGGGCCAGTAGAATTCCCGGGACAGCAGCTGGTAGGTCTTCGCGCGGCCCGCGTGGCCCGAGACGGGGAGTCGTGGCAACGGCGTAACAGCTCAGCTTTCAGGTCGGGGTCGTCAGGCACGTATAAGCGGTTCTGGAACCTGCAACGCTGAAGAGACTGCACGCCTATACGTCCGCAACGTGTGGAAGCTGCACGGCTTGCCGCTGTCGGTCGTGTCCGATCGTGGCAGCCAGTTCGTGTCTCAATTCTGGAGACACTTGACGAAACGCCTGAAGATCACTAGCGCCCTGTCAACCGCGCACCACCCTGAAACTGACGGTCAGACCGAGAGAGCAAACGCCGGTCTGGAACAATACCTGAGGGCATACGTGTCCTACCTGCACAGCGGACCCGAGACGAGCACGTCGAAACACCTCCGCCTGGTCGTACAGGCTCTGCGAGACGCGGCCTGTTCGCAAAACTGTTCTGTACTTAGTTTGATTTCTGCCTGCATCTTGTATTGTAGCTCCTTAAGCTACGTAATGTCACGGCAGGCGGGCTGGGGGGTCAGGTAGATGGGGACGAGCAGGATGACAGGCAAGGTAGTAAGGGGTTGTATGACGAGGACGTAGCTTAAGGAGCTACAATACAAGATGCAGGCAGAAATCAAACAAAGTACAGAGTTTTCTGGCCAAAGCGGTAGTCAATGGCAGAATGCTTGCTAGCGCCAGCAAGCCAGGCAACAGGTCTGTGACAGTAGGTCGCTCTTTTCACAGCTCACTGTACGGCGTGAATGAGCCCATCGACTGTCCAAATGGATCGCGATGACCATTGTATCTTCTTCTTCTCTTTTCTTCTCTAGATTCCTCTCTTACGATAAACGAACGCGATGAGAAAGCACCGGAACTGAAACACCGAGCAACAGACAACA